>CM037791.1:6732429-6782429 GCA_021229015.1 Solen grandis | reverse complement strand
AAATGCGCATGCGCAACGATGTAATTGTCATTGATAATATCCTGTCATTTTCTTTTCTCTTATTTTCATCATATAAACTTAGATAGAATCATACACACAAATATTGATCAGATATAAGATAAATACCCGAGAGTTGATGATGATGATGATGATGATGATGATGATGATGATGCTACTGCTGCTGTTAAAATCACTTTTTAAACTTTACTACATTCTCATTTCATGCCCTACATACATATTTTATTTTATTCTATATTTTGTGATGATTATTATTGCATCGCCATTTAATGCTTTGAATAAATGTTTTCTTGTATTTTTATCTTTTGTAGTAGGAAAACTACAAACGGATTTGTTGGTTCTTAAGTTTTTTGAAAAAAAAAAAAAAATATATATATATATATATATATATATATATGTTCTAGAAAACCATTTGGAAATGTATTGGAATCCGTCCCATTTATGCATACAGTTGAATCGCATTTGCGGCCACCTGTTTGAAGGGGTCCACCTGCATTAAGCGATTCATCTAATTGACGTGGGCAAAGTCCCTGCTATTTACCTTGTCACTACTACGTTTCACAAACCTAGACTAATTCCTTCTTAAGTTATTGATCGGACAAGGATTTCACACCATGACCTTGACCTTTGACCTAAAAATCAATAGGTGTCATCTTCTGGCTATGTCCAACCTCCTTACTAAGTATGATAAGCACACTTAATAGTTATCAAGTTATTGAGCAGACATCGATGTGACTAGCAGACGGACAAGCGCCATACCATAATACGACCGAAGTGACCTTTGGGCGTATAAGTCACGCTTAATGAGCAATCTGCATTGATTCAGGTTTCAAACCCAACAAGGGAGACTACCCACAAAAAAGCAAAATGCGTTCTTCCGATGGATTGTGTCCCTTCGAAATAGGGAGTACAGTTAGAATTTATTTAGTTAGCAGTTATAATGCCCCCATCGCAACCCAGACACATTCCATAGATTGTTTGCCTCACAAATCTGTGAAGATTTCATCTCTATTAAACGTTAGTCAGAATATGATAAACAGAATCATGTCGCTATTTTTAAATGTGAAATTACAACGTAGCAATTGTAATTTTCTGTTCTTGTTGGTAGTATGTATTTTATTATAAATTCTCAGATGCCTGTTTCAGGACCCGAACACGGGTGCTATTTGATCATTTATTAAACTCTATCCATATACAAACAGCATATGTAATTCAAACAAAAACACATTCTAGAAGTCTAGTGTACAAGGATTCATTATGGCCATATAAATAGGCGGGGCTTATCATGTGAAGTGCCACCAGTAACTACATATTATCTTTTATTTAAAGCCCAGTCCTCACTTAGATATCCGGATGAGTCGGAAACGCACGTGTTGGTCCAGCACCGTAAACCGGGGTCACATTGGAAGATAGTTCTCGTTTCTAAGCCGGAAATATACGGGAAAATTTCGGGAATGCAAAGTCTAAAAAAAAAAAAAATAAATAAAAAAAAAATAAAATACACATGTACTGGATGATCTGGTATTTTACCGGGAGCAACACAGACCAGCACCGTAACGTTGAGAATGGGGCTAAAATACTGAAATGGTAAGGTATCGTATCGTAAAACAGAGAAGTTTTTCAGGAGTTTAAACAGCGTATTTCTATGAGAATTCACACATCTAGCTGATTTCATGTCTCTGACCACGTTTTCAATAACTTACCAATATACTAGCACATCATTAAAACAGTTTGAACTGTTCAGACAGTGTTTTGACCGTATATGATAAGATATTCATCGTGCATTTGATATCTAATAATTCATTATAGCCGGAGCATTTCACACAGGCTTTCGATAAAGAAAAAATGAATTTAGGTTTTATGCGTAATAACGTAGTGTTTACTTCGGCTAACTCCGACACATTCCGGAAGACTCGGCGATAATCGAATAAGTTCGGATTCAAAGTCAAGAAAATATGCTTTGTGAACTTAAAATATTGACATTCTTTTACGGGCGCCCGAAACCATTAAGACGATTCGTGTTGTTCTAAAGATGCTTTGTCCAAATCAACACATGGCTGTTATCGTGGTGGTTATTAGTTGTGTGTGATGTCAGGAATACCAACTATAGTACGTTTTCAACCCAGGTTCTCCTAGATATAAACCGAATAACCTCTCAATATTGTAGTTATGATCGAGCAATTGTATATATCTCAACAACATCAGTATACTAGAATTAAGCAAAAACGCTGAATAAACCAATGCCGTGTGAAACATTAATACTTAAAGGCTACAAAAAAATCGCCTGTGACATGAAAACATTGTAGGACTTATTTTTCTATGCTGATGTAACTGCAATCGAATTATGTAACTGTTCGATGCAAAGGTGGCTTGCAAATAAATCTGATAGTAAATGTTCATCGTTCGGTCATTTTAGGCTGTTACAATAACCCATGTGAAGTCCAGATCAAATCATTGTAACATACTTATAATCACATCAATTTATCGACCTCACATATATCCAAGGGTTATATTTTACACTAAAAAAACGAACGAAACCTGTATATCTAATATCCGAAATGAGTTCGGAGCCTCTGACTTGTGCAGAAAATTTGCATAATTACATCAATCTATAAATAGAGTATGTTCTAGATAAGTTACTGCATGAATACAAATCAAAGCTCTGATAGCGCTAAGAGAACAGGAATGCCGCATTTCTTTTGTCGTATTGATCGACTTGCAGCTCTTCAAACACTCTTTCATTTGAGACACACACAACTTCAATGCCTTCAGCGCTTTGAATTTTTGATTGCCACCACTATTGGTCGACACACACACACACACACACACACACACGTAGGCGTTATCCCGTCGTTTGTAGTTCTTTTCACATGACACAAACTCACGCATGTAGCACAGCAACTTTAAGTACCACGTGATTACTGTGCTACACGTGTTTTGCCCTCTTGCTGTGCCCGGAAAACGTCTGAAGGGGTTTCAAAGTTAAGTTTTGTACATCACCTTTGATATGGAAAAGAATCAACACTTTAAACCAATACGGAATCGAACAATTCGAAGCTTAAAAAGTGTCTTAATGTGCTACAAAATGTGTGTCTTTCAAGACACACAAATTCTCATATGGCTTTTTAGACGGCGGCTTGCTGCCGTCTTTAGTGGCTAGAAACGCTTACCAAGCATCGCTGACCTTGCTACTTTGCATATTTTCCATGACAAATTTAACTGTACCTCTCCGCGCTTAATGCGGATCCACACAATGCGATTCTGCACTTATGAATACGAATGGAATATGTTACGCAGACCTTTTATTCATAACCGTAACCGCTATTCATGTGCTGTTGTTTTTAAATGTGTTATTTTGCTCTGTAAACATCCATTCTAAGCGTGAACAATATATCCGTGACACTTATAAATCAGAACAGCAACCCATTTTACATACTTGAAGATCTACTCCTGTAAAAAGAAAAAAAAAGTAGCGCTTCGAATAATTGTAATTAACCTGAAGTAATTCACGCGTAATTTTGCATGAAAGCGAATTACAAAACAACATCAAGTACCTTGTCAAGTTCTAAACTTAAGTAACAGTAGATAGTGTATAAAAATCGGATCGTAGGGAATGACTTACTTCTGAAGTTCATACAGTCAGGTTCATGACCCTAATTCCAGATTGTTTTGTAACAAACAGAGTGCGAATTCGATTGTCTTACTACCGAATCTAGTTGCAGGAGAGTGTGTGGAGTTTTTGCGTCATTTGGCTTTTGCCTCTCTTGTATCAGTATTTAAGAATCACAACTTTTTTCCTATTAATCCGGCTGCCGTCTCTCAGCGCATTGAGCGCTTTGACATCTAATTTATTGGAGTGTATTGTGAGTCACAAGGAAAGATGTAGCACTATTTCATGACGGGGCATAATCATATACATCAACATTTGGCTGATGTGTTTTCTCATATTAGCTATTTATATAATCCCAATACTGTTAAGGGGCTTTCGATCGCGTGTTTCTGATATGGCTATCTTTTTTAAAGGAGCGCTAATGTCGTGCTAATAACCTCTTAGTATAGGATAGAGTATGTTAAGACATTTCTTAAGACAATAGAAGACTGCAGCGAGCGAGCGAGCGTAGGCGTCTATTGTCTGGAGAAATGTCTTAATTATATTCTATCCTACTCAGAAGTTTCCCGGCTCAACTTATATCTATTGCACTGAAGCTGGGACACAATATTCATATTACCTTATTCTCTGTCAAACAAATATTTCTCGACTGGGTGGCAGGCGGGAAAATGAATTGTGTGGCATCGAATTGGATTATTATATTATGTACAGAAAATAAGGGGTGTTTCATGTTACATCAACAGCTGTGTGTTCAATTTTAATCAATAGTAGAGAAATGTCTCCCCTTTTCGATGTAATGGACCAAACTTAAATGTAAGTTTCACAATGCTTTTACTGCTTGGACATCAACAAGTGAGGATAGATGGCAGCAAATTTGAATTAATGTTAATGATGTTTTGATTTTTTTTTCAATGTAAATAATTTTAAGAGGAATTTCCTATATTTTTGTTTCTTAATATTCAAGTGAACATAACAGAAACGTCTTGTAGTGGTAAAACACAGGGTCACTGAACCAGGGGTTGTGGGTTCGAATCCCGTTGGAGGCGAGATTCGTCTCCGTATCTCTCACAACGTCTGACAGCTAAAATTATGATGGGAGAAAGAAACAGAATAAATAACGGATGCGCATGAAAGAAAATATGAGAGTAACTTTAAAGGAGAGAGAGAGAGAGAGAGAGAGAGAGACAAGAGGAAAGAAAAAGTAATATCATTAGCCTGGGTTTTACTGTCTATGTATGATTGCAACTGTAATATCATTTTGGCCGAAAAAAATGGAAAAATGCAGTTCAGACAAACGGTTGAACAGAACCGAGTTTTTTTTTTTTTTCGTCATCAAAAGGCTGAGTTTGTTGCACATGCGAATTTGAAACATAGTACATTTGAGATAGAAAATAAAAAGGTGTTCTTTTGAAATAAATCATGGATAAATTTGAATTTTCAGAGCTTCTGATTGGCCATATATTTAGGGTAACTTTTAAATATATTTTAATAGCGTCTTTCATTTTTGTTTTTGTTTTCTTATTTGAATCATTCTTACAAGACAGGAAATGCCTTATACATTTATAATAATCATTGCGTGCATCTTTACAATTTTTAGGTTAGGTTCCAAAAGTGGTTTTAGTAGAGTTATCAAAATGTACTTAATACCTGAATGTACAGTGTGTTTTACTATTTCCTTATCAGACCTATCGTTAACGTCTAATATTACATGTAATTAATCAATTTTAGTTATATCAATAATGTTTATAAATTCTGTTTTCTTGCCATTGTCCCAAGATTTTATGTTTTCCTCAGTATGATTTTGGGATGGTATTATTTTATTTGAGTAGTGAAATTTGAAATTGACGGTGAATATCTGACAGTATTCATCAATTATGAAATATGAAAAAAATGCTTTATGGTGACATATTTTGCCAGCCACATATCCACTAAGCTATGTCGAAACTTTTCTGAAAAATTGTCACATATTCAATTATTATCTGGCAAGTATAAAATGTTCAAGTTATCCATTTAGGTATCTTAACACGACTAAACTGTCTGTTAGTGCCCACTACTGCCAATCACATATTCACTTACGTTAACTGGATATCATACTTTTTTCCAGATAATTGTGTAAAAAATATTTGTTATCCACATAATTTAACTAATTTGAAAAAAGACAAGATATTCTATGGTGGCATATTTCTGCCAGCAACTTATCCACGTTAAAACTTTTCTGAAAAATTGTCACATATTCAGTTAGTATCTGGCAAGTAGCAAATTTTCAAGTTATCTACTTAGGTATCTTAACAGGACTAAACTGTCTGTTAGTGCCTACTACTGCCAATCACATATTCACTTATTTTAACTGGATATCATGCCTTTTTCCAGATAATTATGTGAAAAAATGCTTGTTATCCACATAATTTAACTGACTAACTTGAAAAAAGGCGAGATATCCAGTTATCTTAAGTGAATATATGGCTGGCAGTAGTGGGCACTAACAGGCAGTTTTGTTCTGTTAAGATACCTAAGAGGATAACACGAAAGTTTTCTACTTGCCAGATACTAACTGACTATGTGACAATTTTTCAGAAAAAGTTTCGACATAGCTTAGTGGATAAGTGGCTGGCAGAAATATGCCACCATACTATTCATTTATCTTAAGTGAATATATGGCTGATAGTAGTGGGCACTGACAGAAAATTTTGTCCTGTTAAGATACGTAAGAGGATAACAAGGACGTTTTCTGCTTGCCAGATAATAACAGAATATGTGCCAATTTTATCCTTTTTTTTCTTTGGTGGCATATTTCATAACTTATGGGCACTAACACACAATTTAGTCCTGTTAAGATATAAAAGTGGATTACTTGAAAATTTTCTACTTGCCAGATACTAATTGAATATGTAACAATTTTTCACAAATTTTCAACATAGCTAAGTGGATAATGTTACGGTCACTTCGCTGTACAGTATAGTTTTACTTATAGTTCTTGTTGTACCTGTAAAATACGTTATCTTTGCTGTACAGTATACTTACCTGTTTGTTTGGTCATGCGTGTAGTGAGTGACCACTGGGTATATATATATATGGGTACACGGGATAGCTGACCAGTGTACGGCTATGCAGAGAAGTAAAGAACGGAGGGAGAACTCTCGTTAGATTTATTTTAAAGAGAACAAACAGCCTTTTGGGTAAGTAGATATTTTATTTCATTATTTTAACATTTGCTTTATTTCTTGAAAGTAATTTCTTGTTGATAGAAATGAGTATACATTTGTAGTTTTGTAGGTTTAAAGTTTTATGCCACGTTCTAGGTCTCGTCGTTTGTGCACGTGGTTCCTCGTGCTAAACCTTTTCTTATGCGAAGTAACGTAAACGTGGTATTTCGTTTTAAATTGTATTTCATATTTATCATAATGAATACTGTCTATATGTAATACATATTGAAAAGAATATTATGTTAGTGCCATGAGTTTTTATCATTTTTATATCAATTATGTATTGGCAATGTGTTACATGGAGAATTATTATGGAAGCGTAAAAGCGTAAACTATTTAAAGGGTAGAATTATATGATGGAAAATATCATGATGTATAGGAAAATATACTAAATATTCATCAGTAAATACAGTAAAATGTATTATTATATAGTTGTTATGCATTTGAAATGCTTGAATTTGAGGACTGCACGTGTTATTGCCACGTGGCTGCCACGCCGTATAATTTACATATATCTGTGCATATATACAGTAAAATGTAAAATGGGTTGTTCAACAGTAAAATGTATTAATAATGATACAAGATTGTATGAATACATAGATGTTAAATAGTAAAGTTAAATAGTATTGTTTGCTTTACATAGATTGACTTAAATGACTTTTATATGCTTTTATTTAAGGTTATACACATTGCTATTTTTGGACACGACGACGTGAACCATTGACTGTAATTGAAGCTATGAAGCTATGAATAAAAGTAACTGCAGCCTTGGTGTACGTTTTACTTTGGGGTCCCGCAAAGCCATCTTGTAACAGATAAGTGGCTGGCAGAAGTATGTACCATACTTTTCATTCAAAATCAACATATATTAAAACAAATAACAGTATAAACTATGGTGACATATTTCTGTCAGTCATTTATCCACTAAGCTTGTCGAAACTTTTTTGAAAAATTGTCACATATTCAGTTATTATCTGGAAAGTAGAAACTTTATTATCCACGTAGGTATCTTAAGAGGACTAAACTGTCTGATAGTGCCCACTACTGCCAATCACATATTCACTTATTTTCACTGGATATAATGCATTATATCCAGATAATTATGTGAAAAAATGCTAGTTATCCATAAAATTTGACTAAATTGAAAAAAAAGGGAGATATCCAGCTATCTTAAGTGAACATATGACTGGCAGTAGTGGTCACTAAGAGGCAGATTTGTCCTGTTAAGATACCTAAGAGGATAACACGAAAGCGTTTTACTTGCCAGATACTAACTGAATATGTGACATTTTTTTCAGAAAAGTTTCGACATAGCTAAGTGGATAAGTGGCTGGCAGAAATATGCCACCATAATAAATAGATATGTCAATCACGTCTCAGTAGGCAGAGTTAAACTGACATAGCGGATTAACAAAACTTATCATTACAAAGGTATAATCAATGAAGCCATTAAATTGTCAGATATTGAAATTGCAATAAACTGGCCTTTTTAATGAAAATGACACAGACCCAACATATATGTCAACATTTAAATAACAAATTGAAAGGTGTATAAGACAGGTAACGCAGACAGAGAGAGAGAGAGAGAGAGAGAGAGAGAGTGAGAGAGAGATGAAAGAAAAATAAAGAATTGTAGCGCAAGTTATTCGCCTGAATAATTTACCGCCACAATAGTATCCCAGTTATCTTCTATTTCTGACTTGGTGGTCACTTGGCATACGGTGAACACGTTCAAATTTGATGTCAGATAAATGTGAGTTCTCGTACATAAATTTAGACAGGACTCTCTCTCTCTCTGTCTACGAACCATCACACATTCTGCTCCAGAAAGATCTTGAGTATAATTGTGAAAACAAGATTGTCCTCATGCTACGACATTTCGAGTCATTAAACCATCTTTCAAATTCTGGAGATCACTTATCTCCTGTTAAAGCTCATCTTTATTCCATTTTGACAAAGCCAGTTTGCGATCACACTCAAATATCTTTGCAGAATCTTGTTTTGATTTTCCAAATGTTTCATCATGTTTATCACTAATGAACTGCACGCTTTGACTCTGTAGTGACATTTCTGTCGTTCTGTCAATTGCAGTCGGTTTTCAAGATCAAATATTTTTTGCAATTAAGGATATGACACTCTTTTCAATGGCATCAAGTTTTTCTAGTTTGTCAAGTTTGTTCAGACATTTAATACATGCAGATGTTGTCAACGAAATATGATCGGTGTGTCTCGGCTGAATGCACCCTCTCGGTCATTTGCTTACTCGGGATGGAAATGCAAGGGCGGATTTCAGAGTCGACGATTCAGCCTTATCTTTATTAACTGAAAACTTCACACTTAAACAGACTTAAAGAGAATCAGACAGGCAGGACGCAGACTGAACACTTTCAGGAAGATAGAGCAAGTCGAAAGGGGCATACGGCAAAGCTCGATTCGATGTTGCGACAGAATACAATTGCAAATGGTAGGAGCAAATGTTAAATCAAACTAGAAAATGCTATCAGTTACAGCAGTAAAATATAATACAATAATAATGTCGCGTCTCCGGCTCAGCTGTTATTTAAGAAAGAGCATAGATATCGAGCAGGAAGTGACGCAATAATCTGGTACATGCGGGTACAAATGACCTCATGCAGATGGATACTGACAACAATTGTCAATTGTGTTATCTTATTTTTATTCATTTAGATTTTTACTATCTCATTGCTGATGTGACTGAGAAAGCTATGAAACAACACTATAAATAGATCAATTCAATCCATGTCACGTGATTGCCCAAAAATATTACCTGAATGCTCGTGCGCCACGCTCTCAGTGTTAGGTTTTATATTAGCAATAGTTTTCATCTTACACGTGAATTCTCTTCGATAAGGTTAAAACCTCTGTACTTACACTAAGTAAAACACTGATAAATACTAGAAAAATAATATGTGATGAACAGTTGAATATTTTATCAATTTTTAATTCTTGTATACAAGGGTATTTTAATCGGCTAACGTAGCTCTAAAAGTAACTAAAAAGTCGCTATATACTGATATTAACGAGAGACAAAAACACAAATGACCTCACAACCTGGTTCCCCGCGATGTTGATACCTTGCGTCGCTTTCTCTGGTATTCTATGATTGCCTTGGGCGTTGTAATTAATACCCAACCAATTACTGTCTAATCGTTTTTCTGATACACACAATTGCTACTTAACCGCGTGGACGTGTTAATCGAATCCCACGGGTAACGCTCTCTAAATAAATGACGTGACTGGCAATCAATGACTGGTAAGTATTTGCCACTAAACTAACTTGGTGAACAGTGAAGCATTGTAGTATTATTATTTTACCTTGCGTGTGCTACCTACCGTCTGAGAACTCTTCTAGAGTATTTGACGTCACCGGTTTTTCATGATTCGCTACTGTCTTCAATATAGAGATGTTGCAAACATGTTTATCTGTGGCGAGTTTAATTGTAGATGTGGCGATAATGATGACTTTATTCGTGGTGTAGATGATGTTATTGACAAGGTTTTTTTTTTAAAAAGGTTTTTTTTATGTGTATGTTAATTGGTCGAAATAGTATACGTAATGACTTTACCCCTGAATCGACTAAAGGAAATGCTGTCGTAGATTACTGCTTTGTACGTCATGATAAGTTAGACAATTTTGCTCAGTTTAATGTTATTAGGGTTACAGATCTGACCAGTGCCTGACCAATCGTTATTAATGTGGGATGTTTTATTAGATTGCGATGGTGATGGTTATTCCATGAAATGTTCTAATTTTAAGTCTTATACCAATTTTGATGTTAAAAATATTCCTCGTAATTTCATGTCTGATCAAGAAACTCTACATGATTTGTATGATGACTGGTGTGAAATTGTTACTAATAACATGTGTACTTATCTTCCATGCAAAGTTATTCAGTTCGGTGTCAGTAACAAAAGACGTCGTCCAGGTAAACCATGGTGGTCTGACACCCTAACTGATTAATGGAACAATTTATGTACGGCAGAGAGAGCGTGGTTATCCTGTAGTGATTTATGTGTAAAGAGATCTTTTATAAATGTTTATGTGAATAAACGTTACATTTTTGATCGTGAAGTACAACGTGCTAAGCGTTTACACTGGTATTCTCTACAAACACAATTGATTGATGAATGTAATATCGACTCCTCAAACTTTTGGAAATCTATTGGAAAAAATGGTGTGAATGTTAAATGCAGTGATTCAATTCCCATGGAAATGGTTATGCCTGACGGCTCTGTATAAAATGATGTTGATACCGTTCTTAACAAGTGGAAACATGATTTTAGCTCCCTATTTTATACTGAAAATTCTAATATTAACTCAGATGATGGTGACACCAATGACGATGGAGTTGTTAAAAATGAAGAGTGTATGGAACCTTGTTTTAAGATCCTTTTGTTCCTTTTTTTTTTCATTAACTATTTATCAGTTTACCTCAATGCATTCGAAATAGGAGTGCCTGTTGTTGATGAAAAAAGTTTGTATAATGTTGTATGCTGATGACATCGTTTTAATGGCTGAATCCGAAGATGAACTTCAATTTTTATTTACCGCCTTAAGTAAATGGTGTTCTGTAAATGATATGCATGTTAATTCCACCAAAAGTAATATAGTCCATTATAAACTTATTCCGTGGCTCGTTATCAGTTTACGTATGGTTCCAGCCAATCAACATTTGTAGATAGGTATACTTACCTCGGAGTAGTTTTTCATGAGCATCTAGATCTCAATGTTACTGGTAAGACTGTGGCCCGGAGTGTTAGTCGCGCATTAGGTTTGCTCATCGCAAAATGTGAAAGTATTGGTTGTCTCCCCTACAATGTATTAACAAAGTTATATGATGCAGTTGTGTGGCCTGTCGTAAGTTAAAGTTCTCCTCTTTGAGGATTTTGATCATATTCCTGTATTGAGGCTGTTCATAACAGGGGACAAATATTTTTCCATGGGATTGGCAAATGCACACTAAATATTGGGCTTGAGGGTGAAATGGGCTGGAAACCCCCGATTGTCCGTCAATGGAAGTTTATTGCTATATACTGGTCAGAATTATCAAAAATGGAAGAATCTAGGCTAAACAAACGTTTTGCACTTTGGGCATACAGTAAGGCAAATCGGTCATGTAAAAACTGGTATTATTATGTAAAGTCTTTTTTAATTATGAATGATTTGAACATAAACCTATGTTTACAAAATCGTGAGGCTGGTAAATTTGTGCAAGTTGTTGAGACTTCTGCAATGAATAACTTTGTTAATGAATTGCAAACTTGTTTAAATAAAATTATTGGGCCATCTTGGTAAGGTCGTAATAAACTAACACTGCATAGGTCTGTGAAATCGGATTTTAAAACTGAACAATATTGTAATATGATTGTACCACCTGCTCATCGATCAACTTTCAGTAAATTTAGATTAGGGGTGGCCCCAATTCGTATTGAGACTGGTCGTTATGAGGGCTTTAGTGAAGAAGCTAGATTTTGTCCATTTTGTAATGACACCTCAGTTGAAAGTAGCTGCGTGTTTTATTTCGTTGTCATGTTTATGATGATTTAAGGGAGGAATTATACTCTTAAGGCAACTTCATATAATAACCTGTTTTTTGATTTTGATAAATATGTATTTCTATTTTCCATTACAAATTCAACGATTTTAAGATTATGTGCCAAAACCTGCAAGAATGTTTTAGATAGACGACGTTTTTACTATATAAATAAACTGTTTTAAGTATTATTTTCCTTATTACTGTATTTGTTGATTGTTGGACTGTATAAAATAAGTGTCTGTGATGCTGCTGTTTATATCATTTTACTTTAGTTTTTTAGTTTAGTTTTTTTAGTTTAGCTTTTATGCTATTAGAGCGTTGTGCTCAGTTATTATAAAGTGTTATTTGAATATGTAAATATTCATCTCTTATAATTCCATATGGAATGGCAGTGTACATGTTTGTACTATGATGAGATGTAAATAAAGATACCACCTACCTATGAATATGATATCCCTACCATATGTGAATTGGTGAAAGTATTTGTCTTAGTTTGAAAAACAATTAACCATTACCAAGACCGTTTCTGACTTTTCGCAGCTATTCAGCAAAAGAATTTGCGAAATTGTTTCGAGTTTGCTTTTCTTTGCTGTTAGGCATCTTTCTCTTATCATAGGACCAAATAAGGGAAACTCTGTTGTGTCTTTGACATTTTTTGTAGGTTTAACCATATATGCTTTGAATGCGTTGATTCATGCATTTTAAAAGTAATTTTCATATATTGTCTGTTTATGTTAATGTTCATTACTTTTATTTAACTGTTAAGTAGATAAGGGTGTAATCTTTATAAATATGTGGCATGCAAGCTTCTTTTTTTTTTATACATTAACTCCCTATTTTCGTCCTAAATTCAAACAATACTTTTCTATAGGACCTGACGACGTTCTCCTTCATTCGTACATTTTGTTTGGCTTATTAAAATAACATATTTCTTGACGTATTAGGGGTTTTCCAAAATCACGCAAACAAATATTTGATGATCAAATAGGCACTTGTAATTGTGAAGAATAGAACAATGTTCTTATTATTCCGTTCTAATATAGCTTTGATAAAAACATGAACCAGGAGGAAAATGTGAAATATCCCAAAGTACTCTTTGAATAAGAAAGAAGTAGAAAAAAACAACACACACACACACATGTTATTTAGAATAATTTGTTTACAAGGGAATAAAAGGACAAAAAATTTGAGTGGCGTCTCATAAAAAAAAGGCACATACAACATTTTTCATCACATCATCATCATCATCTGCAAGCACTTCCACCTCATTGTTGTCAAAATTCAAAGATCTTGCAGCATTTATGATTTTACTGGGACCTGCTGTTTGAGAATTTTTAGATTTTGTTCTGTCTTGTTTTTGTTTCCTTTTTTTCTGAATTGTGTAGTTTTTAATTCTGTTATTATGTCAGTTTCAGATATAACTTTTCCTCCTAGACGTGGACGTTTGGTGTTGGCACTGTTGTTTTTGGTGACGTGGTTTCTGCTAGGTGCAGACTCTTCAAACTTTTTTCTCCAGCAAGGCCTCCATTGTGTCTGTAGGAGCTGGTGATTTTTTCATGAAGGACTGACATGGCATCTTCATTTCCATTGGAACCTATAATATCATGAACAGTTAACATGACTGCATAGTGCATGTAATACTTTATAATTGAAAATAATATTTACCTTATATTTAATTTATGTGTTATATTTTTTGTTTTATTGTTTTTTAGGCAAAATTATAAGACTTGAATTTTTTGTTTATTTAAGATTATAATAAATGAATGATATTTTAAATATATAATTAATTTCTACTCATTTGTTCTTACTTTCAACTTATCCAATGGCCAAACTCCAGCCCTCCTGAATGCGGATGTTATATTGACTGGAGTCATAGTCTTCAACATTGCTCTGCTGGATATATCAGTAATGTTGTGCTTGATGACGACCTTCCCTCTCTCACCAGCCATGAACAGATTACATTCATTGTAATATACATTTTGAAGGGCCCAAAGCAGCCAAAACCAAGAGGTTGAAGAGCATGGCTGGTGTGTGGTGGGAGAACAAATAGGATTATCTTATTTGACTGGGCCCATTACGTTATGTCAAGGTTGCAGTGAGAGGCATGGCTATCCAGCAATAATAGGACATGTTCTGAATCTTGCCTTGTATTCACATACTTTTAAGAAGTGTTCCTTTAAATAGGTCAAAAACACAGCTCCGTTTGACCAACCACTTTTTGATATGTCCATTCCAGAATCAGGAAGGGAGCCTTTTAACAGTTCACTGTTCGGTCTTTTTCCTTTAAAAATATAAAAAGGAGACAGCACATTGCCTGTGGCACTAGTACAGCTAATCAACGTCACTGTGGTGGAATTTGGTGATGTCACCAACTAAACGCAAGTAGATAAAGAGGGGCGATGGGTTGGCTGTAAACCTGTTTAATCTACATTGTATATGAACTGTGAGTTGTTTGAGATTGTATTTGTTTAGGGCTGCTTCCAGGCGCGTAAAATATGCATCTTCTGTTTCCTCGGACAGTGTCGCTGCTCTGTATGAAGTCAACGACCTTGGTTTAATAATTTTATCCTGTTTTCCCATCGTTTCATAATACCGTAATACCATCGGTTACTGAGACCTTTAACGGAAGTCCGTTTTCCAAGCTTCACAGCTAACTCGCTAGCTAATATGTTAAGCTGTGATCTGTTCAGGCCATAGCATAGCCCAAACATTTTCTTAATGTGTTCGACAAAGTTCTTCATTTTTATTGCTGAACAAATTTTCTTTAATGAGATGGGCATTCAAGTTTACCTTTCCATTTACCCTGTCTTTCAAAGTTTGAACTGGAATTTTATGTAATTTTGCAGCTTTTCTGACGTTTAATCCACCCTCATTCACCATTTTGAATGCAACTTCCATCATGTTCTTGTCATAATTATACCTCTTTTTTTGTCCTTTGTGGATGTTTCTGTATGAAAAAAAAGTATTTTTTTTTTGTTCATATCATTTTTACACAATCCAATTAATATCTAATTAGTTATCCGATTATTGGAATTAAACATATCCACGTGACTTAGTCAAATCGAGTCAACGCAATCTTGGAATTTCTCTTAGTAGCAGACAAAAAATAACAAACACGTATTTAGGACGAATTTTGGGCTTAAAAACATGTGTCATGACTACAGCAATAAAAATATTCACATGGTACATTTCGATTACAATTTAAATATGATCTATTTCTGTTTTACCTGTTGTTTTTTTTTACATTTTGAAGCGCTGAAAAATACCGTGTCAATACATGAGGAGTAGCCGGATGGAACGTGATCACCGTCGGACATTCTTTTTCTTGATTACGATACCATGACTCATTTGGAATTGTACGATAGTACTTAGTATATGATTACGATATTATGACTCATTTGGAATTGTACGATAGTACTTAGTATATGATTACGATATGACTCATTTGGAATTGTACGATAGTACTTAGTATATGATTACGATACCATGACTCTTTTGGAATTGTACGATAGTACTTAGTATAACTATCATGACTCGTTTGGATTTGTATTATTGTATATGATACAATGGCCACGATATGATGACTCGTTTGGAACAGTATGATAGCATTGGAACAATGGTTACGATAGTAAAACTCATTTGGAATTGCATTAGAATATTCGTACAATGATTAAGATATTATAACTCAAACAGAATTATATGAACAAGTGCATATGCATGCATACACATGTACACCAACGCTTACGCATACGCACGCATATATACGCACGCACACACTGGACTAGTTCATTACGCGTTGTGGTGTGTCATATACCATAAAAGTAGAATTGTATCTCATTTAGAAGTGAAAACATTCTGTATCCCGTAGCTCAGTACATTCAGTATTCATACTTAATGCTGAAATCCGCCATTTAATTAATTTCCATATTTTACTTGTAATGGTTATTTTCATTATATATTCACCAATGTTCTTCTTGCACCATTAAAGTTAATTTACTTTGTAAAACGTGACATATAGGCCCGTTGGGTCGGGTGTATTTTGCATTTGATGTACACATGTCACTATAATAAAAGATTATCTTATCTTCTTTTTTGACGCAATATACATAGCGCGTGAATAATGAAATGCACGGATGAAGGAGAATGCACGAATGAAGGAGAATGAAGGATATATTTCGTATTTGCACGATTAAGCGATTCTTGAGATTTTGGACATGGTCTGACCTCGTTTGATCTTTAATGAGAGTGTCATCTACTATGGCGTGTTATGCTAAGTAGACATTCAAAGATCTCTGAGACCTTCTTTGATTGATATTCCATTAGGAAATGATAAGGAATGGTAGTCTCAAGTAGCAGTAATCGATCGTCGTAAATATTGAATATTGTTCTTTTATATGGACGCTCTGGTATGCTTGTTTGGTATCAAGAATGCTGTACATTTAGTCTCATTTAATTTTGTTGTTACATCTCCAACAGTACCCATCTGTAAATGCGGAATCCGAATAGCCTCGACTTAGCCCAATCGGTGGGCTTTGTAACGCGTTCGATGAGATCGTCTTTTATCTATTAGTTTTCAACTTTGTCTTTAACGCCTCGGGAATCCCACGCAGAGGGTTCACCTTCTTTAATGTTTGGGGATTTTTCACCACCCCTTGCTTCTTAATTATATTTATCAATCGACAACGGCTCTGCTTTTCTAAATGGCAGAATAAAATAGTTGGAGAGTCACGTGTTTATATGACAAAATACACTTTTTGTCATTGATTTAATTTCATACCCTGTTGCCTGAAGCATCAGAATTCATTAGTGCGATACACGACCAATTGTATTAGTTTGTCTTCCACATGTTCATTTTTTTCTTTTATTTATTTCAAGACATAAAAACAATACATTAACACATACATATACATAAACACAAACATTTTTCATATACGTACACACACTCACCTACACATATACATATGAACAAGTTATCATTTACTATGCTGGGAATTAAATAATATGCTTTCTCTCTCTCTCTTTCTGTCTCTCTCTATCTCGTTTTCTCAAAAATAAATAAATTCTTAATCTATTAACATATGTTTTCCTATCACGCATTCTCCCTAAAACTGTCTATCATATCTTTCTGTATATTTGTTTCAAAGAGAAGTTATGTTTAAGGTTAAAATATTTCTATTTTTCAATTTATTTTGATTAAATCTAATCTTTTTTTTTTTTTTTTCATATTCATTTTCTTGTCTTTAGAGCGATATTAAGTCTCACATTCGACAGGATTGTGCAGTGGTTTCAGGAGTGCTATTTCTTTTCGGCGTAAGCTGCCTGAAATGGGTTTTGACCTAACCGGTATTTCTTGTACCAATCTAATCTTGGTTAAAAACCAAAGAGTTCGAAAAAACACCCGTTTCATTAGTTTGCAAAAATTATATTAGCATGTTCCACCACGAAATTGGAATTCCAGGGTGCATATCTTTCTGCATGATTGTTTATTGGCAGGTAACAAATTAATGTACCCTTTTTATAAATGACTGACTATTTCAGTTTACCGTCGCTCAGACAGCATTTCAGTCATATAACGACGTCCAGATAATTACAGATAGAGGAAGACCCCGAATGCACGGAGGCATGCGGGTAGAACCACCGACCTACCGCAAGCCAGCTGGAAGGCTTCATCACATGAAAATCCGAATGACCCTGCCGGGATTAGAAGTTGACGTTATAGAAATACCTGAACTAAGAGATGCAATATTTAATTGAAATCATATATAGAGAAACTGTAATGATATACGTGATAGAATGTATAAAAAACACATGTCACGAAACTTCGACATTCATATTCAGCTATTTGTTAATGTAATAGGTTGTTAGCGATTGGAGAACATCCAACATATTGAGATATAATAAAAGGAATAAACAAATTCAATCCTGCTATGTGTATATTCTTTATTTGTTGGCGAAGCTTTTCTAAGAAGCGCGGTAATCATGTCAAATTAATCCAAAGTATGGCAAATAAATTTTTTTCAAAAATATTCAACGTTATAAGCTATGTTCAGACATATATAAAAATAGCCATGAGTACACGCCTTATTGCTTAGCGTAGGTGGTTAACAACTTCGCCTTTTAAACTCTTAATATTAATTTTGTTGATAGATGTTTTTTGTTTTTTTTTGATACTCATGCAAAGTTTATCTAACTAAATATTGATATGATTTACGTACAGATGGGCTTTAGCAGTGTTGCCCAGTATACGTTAATGTCAACAACTAAAAACAAACCAGACATCTCGATACACCTGTGATACAGTGTAAATTAAATTATATACAATCATACATAAAATACAAAAAATGTAGGAAATCGAAAGCTTATGGTAAAATTTGTGAGAATTGTGGCAAATTACATATTATTATTGATTATAAATATTTACTCGGTAGATACAAATATTCAAAACTGTCTTACATAGAAATGGCGAAAAAATGAAAAAAGGAGAACAGAAATACATACTTATTTGAGTAGAGAGAGAGAGGAGGGGGGTGTAGAGTTTATTGGTTCGTTAAGCTTTGAAGATCAGTCCAAAAATGCAATATTTAGTAAGGGGACTTACAATCTAATTTAAATCATATCCTAATGCACTCCTCTACTATCCGCGATAAGGATCTGACAACATCGCATTAGGGGTCACGTCAGATTGACCTTTTAAGTAATTTTTATGCATAAATAAGTGCTCGATTTTAAACCAATTAAATAGCGCGTTTGTCTCAGGGTGAGAAAAATGTGCAGCTTGACCGGGACTTGAACCCGGGGCCTTTTGATTACAGGGCCAATGTTCTACCGAATGAGCTGCCGCTCTACCGAATGAGTTACCCGGCAACTTAGACATCATTCTACCCTATTGTGTGATTGATGCGGTTACTTCCCCCTGGTATACCTAACGATTCTGTACCCGCCGATTTGATTGGCATATACAAAGGTCATTCTGAGATGATCCTCCATACGATGTGTTCAGATCCAGTTAGCATACTGAATCCGATTTTGATGAGATTGGGGAACTTACAAGTAAAGAAGTATTTCAATGCTGTATGCTGTATTTCAGTCAAATTACAGTAAAATTGCTATATCCGAGAGCTAAGGAATTCCAAGAGTTATCTTCCCTGTCTGTTTTATATAGTATAAACAAGGCTTTGTCAGTATAGCAAGCAATACTGTCAGGAGGCCCCACCGGTGACCTCCCCCAATGAAGAATACGTACCGACACGTATCGTGCCGGCAGAGAATCGCGAAATATCGATATATCGGTAATACATTAATTATCGTCCCTTTAAATATCACAGTTTTACTCTTTCTCACAATTTACTGACTCATTTTCTACGACGTTATATACGAGGAGTGTTCGAAAACTTTTGCAAATGCACTGTACACTGTAAACCACGTGACCATGAACTGGTTCACTGAAAATCGCTGCATTGCTGTATAAATGAAATCGACAAACCGTTTCCTTTTCTGGTGTATTCATATACACTGTGGTGAAAATGGCAAAAAGACGAAAAGAAAATGTCGCTGAAATCCGGGGTTAAAGAAAAGCCGCTGTAAGTTGGGATTGGGCCACAAAAATATACATGATATGTGTTGTTTATGCAGATAAACGAATGTCATTTTCCACAGTTTATAGGTGGTTTACTAAATTACGTTCTGGTAACGAATCAGTCAAAGATGCCCCTTACTCAGGAAGACCTAGATCTGCAGTTACTAAATCGAAATCAATAAAATCATGTCAATCATTGAGAAAGATGCGCGTTTCACTGTAAGACAGCTAGAACAAATGGCAAATTTGGGTTTACAGTCTGTTCACTTAATACTGAATAAAAGTCTCAAGGTCAGGAAAATAAATGCTCGTTTGATCCCCCATTTACACACTGACGAACATAAATGCGCAAGGGTATAAATGGCTAAAAAATTGCTGAAGAAGAAGTACCCAAAATATCAGAAGAGGTATTCGATAGTCTCATAACGGTTGATGAGACACTGGTCCATTTTTATTAGCCTAAGAGGAAAGTTGACAACAAGATATGGACTTTGAAACTTGCCAAAAGGACCAGTATTGTTAAACGAACACAGACAGCAAAGAAGGTGTCATACGCAATTTTCTTTAGAAATAGTGGACCAATCCTGCAAATTGGTGTTCCTAAAGTTAGTGGGGCGTCTGGAAGTTTCTATAAGAATGTGGTTCTGAAAAAAATGCGAACAAGAATAAGAAAAATACGTCCTAAAACAGGACTCCAGCATGTCCATTTATTACATGACATTGCTCCAGCCTAAATTCCAGCTTTTGAAGTCGGAAAAGGTCGATGTATTACTACACCTCCCATACAGCCCAAACCTGGTCCCGAGCGATTTTTCCTCTTTCTGAAATTGAAAAGCACCTATCTGGTAGGAGATATAGGTCCATAAGTGCCCTGGGATCTGCAGCTTACCAGTCTTTGATTAGTGTACCCAACGAGGGGTCTGAAAATGACTTCAAAAAGATTCAAAGATTGAAACGGTGTGTTCTAGTTAAAGGGGAATATTTTGGAGGTAACTAGACAAAATGTTATCAATTTGATTAGGGTTTCTGAGAAAACAGGTCATTTGCAAAAGTTTTCGAACACTCCTCGCAACTGTCATCACAAAACTCTCTGCGAAAATTAAAATCGTTCGAAACATATTCTTTAGAGTGTTTAGAATAAGCAGTGCTTAATCATCTGGAAATCATTTCATCTTAATTCCGGATCAATACCCATCCACATTTCAAATCAATGCTTTATATAACGTAACGACGATAATTGAGAAGTGTCGTGTCGACATAGTGTGAGTAAATCGATGATAAAAAGAGCATTGCTTAGATGTATCAGTTCATCATTAATATACCGCTTCCTCTCCTTTAACGCATAAGTATTTCTTAAAGTCTTAGTGAGCTAGAGTATATCAAGAGTCACGACATTTATGATAGTTTGATAAATTATGTTTCAATATTAAACGTTTCCTTTTCCCACAGGACATGCTTTATCCAGTTGGAATCCGGTCAATTTGGCCATCATTGGATTCGGGTCATAGTATTCTTCAACCTGTTGGATTTTGGAGTCTTCTGTAACCTTAGCAACGCACGTGCCGTACATTTCTATAAGCTCATTGGTCGGTTTGACATTCCGGTATGGTCCTTCCAAAGTGCCCCAATGTCGCCAAGAAAAGGTTACAGTAGGTGGACCTGCAATTGATCATATAGATTATTATGGTAGAACTCTTTTTACAATATTTTACCGAGTGATTATTTTCTTTAACTGTTTGGGCGTTTTTAAAAAATCCACAAAAATTAAATCATTTTAACTGTATGCCATGTAATATGTTATACGTTTCACGCCAAGTTAATTTGAAGAACCCGCTAAATCAAATCCCGCTGTAAAACAAAGTTCATACAGTTGGTCAAAGGAAGGAACATCTTGGATAATTAATTTTGATAGAAAAATAAGATGATGCGTATAGCAGCTCCAGATCCCAATCAATAATTGTTTTTAACCGTTTGATATTAAATGCGCTATATTCTTACTGTCAGGACCTAACATTATTAGCCAGTAATATTTTTCATATTTATATTATATGACCTGTTCTAAAATTGCATGCAATCACCGATTTATCTCGTGTACCGCATGGTATACAGCACGTTTATACATGATCTTGAAATATGCAAATCGGTTTTTGCCGAGTGCCTAGAGAGAGAGGGAGCTATACCATTAACATTCTTTTCGCATGTGATTTCAAGGAATACCCTCCAATATTCGAAACGTAAATGTTTCTAGTTAATATAAAAAGCTTTCCTTTCGTTCGTTTTGAAAGGGCACAGCAATGTTTTGTTCTGCTCCTAAACACTATTATACCATTTCGTCTTGGAACTCCTGATTTTAAGGTCAGTGCATATTTACAAAACCCAATCTCTAGACACAGTATGTCACATCTCGTCGGGACTCGTGGATTCAAGCACACGTTCTTTCGTACAAGTCGTAACAAAGTAGTTATGTCTTTACTTACGATTTTTTCTGTAATTTATTTTCGACTTTACTTATCTATCCAAATATCACAAGGAAAATGAAATATTGATATCATCTATTTTAATAAAATCTGAGGACGATACTGACTCGTCATTATTCATGAACGAATACATATCATTAATGTAAAACAGGAACAAAAGAGGAGACAACGTTTCCCCTTGTTTTACTCCAGATTTTTTTTTCGAAAAAGTCAGAATAAACACCATTCGTACGTACAGAAATTTTACATTTTTCATACATAGACTGTATTATTTTTATCACCTTAGTTGAACAACCATATCTCAAAAGCTTAACAAAAATACCATCCCTATAGACGAGGTCAAATACCTTTTTAAAATCATCAAAACAACAGTATAACTTCTCTTTTCATGATTAACAACTTTATCAATCATATTATTCATCTGTACTAGAAATCATTTAATATTTCATTATTCTCTGCCCAAGTAGATAATATTTTGTTAATTACACTTGAAAAAACTTTAGAAATATGCTAGTTAAAGCTATACCTCTATAATTGTTTACATCACTTAAGTTACCTTTTTTAGGAACCGGAACAATAATACCGTTAGTCCAGCCTTCAGGGTAAATGCCGTCAGAAAATATATATTTAAACAACTTACACAGATGTCGCGAGGTAGTCCTGGGGAATTAGAGGACTCCTCCGACAGCTATTGATTTCAGGGATTCATCTGAAAACTAGAAGACGTATTTCAATATTTCTATCTTTTAATGATATAATTATCTAGAACAATCCATAATAAATATACACACACGGCAAAACATTTTAAAAAAAAAAAAAATTACCATTTCTTAGCATGAATAATATCATGAAAGAATATTTAAATAGAAATTAATGACAATTATCAATAAAATATTCAGCATACAAAATACAATTAATAACAATATTTCCCTCAAAAACACAATTAATTAAATCTTTTGAATAACCTTAAATATCCCTACAAATAATATAACCAGTCAGTTAAATATAAGCTAACATAAATACGCTGAAACCCAAAAGTTAATTTAGAAAGTGCGGCAATAAATAAATAAATTTAGCTTACCAAGAAGACGAGAATATCTTTTCAGTATTTCTATACTGAAATCATCCCGCCTTCGTATTTATACTGACCGCCCGCACCGCGGCCATGAATTAGGTTAATGGGTTCAGCGAACTAGTCTGTGGTTCTAAGAATTGCCTCCCAAAAATGGTTTGCAGCCTGCAGAATCGCTTTCCACAAATGGCCAGCTCGTATTGTTTGTTACTTTTGTACCATGCAAACTCAGCGTGGTCCGGACAGTGGAATATTCTTGTGCTTGCTGCCCCGGCCAGCCAGGAATGTGACCTTATTTCTCTCTACCCTGTGTATACGGGGTCAGTTTCCCCCTGATCTGGTTTCATTCTCATTCACCTATTTCCAGGGTTGAGACTACGCGCATACATACTTTTTCGGCGTAGCTGTATAATTTCGATTTCAACTCGCATCTTAAACCAATCAAATGTACGCTAACAGCGGTAAATAATTCTAAGCTGAATAAAAGGACTCCTGTTATTGGTTAACGCATCGTTATGGACTATAAAATTACTGTAAATAAGGGGTGCAGCTTGTATATATCATTCAGCTTGGTGTTATTACTTTTCTTTTTGATGTAAACATGAAAGTGATTTCAGTAAGTTAAATACAATCCTTTTCCATCAATTGAGGAATGCTACTTTGTGAAAATGATTTAAAACAACAAAAAAGAATCCACCGTGTTATGACATGAAACCCCTTAATTACTATGTATATTGAATTCTTCCAGCCTGCCGAGATGCTCTCATTGAAAATTAATTCGCCAAAACCAAAACAACTAATAACGCTTTTATATCATAATTGTCATATGCAATAATGATATGAACAAATATCAAACAAGCCTATTTACAGATATAATTTTTTGTATTACCGTCTATAAATAAGTATATTTCATAGAAAAATACTGAACTATTTCTAGAGCGTACTAAATTTGTTGTGCGTCGGTCTTTCGCGCGCTTTTCCTGGGAATGTTCTAGAAGACTGGAAATCTCGTTTTTCTTTCATCCTACGCCGAATATCTTTTTTAAAGATATTTCTTGTTTATGTTGCTATTGGATTGTGTGTTACTGTAGTCAGAGTATATATATGTCCTATTGTGTGTAATTTTTCGTGCTACGCTTTATACATTGGCTCTTTATTGTATTTGTATATAAATGAAGTATTTTAAGACCTATCACAGAATAGGAGACAATATTAAATAATTCAGGTATACGTTTATCATAACCACCACTTTTACTACTTTTCAGTTTTAAAATTGCATTTTGTACTTCAGTAACTTCAATCTCTCGATCTAGTATATCAATAGACTCTGTAATTGCATCTATATGGCTATTAGGCTCATCTTATATAAACTCGTTTTTGAAAATATTATTATTTGAAAAAAAAAAAAGGTCTCTAAAGTGTTTAAAAAACTCATCAATGGAAATATTTGTGTTCTTATCAGAATTACATTTTAACTTTTTTTTATTTCTTTAAAATTTTTTTTTTTAAATTTTTTTGTAAATCTGTCGTTTACTTTTCAGAATAGATAAATCAATGTCTGATTTAGTACTGCGATATTTTCTACATGCATTACGAAATTTTCTTCTTGCTGCTTCACATTCATCATTAAACCATTTATTTTTATTCTTTCTACCAGGTTTCTTATTACTATTTAAGGTTTTGGTATCTGTACCAAGCACCTGACAAGTTACATCATAAAGTGTATTAGACCAAAGATCAACGCCAACATCTCAGATATTGTCGAAATACTAACTTGATGAACAGTCGTGTTTAAAAAGTCAACTTGATTTTTTACTTGTTCAGTGAAAAGATTTGATTTTGATCTATCATACAATAAATTATCAATAGAATTTTGAGTAACCTTTTCATAAACTTTATCGCAAGACATCGACAAATTAACTTGAATCGGAGCGAGCGAAGAAAAGACCTGCATGTCGTGCACAATGAAGTCATCAATCAGGGGAAATAATTCACCATAACAAAGTACATAATCAAACTACTGCCAGTCGGAGACATATATGTGTACTGCCAACACCACAGTCATCACCAACACGCCCATTATCTATTCTCAGATTGCTAGAAATACAAAGGTCAGTAAGTTTATTACCTGGAGAATTCAAAGTTTTGTCCATTATAAAGCGACAAGGAATATATCAAAACAGTCGTAATTATCAATAATCATACCCTGTAGAGTCAACATAATCACGCTTGTCACCACGTCTCGCATTCAAATTACCAACTGCAATGACAGATCCTGTATAACGGTATTTTCTTACGTCATTCTCCAACTGTTCAAAATAACCAATATCGTGTGACATAAAATAGAGACTATTAAATGGAGGGATGTAACAAAAACAAACGTAAATATCTTGTTCGGTTTCAAAGTACTGTTTGAGAAATTTTAACCAAATAAACTTTCTGTTATCATTTTTTTTCAACACAAAAGCTTATTACACAAGGAGTATAAAACAAACTCCACGATGTCCGCGTTTAGTTTTAACATTTAGGCTTTTTATTCTAGGAACAGATATATTATTAAAACCTTTCAGCTTAAAATCGATATTGTGTTTTTCCCATGTTTCACTGCAAAAAATGAAATCGAAATTAGCGACAAAGATAAGAAAGTCTTCATCACGTATAAAAGAGTTCAACCCTATACATTCCACGAGAGAACTGAGAAAACACACTTTTCTCGTGCTTCCTAGCTATCAGACGACCCACTAGCCGGGTTTTATAGGACATAGTCTATATACAGTTTGTCACGAACAGTACGGCTCGTTTACCTTGTCGACGGGCATCTAACATAACTGGAACAAGTTGTTTACGTCTGTCTTTAACTTCAGGTTGAAACTGGTCAGTCATATTATAACCAGAGTTTCTTAAGATTGGTATTTGTCAATGCATTTTTGACAGCAATTTTGGAGTCAGTGTTGAATTTCGCTACAATGGACCGGACTTTACCACGAGAACGATAGCCAACACGATGGGCACGTTCGAAGTAAAGACTGTCTTTGGAGGTGGGTATTTTCAAAACATTTTCACAAAATGCCAACACTTTGTCACGACAGTCCTCAGCAGAGGTCGTGTCAGAGGTCTTGGGGACAGAAGAATCAGACGACAGGGAATGGGAGCCAAACGAGGAAGAAGCGGCAGCAATAACTGGGTTGGGCTCGTGTTGCTCGGGAATACCGAAAAACAGCAAGTTGTGTCACATAGACCTGCATTTGCGGTCAATTAACTCATCGTTTAGTTTGTACAGGACGACTTCAATACTGAATTTCGGCTATGCAGGGACGACACAGTGGTTTTAAGAGTAGACAGCTCACTGGTATGACTAGCAGATGTTTTCTCAAGGCTATCACGGACATAAACTCCGTTGCCTGCTCAATATCAAGGATGCGTTTGTCCATACCACCAAGCCTCGTATTAATATCATGGATATTGGACTGTATTGTTCTCAGCTGCGACAACTTAGCGTCCATACCATCAAGACGCTGTGTGATAGCATACAGAGAGGACGTAAACTCAGGTGATGGCTGCATACTAGACTAAGGTGAAGGAGGCACATTAATGGTAGTTGGGGGTACCAGACCGGGCATGAAGGGCTCGTTGTAGGTCGGAGGGAACTGATATAACGGACTCATGGAACCGTTAGCGCCATATTGTGTAAATGGAGTGTGTGTACTCACATTACCCTGGTGTGTTGCCATTGAAGACTGGTTTTGGAGGCCGCTTTGGACGAGCGGTTAGCCATGGACTACAAATCTCTCAGCCCCTCACCGCTGTGGGTTCGAATCCCGGTAGGGACTTCGGATTTTTTTCATGTGAGGAAGCCTTCCAGCTGGCTTGCGGTAGGTCGATGGTTCTACCAGGGTACCTCTGTGTACTCGGGGTCTTCCTCCACCTGTAATTAGCTGGACGTCGCTATATGATTGAAATACTATCACAGCGACGGTAAACCCCAATACAACAATACACGGTGGGTGGGGTGATCACCTCACTACCCCTCTTGTTTGACTTGCCCATAATCACCAATCAAAATAAACAGACACACGGCAAGAAAAATGTCCATAACGATACAAAAAAAGCCAAGTGAACATTACAATTTGTATGATTTCGAATCAATGTTCCAAATCAAATACGATGGAAAAAAACAGACACTTTTCGAGAGCTTTTTTCAAACTTTCATGACCGCCATAATCGACGCATGCGTGAAACGTGAAATTCATAGAGACAAAAAGGATGGTCAGAATACTGCATTCAATAGCTCCTTCTACAAGGTGAACCGCAGAGGACAAGACAAGGCACTCTGGAAATGTGAAGTTCAAAGTTTATCATAAATTCAGTGTGTTATTATTTCATCATATAAAATGAATAAACATGAATTTCATTACTTCAGTGTGTTACTATTTCATCATATAAAATGAATAAACATGAATTTCATTACTTCAGTGGGTTATTATTTCATCATATAAAATGAATAAACATGAATTTCATTAATTCAGTGGGTTATTATTTCATCATATAAAATGAATAAACATGACTTTCATTACTTCAATGTGTAACTATTTTATCATATTAAATGCAGTGACCTGAATTTCATTACTTCAGTGTCTTACATTTTTATGTGCTATTTCTTTATCTTCATTTAAAATAAACACATATAAAATCTTTATATTCTTTTGACAACGATAAAATGACAAATGCCAATTACCCCTAAATTTACAGGTACATGTAATTAACAATAACATATCCCCCAGAACCCCTAAATCATCTCTGCCTTATTAGATGTGAAATTTGCAAGTAGACATTCAGTTTATATATATACAAACATAGTAATATTCTATATTTTATCTGAACTCACGGTGACTGAAGGAATATGATAAGATATACAAACATAGTAATATTCTATATTTTATCTTAACTCACGGTGACTGAAGGAATATGATAAGATATACAAACATAGTAATATTCTATATTTTATCTTAACTCACGGTGAATGAAGGAATATGATAAGATATACAAACATAGTAATATTCTATATTTTATCTGAACTCACGGTGAATGAAGGAATATGATAAGATATACAAACATAGTAATATTCTATATTTTATCCGAACTCACGGTGAATGAAGGAATATGATATGATATACAAACATAGAAATATTCTATATTTTATCTGAACTCACGGTGAATGAAGGAATATGATATGATCAGCAGTGGTGTTTTAATTTTGATGTCAAAGTAATGTGATATTTGTAATTAGTCTTTCATAACTCATACTGAGCGCCAACATCTAGTGACTGTGGTTGATTCTTGTTTGTTTATTTTTATTATACATTGTTTATGCTGATGAGACTCTAATAAAGAATATATATATCATAATGATAACGTGCAGTGGTGATAATGCGAAGGCGCAATGATGAGAAATTGATAGTGCAATGGTGATAATGCGATGACGATAACACGGCTGTATGATACAGAAATTGCGAAATCACGATATCTCTACAATGAAAACGCGATGTCACAATATCATGATGGTGAAAACCATCTTTACGATAGTGAAAACAAGATAACACATCGCATCATCATTATCATCGCACTAACGTGTTGTCTCGTTTTCATTATCATAGTTTCGCATTTTCGTGATTTCGCGTTGTAGTCATCGTAGCATCGATAATCGCGTTTGAAAGCAACACACTCATAGGCGATGGTCCTAACAACCGCAGTTAACGAAGCCACTTGATAAAAACACGACGAATAACTCTATAACAAATCAGTGGATTGTAACCAAACTCGGGCTTAAGCTGTATTTAATATTATTTATTTGCATTCCAAATATAAATTCAACGGGTGAGGAGTCTACAGACAAGCGGAGAAACAGGGGACCAACCTCATATGAATCACTAAACTGTGTTTCGCTTCAAAAAAATATGTGGATTTCCGATGATACATATGGTTTAACATCCATATGGGAAGCGGACAATCAACAATTAATCAATTGAGTGGTGAATATTCAGATTTTGAATTACTTGTGTTAAATATCATCTGCATTTGAAGAAAAAAATGAAATGCTTTTTGACTCTTCTATATTTCCTCGATAGTTACCTTTTTTTCATTTGATGCAGTCTCCTTTGAGAAATTCTTGTTGTCATGGGTTCGGGTGTGACAAAACAAAACAAAAAAAAGAGATGTAATTAAAATCATTTGAGTCAAAGACTCGTATTTTTTATGTGAGGAAGTCATTACTTGGGGTAAATCGGCGGAACATCCGGGTGCCTTAATATCATTAGTACATAAATATCTTAATCCATGCTATTGGCATTGGTCAACATGCAAAAAAATATTACCTAATTTTCCAACTAATTCACGAGAACTAATTTAGCCAAAAATATATATTATACTATACTGGTAAAGTAAGAATTTAGAAATAAATAATAATCAATAAATTATAATCAAGAAATAATAATCAATAAATAATAATCAATAAATAATAAAATAGCTGAGGTTATCATCGACCGAAATTATGATTTTGTATAAAAAAAAAGTTCATATAGTAAATTAATATATGTATGTACAATTCTGAAAATTCTATACTTTTGATGAAAAAAAAACACACCAAAAAACAACAACAACAAAAAGAACAAAAAGAAAAGAAAATACCTCATCTTGACAAGTTTTACCGATTGCTTAATCAACTAAATCTTCCATGTGCTTTTTGGGGGTTGCTTCAATATTTAGCCAGATGCTTAAGTGGATGGACCTCTTCATTTTGCAGTTGACCCTGACCTATTTTTGATGAATATAAACACGAAAAAAAGTCCATAATACCACCAGGTCTTGTATTATTTGCATCCTCATCATCATTGCTCTTTAAAAACAGTCCCAGTTGCTTTGTATCTATAGATTTATCTACCTTACACAACATGTATTTGATTATTTTTAATACCAATGCATTAAAGATATATGATGCAGTTGCTGTTGTTTTACAAACAATGACGACCAACTTAGGGGTTGACTTAAAATAAACAAAACAATGCTTCATTCAGTATAAACTTTATCTATTTTACATCGATTATAAAAAAAGTTCTTTCAACTTAAATTAATCATTCTCGATGGCTCGGATGACGTCATTTGTGGTCATTATTGCGAGAGGAAACCGGAGTACACGGAGAAAACCCACGTGCCTAGACGGGCGACCGTTGTACCCTCTCACGTACGTCACGTCACCAGGGATTGAACCCGGGACGCATTGGTGAGAAGCGAAGTGCGATACCACTACGCTATCTAGGCACCCAAAACAAAGCACCAATGAATCTCACTATATAGGCCTATATTTACCTCAAGATGTCAATTAAATCCAGAATTAGACAGAAACGCTGATGGAGTCAGAGTGATAATCATTCTAACAATTCATTTGGAACTGAACCTCAATATGCATGAGTAATGAGTGTAATGCTTGGTTTCGCACCACAAACGTAAAAAAGAAATATTTGTTTAAAGTGTGTGACCGTAAACAATAAAAATTAAAATTTTTAATAATTTTTCAAGTTTCAAGTTTGTTGGCATAAATTAGCAAATAAAGTTTGCCTTTGACCATTTACAATGTAAGTTATGAGGTATGGCAAAGACACAACAATAAAATATTGGATATTTAAATTCAAGAAACAGCGAAATTATTAAAGGTATTTTTTCGAATAATAAAATAATGGCCAAATTAACAGTGTCCGCTATCTAACTCAAACAAACGTAAACCGATCTTTACCAAACTTGGTCACAATGTTTATGGACATAATATCTCGGTTCTTTTTCATGTGAACCAGCCAAATTGCCCCAGACACTCTGGAGTTATGGCCCTTAAATTGATAGTAAATTGTCAAAAACAGTGCCCGCTCTCTAACTCACACAAACGTGAACATATCTTTACCAAACTCGATCACAATATATATGGGCACAAAATCTCGATTCCTTTCGATAACCAGCCAGATTGCCCTAGACACTCCGGAGGTATATGGACTTTAAATTGATGGAAAATGGTCAATTTATCAGTGCCCGCTCTCTAACTCAAATAAACGTACACAGATCTTTACCAAAGTCGGTCACAATGTATATGGGTACAATATCTCGGTCCCTTTTGATAACCAGCCAGATTTCCCCAGACGCCCCTGGAGTTATGGCCCTTGAATTGGCAGAAAATGGTCAAATTAACAGTGCCCGCTCTCTAACTCAAACAAAGGTAATTAAAACCAATCTTTGCTAACCTTGGTCACAATGAAAGTGGGCACAATATATCGGTTCTTGTCGATATCCATCCAGTTTGACTCCGCCACTCCGGGGCTATGGCCCTTGAATTGATGAAATATGGTCAACATTAACAGTGTCCGCCCACTAACACGAGCAAACATTAACCGGTCTTTACCAAACTTTGTCACAATGCTTATGGGCACACTATCTCGGTTCCTTTCGATAACCAGCCAGATAGTCTCAGAATTCCAGAGATATTGCCCTTGAGTTGATGAAATTGAAGTGTCCGCTATCTAACTCGAATAAAACATGAACCAATCTTTTCCAAACTTGGTCACAATGTATATGGGCGTAGTATCTCAGCCTAGGTCAGTACCTATCGCGATTGTCCCAGACACTCCGGGTTATTGCCCTTTAAATGATGAAAATATCTAAATGAATATTGTCCGCTCTTATACTCTATCTAACATGAACCGATCTTTTCCAAATTTGGTCACAATGTGAATGAGCATAAGATCGTAACCACGATACCAGCCAAAATAGCTTTAACACTCTAGAGTTATGGCCTTTTAATTGTTAAAAAATTGCAAAGTTAACATTGTCAGCTCCCTAACGACAAATGTAACCCGATCTCTACCAGACCTTGTCACAATGTGTTTTGGCACAACATAAATATATTCATATATACAATGTATTTGTAATTAAGAATATTTACCTTTGCTTTTGATTTATGAGTACTTTTTATTAACTATGTCATAATCTGGTTTACCATTTTCCCAAACGATTTCAGGGTCGTCCATATTGTCTCGGACTGGAGTATCCAAAGCCATCACGCGTCCTGTCTCGCTTCTAGTGCTGTGGGGGTCACGTGGTATGAATGGTGAATGGCGGCCGTGTTTTTGCTCGCTCTGACCGAGTTGTTGTTATTTAAGGGACAGGAGGTGGATTATAGTCTTAAAGTGAAATTCCATGTTTCTTTTGTCCATATGGACATCACCTTCTACACGTAAAACCTTGAGCCTATGGGGCGTCGACATAGATTGAAAAAACGAAAGCTGAGCAGTGGAAACTCATCGGACAATAACCCGAAAACCTTGTTATACCAACAATCGCAAAGTATGCGCAACAATCTCATATTCGCCAACATTGATGAAGATAGGCACGAGACGCACGAGACAACTGAGCGAAAGATCAGGCAATTCATGGTTGAAAAGCTCAAGATGGCGTAGGAATGTGTGGACCAGATCGGCTTTGAAAGAGTTCACCGTATGGTCAACATCGTGAGCGCAACTCCCAGGCGAGGAAAATAGTTGCCAAGTTTACGCTTTTCAAGGACCGAGAAGCAGTTAGACGTAACAAGAAGCACCTCGCGCGCGGGCACGGACTACTTCTTACACGAGCAATTTCCGCGTGAGATCGCCGAGCGTAGGAAAGCGCTGGTTCCTAAGTTGAAAGCGGCAAAACGGGGAGGCAAATCGGCGTGGTTGAACTATGACACTTTGTACGTCGATGGGGTACCAGTTCGTGATAATAATGTGTAGGGGCGCGAAGAGGCTGGACTTTCTGTTTGTTCATGGAACATTAATGGGTTAAATCAGTCTTTTATGTTACAGGACGATGATTTTTTTTCAAAACTTAATTCATTTGACATAGTGTTCCTTTATGAATCTTGGGGAACCAGTAAATCTAAGTTTGAAATTCCAGGTTATAAATGTTATAATTTCTATAGAAAATTTCAGAATAGGAGAGCCAGGCGAGCGAGTGGTGGTGTGGTAGTGTATATTAGAGACAGTATAAACAAGGGTATCTCATTTGTGCGCAAACATCATGATACTATAATATGGTTAAAGTTGGATAAAACATTTTTTAGGCTTGAAAAAGATATATTTCTAGCAGGAGTTTATATTTGGGTGGAAAACTCGCCAGCATATGATTTTATATCCGAAGACTTGTTCACTTTGTTAGATAATGATATACATATTTTTGAGTCACGTGGTAGGGTATTATTGGCGGGTGACTGGAACGCTCGCGTTGGCGGCAAGCGAGATTACTTAATGTATGATACATCAGTTGATAATATCGATGATGATGAATATTCACCAGATTTAGAAATGAAAAGAATGTCAATGGATAGTACCTATTCTTCTCAGGGTTTGAAATTGATTGACCTTTGTTTGTCTAATAATTTGCGTATAGCCAATGGTAGATTGGGTAGTGATCATAACGTCGGGAGGACCAATGGGGGCGAGCGTTATCGATTACCTATTGATCAAGAATTCTGATTTTGGGTGTGTCGCGGATTTCAGGGTAGAACCTTTTTGTGAATGGTCCGATCATGCCCTGCTAGGCTTCAGAGTATTATGCAATACAGTGACGGATTGTGGAGATAGTCAATACACACGATATTGTATTAAATGGGATGAGAAACATCGGTCAAAATTTAGAGCGGGTTTGATTTCTAAACTGCCACTGTTCAATGATCTGTCTTTTCATGCTGACTTTTCAAATAGGGAGGGAGTGAATGATTGTATTTCGAAATTTACTGAGATTATTAAAAGTGTTGCGGAACCTTTGTTTAGTCACGAAATATTATGTAATGATAAACCTAAAACAGTACACTCTTTCAGCAAAAAAGCAGATTGGTTCGACACAGATTGTATAGAAGCAAAGAGGAAATATACGTCTGCTGTAGACAGGTATAATACATGCATGAATAAGGACAATAGAGTTGAAATATATAGATTAAAAAAGTGCTATAAATCTCTTGTAAAACAGACAAAAAAGAAATATGAGTTAAATAAACTGCGTTCTATTGAACGTCTACGTCATCTGAAACCAAGAGATTTTTGGAAATATTTTTCTAGTAAGAAAAATACAGTTTTAAATAAGGAAATCAATATTGAGGAATTCCATGAGTATTTTTCGAATTTATATATAAATCTACCGGATACTAAAAATGCTGATGCTGAAAACTTTTGTAATACACACAATTATGATGATTCAACGTGCTGTTTTGAGGAGTTAGATGGGCCTATAACTGTATCAGAGGTTGAGGGGGTTGTTCTTTAATTAAAGAGAAATAAAGCTTACGCTCAGGATAATCTACTGAATGAATATTTCCTCGAATCATGTGATATCTTATCTTCTCATTTAGCTGATGTTTTTAATGGCATTTTAGACAGTGGATGCTTCCCGGATGAATGGATGAAGGGAATTATTGTTCCCATATTTAAAAAAAAATGATCCCGCTGATGTTAATAACTATAGAGGTATAACATTGATAAGTTGTTTTTCTAAAAATTTTACCGGTATATTAAATAAACGAATCAATAATTGGGCGGAAAATAACGATATCATTAGCGATGCACAGTTTGGTTTTAGACGGGGTCGTTCACTTATTGACGCAATTTTTGTTTTAAATGCTGTTATTTCAAATATACTCAGTGAAAACGGTAGACTTGCATGCGCTTTTATTGACTTTAGTAAAGCGTTTGATAGCATTTATCGAAACGGACTTTGGTATAAATTGTATGGTATGGGATTATCGGGTAAGCTGTTAAATGTTATTCGGAATATGTATTCTAAGGTTAAATCTTGTATTAGGGGTTGTTCTTCATTTTCTGACTATTTTGAGTGTTCTATCGGCCTCAGGCAGGGTGAAATCGTTTCGCCGATACTTTTTTCTCTTTTCCTCGAGGACTAAGAATTGTGTTTAATGGATAAAATTGATGCAGGCCTTACATTTTACGATTTATCTCTGATTCTATTGTTATTTGCTGATGACATGGTTTTATTTGGGAAAACAGTTGCTGATCTTCAAAACAGTCTCAATCTCTTAAATACTTATTGTGATTCGTGGGGCCTTAAAGTCAATCCTGATAAGAGTAAAATAGTAGTATTTAGGAAGAGGGGTAAATTGCGGGTGGATGAAAAATGGACATATAATGACTCTCCTATTCAAACTGTGGATAATTTTAATTATCTAGGTACAACATTTAATTATACTGGCAATTTCTCTATGAATCATGAAACTTTAGCAGGTAAAGGATTAAAAGCACTGAATACGTTATTTACTAATACTAGAAATTTTCCATTAAAGCCTAAAACTATGTGTCAGTTGTTTGATGCATTTGTTAGTTCTATTTTATGTTACGCCTCTGAGGTGTGGGATTTTGGTAAATCGAAAGTGATAGAAAGGATTCATCTAAAATTTTGCAAACAATTATTAAACGTTAAATCAAGCACGTGTAATATTGGGGTATATGGAGAGTTGGGTAGATACCCACTTTTTATTAATAGACAAGTACGTATAATTAAATATTGGGGTAAAATTCTATATTCAGATAATATAATAATTAGACATTTATATCAAATAATGGTTGAGATAAGCAATTTGGGGATAAAAAATTGGGCCAGCAATGTTAAAGCGCTTCTTGATTCTCATGGATTTTCATGTGTATGGTCAAATCCAGAAAACTTTAATATGGATAAATTTTACCTGGAATTTAAGGATAGGGCTATTAACATGTTTGTTCAGTCATGACTTAGCGACATGAATTTAAGTAATGTTTTGTTGTCATATAAGTTACATTTCCAATTTGAAGATTACCTAGAAAATTTACCCCAAAAATATAGAAAAGTTTTATCAAGACTCCGTTTGTCATCTCATCCTCTTAGGATTGAATCTGGTCGTCATGGTAATAATAGAATAGATCGTAATTTGAGAATTTGTACACTTTGTAACTCTGGTGATATCGAAGATGAATTTCATTTTGCAATTAAGTGTAGTATCTATAGAGATTTACGTATCCAGTATATAAAAAAATATTATTATAATAGACCTAGTTTTATAAAATATTGTCAGTTAATGCAATCATCTAATAAGACTGAGTTATTTAAATGGGGAAATTTTTATACCAGGCATTTTCTAGGCGCAATTCTATGGTTATCAATATTTCATAATACTTATTCGGTAAGTGTAAAAATATATATGATTACATGTACATGTTTGCCTATAATATTTAATGTCTATTTAAGTAAGCATATTCACTTTACTGTAATTACTTTCTTGATAAATTAACTGTGCAACATATATTTTGGTGTTCCATTTTGAAAATTAATTGTTTCTTAACTGCTATTTACCGTTGTTGCTTAATTCACTTTACAACTCATTTATTGTGTTCCATCCTCTTGATATATTGTCATTGTAGCATGAACAGGTCGAATTATTCATTTTTAATAACATTGTAACATTGTCTTGACCATGATTTTACTATATGATATTATGTTCATTGTATGCAACCAGAAACTTGTATAAGTTTACGTTGCTTAATAAAATATATTGAATCTTTAATCTTGTGTAAAGCTACCCCAAATAAATATTTATTTATATGCCGCGACGGATATTTACCGGTTATCACGTGAGAAAACGCTCATTTTCACTTGAGTAATTTGATCAGCAAAGAATCAAGACAAAAAAAAGAGACATATACTTATAACATTTTTTTAAATAAAAAAATATTCGGTAATATTTTGCTTATATCTTCTCGTTAATGATGTCAATAAATATTGTAAAAAAAAATCACTTTCTAATAAAATAGCTATCGCCAGTGAAAACACTTCAGTGCACAGTCAGATAAACATAGATTGATTGATTGATTGATTGATTGATTATTTGATTGATTGATTGATTGATTGATTGATTGATTTAACATTTGCCGGCGTTTTTCTTTTCTTTCATTTCAAGACCGTCATTAGCTTTTTTTAAATTTTTTTTTGTAATAAAATCTCACTCATATTTTTATCATCACCGATAAAAAAATTCCAAAATATTTTCACATATTTATGGCCCATTTAAGAAAAAAAATATTGCCAATATCTCCACTCTTACTCAATGGATGTCCCTCAAACTTCACACATGTATTTATCATCACCAGGCCATCCAGTGAAAAGAAAAACAGTAACTCTTCTAAGTGTTTTTATATAATATTTAAGCACTTTTTTGGACTTAAAAAATGTTAACGTTATGATTAACACTGTGATTATTATCTCCACTTGTGAACATTACTTGATGGATGTCGCTGTCCTCACAAATGTTTTTATCATCAGTAAACCAGCCAGCAGAAATAACAACAAAACATTTTTGGGCTTAGGAAAAATAATGTTTGACTGTTTGTACATGCATTACATTCATTTAATATTTAGGGTCTCCGTGGCCGATAGGGTAAAGTCGCTGACTTTAACTCTCACTCAGTCCCTCACCGCGTGGGTTCGAATTCCGGCAGGGTAATTCGGATTTTCATGTAAGGAAGCCTTCAAACTGGCTTGCGGTAGGTCGGTGGTTCTACCCGGATGTCTCCGTGCATTCGGGTCTTCCTCCACCTGTAATTAAATGGGCGTCGCTATATGACTAAAATACTGTCGAGGCGACGATAAACTCAAATAGTCACGTCAAGTCAAGAATCAAATGATGTAAGTACACTTACGTTTATTTTCAGGGTCCAGTCCACCACATGCCACTCAAACTACATATATGTCTTCATAATTGAACAAATAGCAGATATAGGAACAGTTACTCTCGTATATTTGTGACCATATTTACACCCATTTGGACTTAAATGTATGTTAGGAGTCATTATCTCAAGTTTAAAGTAGCCATACTTCATAACTCTATAATTTTGACATGATTATGACTTTTGATTTACATAATATAAACTGTTTTATTTTATCTATCCACCAGTTCGAATAGTCGAGTTTAATCCGTCTCGTCTGCCTTTGCATTGATGAATCTTTATTGGGGATTCTATATGCCAGTTATATTAAGCAAAACATACATTGTGTTTATGAAGTTTTAAACGTATACAACATTTATGGCTAACAAATTTAAAATTTATTGATATCATCAGACGTCATTTTGTAACGTTGGAAACAACTATAGACAGAGCACCTATGGTTCAAAATATAAAAAAAAGCATATTGACACATGGTCGTTTTTGAGAAGGCTATTTGTTGGCTAAAAGCAACAGTCTTCTTTTCAACTTTGCTGAACCTGATTAACATTTGTCAAAAGAGGCCATCAGTCAGTCAATAGGTCTTCTTCTAACCCAATACCTGTCTCATTTGGAGTCCCTCGGGGGTCTGTACTGGTGCCATCATTATTTTAATGTATATTAATGACCTCCCTCCTCAGAATATCCAATCGAAAGTTAGACTCTTTGCAGATGACACTGCAATCTACATGACCCTCTCCAAGGCCTACCAATCCGAAATTCTTCAGAAAGACCTAAACACACTTGACCAGTGGAGCCATAAATGGGACATGGAGTTTAATCCATCAAAGTGTCAGGTCATCCATATCAATAGGTCCAAACATCCAATTCCAACTCAGTACTTTCTTCATAGTTGTTTACTCAGATCTGTACCCGTGGCCAAATATCTTGGTGTTGACATCTCCTCTGACCTGTCATGGGGAACACACTTCAACCGCATCTGTCAAAAAGCAAATAATTCACTTAGCTTTCTGATGAGGAATATAAAAATGCATTCAGAATCTCTCAATTCTACTGCTTGAGTACTGCTCTACAGTTTGATGCCCTTTCACCCATACACATATCTGACAGCTTGAATCATTTCCAGCGTAGAGCAGCAAGATGGGTCAGGAATGACTATGGAAAAACATCAAGCGTCACAAATATGCTGCAGTCCCTACAGTGGCGTAGGCTTGATCAACGAAGAATTGATAGCAGGCTCTCATGTTTAAAATCACCCACAACCCCATAGCTATTCCAATATTTGACTGCCTCACCCCACTGACAAGACAATCTAGACATTACCACTCTCAGACTTATACCTGCTTCCACAGACTATTACAAATTCTCCTTTTTTCCGCTAGCTGTCTTCCACTAGAACAGTCTACCACCATCTACCGTTGCTTGTTTAACTCAAGAACAGTTCAATCAGGCAGTCTGATCACATCTCCCTCTTAGAAAACTCTGAGCTCTTACTTTTATTAGTTTTAAAGCTAACACCTACTTGCACTCTTTTACTCTCAAATTTTATTTTGTTCTTAATCTTTTCATTTTATCCTAACACAATCTCAACTAATACTCTTACAGCTTGACGCGAAAAATGTCTAGGTTCCATCGGACGCATGCGCATAGCGACGAAAGCGCTGCATTACAAATACTGATTTCCAAACCTCTTTGGCCTTGAACAATGTTGTTGATTTCTATTTGTTAGCGACATCCAGCTTATTTTACAGACGTCTAACGACCTCGAGTACATAGGGACACCAGGGTAAATATTCCAATCAACATCAAGCAACTTCCTACAGCGACGAGGAAATTGGGGGTGTAAAATAATCGACTTTACTCACTCGATGAACAGTTTCACAGAAGGCTATTTATCAATTTATTATACTTCACTTAATATTTTACTATATAGCTTGCTGTGAAGGTAGAGGGTAACATTCCGTAATGTCACCCCCGTAACATTACGTTTCGTTCCTCTTCCCGTAAGGCACCAGACTGATGCTCCTAATTGACCAGGTTACGGAAGTACTTGCAAAGAAAATAGTGCTACTTTTTGATGATTTTTTTAGTGAATAGTTGAAAAAAGGAGATAGATAAGATGCATTTTCTGTTAAAGGAGACCTAAAATAAGAGATAAGTTAAAAAAAAACTAACGGATTCGGTAAAACGGCATTGCACTATTTTAAAACGTCGAAAAGGATGCTCTAATACAAGACATTGGGGCCTGAATAGTTTTATAAGAATTAATGAACATGTACCAACACTTAGAGTGTGTCAAACACTTAGGCGATGGCAGTGAAACTAAACGTGTTTTTATAAGTATTGTAGGTGTGTGTCTCAAATTTACACTTCATTACTATTGGCCTATTGTATATATATACCTGTCGTATACCTTGAACTGTAGATGTGTAATTGCTCCAGTCGTCCAAGCTTGACATTATGTAGTGTCATAAAAGAATGTTTTATATTTCCGAGCCCTCTTTAAATAGCATTATATAGATGTTAAAATTTTGTATACACACACACCTATCACGAAGGGTGTCGAAAGGCGTAAGAAACTAAGGTGATCGAAAGAAAATTCGGAAAGAGTTCAGTTCGTATAAAAAGGGATGAACGAGTTGAGCAAAGGTAGACTTCCTGGTGTAGCAGCCAAGATGGCGAGGATGGCAACGGCTAGAGGTTGTATACATATTATACATGTCTTACCCCGCCAGACCGTCTGTAGATAATACTTAGTGTACACAGGCTCTAATTTCTTCCACATATAATTAGCTGGATGTCGGTATATGACTGAAATACTGTCGCCGCGACGGTAAACTAAAAATAATAAATCAATCAATATTGGCCGATATATGTACTCAACACTTAACTTCGTATCCGTTGGCTTGTTATTCAGATTCATTGATTTCTACATTCAATATAAATACAATATCAACTTAGCCTTTTTCTTTCGCTATGTAGTTTCTTTATCGCCTTCAAACTAATGTAAACATATTGTCATTTGGGGGTCAGCCCCGAAAATGGACCCTAGAGTACATTGATATGTCCCATATTAACGCTCTTTGGGGTCAAACATCGATGAAATTATTGTCATTGATGATCGACCGTTATGATCCCTTTTACTCCTCCTCCTCATCGTTTAATCGCGTTTGTCTAGGTCATCGGCTACACTATCAGCTATGTGTATTAGAGTTGTATTATTTATCTATAACCATCATGAGATAAGTACAACACATCGCCGTCACTACACAATACTTATTCTTTTTAGAAGCGCATACGCGAAGCAGGCTTAAAACAGTAATGAAATTTTAACAATTATATATTTCTGCTCAGGAGATTTTTGTTAGGATAAAAAAAAAATCCATATTGAAACCTGTTCGTTTAATGAAATTTCCAATACAGATAAGAAGAATACTCATTTATACTCTCAAATAAAACACATGTGGGACTGATGGGGACGTCGCATAAACCGTCTCCGGTGGCCGAGTGGTTAGAGCGTACGCCTCGGGAGCGGGAGGTCGTGAGTTCCATCCACGGCCGCGACATACCAAAATCCTAAAAATGGTATAGCTACCTTGCTTGGCGTTCAGCATAGAAGGGTAGCTCCAGGACTGGTTGGCCCGGTGTCAGGATAATGTGACTGGGTGTGGTATCATGCTAAATGTCTACGACGTGATACTGAAGTGTGGCAGGACTATTTCTGTCCAAGTAGATATCGTCTCCAAATGACTGAAACACTGTCGGTAGGACGTTAAAACAAATAAATAAACGAGTAAACGCGTGTCTTTCTGTAAGAATGGAACAGGGAAGCAATACATACAGTGTGTGTGAAGCCCCATTCATCCTATTTAACCTTTCTAATAAAAAGGCTACAACATTCAGCCCTTTTGCTCAATTAACCTGTCTAACTTAAAAAGGATGTGTATATTAGACAATGCAGCCTATAGGCTACTGCATTCGGTCCATTTAGCCCCTATATAACTTAAAAAGGGCTTGTTAATTAGCCCATTCATCCTATACAGCCTATGTACGAAATAGAATGCAACATTCAGTCCATTTATATACTAGTATGGTAAATAGACTATATGTTGTAGCCTATTCACTTCATAGGATAAATGGGCTAAAACTGATAACTAGGCTTACTTCACACACTTTGCGTACAGTCAGGCCGGAATTCCACCACCAATACTTAACGCTAAGTAATACTTAGAGTCTTAAACTAGGTAGATACACATTCCACCATTACTATGTTATGAAATATTCAAGTACATGACTAAGTTGCAAACATGAACGTGCAAAATTATTGTAAAGTTACCAGCTAGGTCACACTCACATAACATTTATAAGGAACTAGATATTTTACCGTTCTCGAACAGATTACGCTTTTATTCTTGTTCTTTATGTAATATTGGAATTTTGCTCAGAGGTTTGAAATATTTCAATACTATGTAAGCGGACAAATCCTCCTCCATCCTCATCATCACTTTCTACATCATGCTCATCATTACCATCATCATCTGCATAAATATGCAAAATGATTTCTATTAAGAACTTAAGACTTGTTTTTATTCTGTTTGTTTGTTTGTTGTTGTTGTATTTTCTTTTATCACCATTGTATAGAACTTCAGAAAGCCTCATATAAAGAAGTTATGTTTACAATATTTGTAAACTTACTGAGCTACCTTCTATAAATAAGAATTTCATTATTATTATTATTACGACTAATTTGAAATGAATTATTACCTCATTTAAAAACTAACAATAACTGATAAGAAATGAAACGTTTGGGTAATTTTATAAGAGATACGAGAGTTATGAGTTATTCGCCCTTAAGTAATAAAGTACTTAGCACTAAGAATTGTTGGTGGATTTCGACCCAGAACATTGACCCAGTGTGCGGTTCAGCTGTATAAATTTTGTTCGCGGCAGCCATGGTGACCACAACAATGACGTCACGTTAAGAAAGACAACCTAATGACTTAATAAAAATATCTACATTTCACGGCGTGATCGCGGACATCAGATATGGTTTCCGTGATATGTGTATTATAAATAAGAGGTAAATACAAGAGTGCTTACTATCGTCTTCATTGAAAACAAGAAATATCTTTAAAAAAGATATTCGGCGTAGGATGAAAGAAAAACGAGATTTCCAGTCTTCTAGAACATTCCGAGGAAAAGCGCGCGAAAGACCGACGCACAACAAATTTAGTACGCTCTAGAAATAGTTCAGTATTTTTTCTATGAAATATACTTATTTATAGACGGTAATACAAAAAAATTATATCTGTAAATAGGCTTTTTGATATTTGTTCATATTTTTGACAATTATGATATAAAAGCGTTATTAGTTGTTTTGGTTTTGGCGAATTAATTTTCAATGAGAGCATCTCGGCAGGCTGGAAGAATTCAATATACATAGTAATTAAGGGGTTTCATGTCATAACACGGTGGATTCTTTTTTGTTGTTTTAAATCATTTTCACAAAGTAGCATTCCTCAATTGATGGAAAAGGATTGTATTTAACTTACTGAAATCACTTTCATGTTTACATCAAAAAGAAAAGTAATAACACCAAGCTGAATGATATATACAAGCTGCACCCCTTATTTACAGTAATTTTATAGTCCATAACGATGCGTTAACCAATAACAGGAGTCCTTTTATTCAGCTTAGAATTATTTACCGCTGTTAGCGTACATTTGATTGGTTTAAGATGCGAGTTGAAATCGAAATTATACAGCTACGCCGAAAAAATGATATGTATATTGTACTCATTGATCAATCTGCCGACCCTGAATCGTGCTTTTCCAGCGAGCATCATGCTCAAATGTTTTTGCGCGTACGGAAGGGTCTGTATTGTGTTTTAGCTCGATGCAGCATGATGCTTAATAAATAAAATTGCCGACCGAGCATGATGCTCACTGAACAAGAATGATGCTCAGTTGTTGAGCTTGATGCTCGTTGAGCGAGCATGGTGATCATTGAACAATCTGCTGACCAAGCATTATGCTCATTTCAAGCCCGGTTTGTATATCCGGTCTACATAAATAAATTCAGACATAACGGGACAACACGTTCTGCCCCAGAATTGGTTGCATATTAGTTATAATTTAATTTTTGATATAATTAATATAAAACGGTCCGTTTTATACGCAACTTCCTAATTACAGACTGCTAATACAATTTATAGTATTATAAAGAGGTGTGTAAATGTTTCGAGAAAACCAGTAGCAGCAATTCAAATACATTAGTACCATATATTCTTCTGGTAATGATAGACAGACAGAAAACATTTTTTCCGTGTAATGATAACAATAAAGACATAAAGAAATAGAAAGTTTAAAGACATTTTGAGTTGCTGTACGCGTTGTTGTGTAAAGGGAAAACTCATTGTTAGCACAAGCTGTTTTGAGAATTATGATCAACAGCAGCATCAGAATCAGCAGCTTCACAAAAATGTTTATTCTTATAATAAAGACAATATCGCCGATTAATCGAAAATCTCGGTATTCCTGTATTCTTTAAGTTTGAGTAACTGCTTGATTGACCACCACTACTGCTACAACAGTGGTCACTCGATTCCTCAAGGTCGGACGGGATCAGCATAAAAATTCGAAAAATCGCCATATTCGAGGAATATATTTATATTTGTTGATACCTCAACTTTATCTTTTCATTAATTATTTTGTTACGTTTAGACTTCAATAGTACCTTTTAAACATAGAATATATTTTACCATTACAAAAATAACTCGAATAATAAAATAAGTAAATAGCTTTCATTGCAACAGTTAAGTCAGAAATAAGTTCTTTATTACCGATAATTTGATTGAAACCCTTTGTTTTAATTTGTGTAATTGCGGCGTTGTGTATTCTTGTAATAAACACTAAACATTTTTCCGTGGTTCTCCAAATTGATGATTACAGAGAAAAAAAAATAAACAACACACAAACAAACAACCAAAATAGGCTTCTTTAATGACAAATGATTAATTATGCAGACCCGTCACAGTTTGTTACATGATCAGTAGATGAGAAAATACGTTTTACATGTCCGTGTTGATATAACGATTCACCTATGTACTCTCGGAGGTTTGACGATGTGTGAAAAGGTGTGAATTACAGGGATAGGTGGTCATAGGGCTGGTGTTTGCTTGTCAAGGAGATTGTTATCGACTGCGAGGAATTGCATAGAAATTATATAGAATATGCTATTTAGGGACCGGGGACGGAGCTCGAGGAATCCAAAATCGCATGTTTGAAGAATCGCCCAAAAATTTATATAGAATAAGAAAGGCTAAAACAAGGGACCGGGCTTGTAGCTCGAGTCATCGCCGGTATTCAATGAATCGCCACATTGAGGAATCGCGTGACCACTGTACTACTTCAACTACTATTACTACAACAATCACCACCACTTCTACCACCGGAAGGAGGTAAATGTAAAAAATAAAAATAAAAAAATAAATAAACAAGTAACTGGTGTTGCAGGCAACACATGAGTCCCCTACCGGTGACGTACATACTTTTCAATAAGCAACCAGAACTTTGGTCAGATGAAAACGAAAAAATATAAGAACACTGCCTGTGGTGTTAATGTTTGTTGGTAAAGGGCAACTACTATCATTATAACTTTAAAGGGGGCATAACTTCTAAAAGTATCGCTTTAGGAAAATGTACCTTGTCTTATGAAGAAGTATGTCAGCGTGCATAATCTCCATACAGCCATCTATCCATATTTTAAGTTTCATAAAAAAAGTTTCAGTACTTTTTGAGTTATCACAATATATTGCTTTATTTGTCATATTTTAAGTTTATTTGTTGTCATAGCAACCAGATTTTTTAACCTAGGAAGAAAAAAAACGTGCATAATCTCCATACAGCAATCTATTCATATTTCAAGTTTCATAGAAAGATCTTCAGTACTTTTTGAGTTATCATGGGATCCAGTTTTTGCGGTCGGACGGACTGACTGACGGACAGACGGACGGAAGGCAAACCTATAGTCCCCTCCGGTTACACCGGTAGGGGACTAATAAAAAAAAAAAAAAAAAAAAAAAAGGATACACGACTTAACATGAAAACAAATACCAACAACTACCAACAAAGACATAGTCAATAATAAGATATTTAAAACTGGTGGTTCGAATGTGGGTTTATAGGGAAAATAAACCCACATCGCTAAATAATAATTCAAAAGCATGCTAGTATATAAATAAGTTTATTACAATTGATAATACATGAGTAAAAGCCGTGTGATCATATGTGATCAGTTTTCCATTTGACTCAAGGAAATTGAACAGTTTACCTATTTATAATAAAATGTAAAGTAAACTTGAACTGTTTGTTTAAATCAGAAACCATGACATGAAGACGTGAGTAGATTCCGAATCGAAATTTTGCACAATTACTAAATATACATACATAGCATGCAGGTAAATGGATTGCTACAGTGCGTTTTTTCTTTAAGAATAACTTCTTGACTTATATTTCATTTCGCTTTATTAATTCTAGTATTATGACTTATATACATACTGTAAATCATTAACTTAGAGACAAATACACAAAGGAATAAATCAAATTTATGAGGAAATCAACACAAATATACCCTGATAAACTTTTAATATATATGAACAGTTTTATACAAAAGTAAGAAAATATATTCAGTTATTTCTACATATTATTAATACCAAAATCCGAAATAGAAGCTAATTCTAAATTTTATTTTTTGTCCTTTAAACTGCTATATCAATAATAAGATTTTGTTCAAATTGTGTCCATTACAGAATCGTGCGGCTGGTGAATAAAGCATATCAAAATGAGAAGCAGTCTTATGAAGAAAATTCTAATTTGCCAGACTCCAGATTTTTCATCACATCCGCCCTGCCGTTTTGCGTCACAACAGTACCGTCTGGTTTCATGATGATCAGGCTAGGGATACCCCTGATGGAGAATTCATTTGCTAATTTTTCCTGAAGCAGAAGGAACAAGCAATAAATTATATACTTGGCATCATATCTGTCGGATAACCCATAGCTGCTGCTCACGCTTTTCACCAAACATCAATGCAGAGTAACGGAACAAAATGACCTTAGGTGTCCGACGTTGGACACCGTATGTTCTCCGTATATTCTGTCAGAATGTAACATATACATACTTAAATTTCAATTAATGTATATTATACAGGTATACGTATATATATTAAGAAGATAGTATATGTTAAATGATAAACATAAAAATAACGAGAGCTGTCGGAACAACTCGTATGTTCCGTGGATGTGCGATCAGAAGCAATGCTAATAAGGAATTTTGGTGTCATGATAGCGAACTGGTCAACGAACTGCCTTTCCACCAATGCAACCCGGGTTCGATCCCAGGTCCGTCCAAGGTTATATATAAAAGGGTATGGGTCGCCCGTTTTGGCACGTGGGTTTCATCCGGGTATTCCGGTTTCCGCCCACAAAGGACTACCTAAACGTAACCAGCAGTGCCAATGAGACGATGTCGCTTTCTGGCCAATCATTGTAAAATAAATAAAGGTTTAAGAAAAAAAACACATCAACGTGAAAGAAAAAGGACCTGTTTGTTGACCTTTGAGCCTTAATTCGATAGGGGTCATATACGAATCATGAGTTAATGCTCTATATATCTCGAGAAGGTGGGCTCAGTCATTCTCTTGTATCGTTCCAGTGTCATTGAAACTGTTACCTTTGACCAAGTGATCTTAAAATCAATATTGATCATCTACTAGATATAGTCTAATATAAATTAGAGGAATGTTGGCTCAATCCTTCTCATTTATCGATCGGAAACGACCTTCGCCTTCAAGTTTAATGAGGCCTTGGCCTTTGATCAAGTGAACCTATTATCTATTATTAATGAGTAAACTCCCTGTAAAATCTGAGGAAAATAATGATAAATCAATCAGAAATGAAATGGTCTACTGACTGACAGATCGACAGACTGGCCTACATTTGCATAACAACATGCCCCGTCTTCTTCAAAAAAGAGGAGGGGCATTATTAAGAGGTTAAATAAAAGTATATTATGCATAATACCGCACATATACATATATATTGATAGGATATCAAAAATAAATGTAGTTAACATATCAATACTCAAATTCAATAAAAAAAATATTTTACATGTTTATCTATATTTAAATAGGATACCGAGTATGTATGTACTTATCGTGCAAATAATTAATTCCAATACATGTGATGAACATTTTCCATGTATAAATGTAGTTAGAGGATATGAAAATATGAAGTTCTTAACAGAAAAGTAATTAATTAAAATAAATGTATACCATGCATGTATGATAATGTGACGATGCGGCGTCACAGGTGTATATACAATCTCTGACAATTGTTTCAGGGAGTCGACTCTTTGGCTCAGTGGTTAGAGTATTGGGCTATCACACCGGCCGATCGGGTTCGATTCCGGACCGGGCCGGGCCGTGTTTGTTACAATAATATTTATGTACATGTATTAATATAATCATGGAATATGCATGAAAGCCAGGAAAAAGTACGTACCATCCAGCCTTTTAAAACATAACATTTCTTCGAGTTTATCGAATAAGTTTTATCCTACTTAGATTCGGACGTTTTCCCGCGTGCTGATCTTGACTGTGTACAGTAACCTGACTGTGTATTGTAACCTGACTGTGTACTTTCCTACTCCAAGTTACGTCCCAAATAGTTTGTCATAGTTTGCTTTCTAAAGTTCAAAGAACGTAAAGAACGACGGCCAGCACCCCATTTTGTCAAATCGTTAAAAATAATGGATAGATAAATTGAAAAAAAACTCCAATAATCTACAAAGCTACATAGAATTAACTGAAATACTGAAATGTATATAGTTTATCGGAAGTTTCAAATTGAAATAAAAAAAGTTACCTTTATGTCCCCGCACTCAAATTTCAAAGCTGCCCATGGCATTTCACCAAAGTATTCGTCAAAACTGCTCTGGTCTCGGTCTGAACTTACAAAGGCTATCTCGAATCTGACCTTTTCGGCGTTAACTTTTTTATAGTAGTCAGCAAGGCTGGGGGTGAAACCTCGGCAGGGAGGACACCAGTGGGCCGAAAAATAGATACCTATAAACACACAGAAACAAACACTTGAAAACGGAATTTTACTATTTTTGAATTAAACATAACTATGATAAGTAAGTTAATTTTATTCAATGAAATGTCAAAAGAATTTTCGGAAGTATATATCGAATGTACAAATAACATTAATTTTCATACTTTCATCCAAAAATTAGTCACAGGAGATAAATCTATTCTAGCTATAAAAGTTTATCATCACACAGACATGAATTTCTCTCTCCCTCTCTCTATTTTTTCTTTCTAGAATGAAGTTCTTATCAGTCCCGTATTAACCGGGGGATGGGGGTTTACTTACATAACATTAATTTGCTCAAGTAAAAAAAAAATCAACATTATTATATCGTTCAAGGCTTAGGTCTATGCCTCAAAATATATTATCAAACTTCAAGGATTTGCGCCCTAATGGGCACTATGGAGAATTGAAAAAAAAATAAACAGTCGCTGCTGAAATGATGATTAAATTCTTTAGAACACAGTTAAAATAGGTCATAAAATCTCCAATTTTGAGGCATTATTGCGCAACAACATGTCAGTTTTTCTTTAAGAAATTGTCACTTTATATACCCTTATGTA
>CM037791.1:6688850-6732329 GCA_021229015.1 Solen grandis | reverse complement strand
CCATCAGTATATCGCACAAGTATAGCTTGATCTCAGTGTACTCCATCTTGAGAATGATGATCCCAAACTATTTTTACTGTCTCTGTGGAATGTCGCAATGGAGATGATGCTTGGAAAATCTTATCCTTCAATGTGATGGGGACGTTACCCTGGTGGAAAGTTTCACTCTTATTAGAAGGAATGTCCACGTCTAAGCAAACAGATGGGATGATTCCACACAGGTTGTAATCATGATCAAGTGACAGAAAGTATGGACCATTACCAAATTCAAGACCGGCATTGTGACTTCTGCTGAAAGTATGCATACTCGAGTCCACATGTTGTGCTCGGAGTAAACGCTGCTGAACAGCATGTCTGACACGAAACCTTCCTGTGTACATTGCGGCTGATTCTACATACTCATTAGAAGGGCAAAAGTTCAATCGAATCCAGGTCTCCGATGGATCGACAGCACCATGTGGCAACCAACTAAAATTTTGTTCTCTAAGGTCAATGGCATATATGACGATGCTCATGGACAACACTTCTCTCATTTTAGATATTTTTCAAGTTCATCCCAAAATGGATCAAATTTGGGTCTTTCACTCTACCATTATTCTTCCTGGGGTCCAGCATTAACATTGGGTCATCAGAATTCAAGAGAAATTTATGAACTCTTTGATCTACTATTGCTTCCTGTTCCTTAGCTGATGCTACTGTATAGCCTGCCAAGAAAGAAAACATTGATCTTAATATAGCTGGTTATCCTTGCAGCTGATTCTACATATTACTCATTAGAAAGGCAAAGGTCCTTTTTGTTTGTTCTTATGTTTATGGCAACCTGACTCACATCATCCTCAAGGTTTTGAACAGTTCTTGGGGGACCTTTTGGTTCATTATCCTTGTATGGATACACATGAACACAGCCTCCTTTTTCTGTAGGGCTGACCTTAAAAAATTCTTTGTTTGGAGTTACCCGACTGACTCACGAAAATCACCGTGACTTAACTTTTTTGTTTGGCCTTTCAGGTGTCTATTTTTTTGGGGGCTAGATCATTCATATTTCTATCCTACACGTGAAGTCATAATATATAGCAGTTGCAAAAAAAGAACTCTTACACAACAGGCAATGTCCAGGTGTATAGCTGCTATAAATCCAAACTCAAACAACCACTAACACAAAACTCTTTTAAAATTGTGATAAGCGGCATCTCAATGAATCTGTTCCAGAGTTCAAAAGGAAACCACACATTGTCTTGTGTCAGTTTCACACCCTTTGAACCTTACTGAGCACTGCACTATGTTAATTTCTTCCAGTGTGTAGAGTTGATGTCATACATGGTGAAATTGAAATCAGTGGAGGGGCCACAGAGGGGTGCATTTGGTGACACTTTTGCAAGCATTCCTTTCAGAATAATTGACAGCTTCTCATCCCATAATTAATACACAGACTTCTACAAATCTACTCATCCTATTGATACTGCTTTTCATATTGCACCTTACTGAGGTTTAGTTTATGTGCTGATAAGAATATGTGACTCCATAGCTCTCTGTTTTCCCAATGCATGTGAGAGATGTTTTGGGATTATGACTGAAAAAAAACTGGAATGAAATAAGTACAAGAAACTGGTAAGAAACGCTCAAACTGACTTATTGGTTTTACTCCGTTTCTTTTTCTTTCTCACGCCAGAACTTCATATGGGCCATATCTCGGAGACCGCACAACATATATTTACAAAACTTCATATGATTACAGTCCTCAATGTGTAGTGGTGCCTCCCAGACTTTAGTAAGGGGGGGGGGATTTCTGGGGGTCAGACCCCACCCTCTCAAATATGGCTTTTTGCATAAATAATGTGTTTTGGTTAAATATTTCATATTTTCAACCTTGAATCATATCTTTTTTTTCATAATGAGAAGAACTGCAAAGTACTACTTTGGTGTCCTCTGAGGTCACCAGGGGGATCAGGCCCCACTCCATTTCTCAATAACCATTCATGTATGATTGTCTAAGGAGAAACTTCATTTGGGAGACTTAGTGACAGTTCACTGTTATAATTATATTATTACTTGTTTAAATCGTGTTTTTTATTTGCCACATAAAAACATTTATGAGAGACAGCAATATTAGTTTAACATCCATAGTAGTTTTTACTATGTAAAATTATTCTGAATTAATTTAACGGTCATGTGAATCAATAATACTGCTCGTAATGCATTCTGGATTTCTTATCTCGTCTTACAAGAGGGTCAAAGCATAAACCCACAGATTAGGGGAGTGAGAAAAGGGTCCCGTCTTATAGACGAATAGTCTTATAGGCGAGTTTCAATGGTATTTTTTTAATATACCAAGTATTTGTTTAATCATGTGGCATGTTCACTGTAGTAGTATAACTTTCCATAATTATTGTGTTAGATAAAAAAAAAAAAAAAAAAAAAAAAACCTACCTACCTACCCACCCACTTAAAAAAATGTGGGTCGGGTAACTCCAAACAAAGAATTTTTAAGGTCAGCATAGTGTAGGTTTCTCCAGGCTGATGGCAAAACCAACATCCAAATTTACCATTGAACTGCATGCTATTGCTTACCATGCACCTAGAAGGCAGATCACATACACAGTTAATTAAAGTTGCACTCAAGGTGAAAATGTCACCAAACTTGTCCGTCATATTGATACCATCTTCAAGTTTGCACATTTCTTCATGTAATGGCTTTAAATAACTCCACATAACTTTTTTTTTTCTGCAATCCACAACCCACAGTATACAATATTTTCTTGATAATCATGTAAACAGGCCACATTGAAATTTGGGATTTTGTAGAACTTTTATATATAGTACTCTATCTGTAATAAATGAAAATGATAACAAGTTTGGGTTGGATAAAAAACCTTTAGCAAAAGCCTGTTTGTAGTTTTCACCATCATAAATATCACACATTCTGTTGTATGCATAATGTCTGAACCAATGAGTTCTTATTTTTTGTAAGAAAGACTCTGGTTTGCACATAACTTGTAACTGATCAATCACAGAGTGCTGTATGAAGTAGCTGATTGCACCTGATTTTGTTAAATCATTTAAGCAGTGTTTGTTTTTACATTGTTTCGTGTCTTTCTTTACATGTGTTCCGCAAAGATATAATATATATATATACATAAGTGATGTATGGTTGGAAAACTCACAAATTTTTTAAGGTAGTCCTTTAAGGCACACACACTTTTGATCATGACAGATTCTGGTGGTAGGACTAAACACAAAAGCTTATGACATAGTTCAAGGCTTCATCTGATAACTTAAACCTAATACTGAGGCTACAAATAATCAACAAAACAAGTCTCAATGTCTTTTAGCACCCTTCATAAAGAGGTTTATTACTACTATCATCTTTATCATGTGTGTCTGTATTTTGATCCCCCAACTTCTGTGGTTTCCTCCTGTAACACTTGTGTAATTAAATCTGGTATAATACACTCTTCATCTTCTGTGACAAATTCTCTGTCTGCAATTGTAAACATTTCTATGTCATTCTCACAATTCTAGTTTACAACACACAAATCACATAGTCAACTGCTGGTTCATACTGAAACTCAATATTTCTATCATTGATATTGATAACAGTTTGTTGATTGTTTTCAACTTCCACAAGATTCTCTCCATGGTTACTAATGATAACCAGTGAATAATCACCACACCATAATCCCCCTCTTTCATTGTCACTTGACAGGGCTTCGTGGGCACTATTAGCCTTTTCTTCTTGTACCTGTAACAATTATTTCAAGAAGATAAGATGGCTTTTTACTAGTAGCAATTTACTTTTCAGGTATATATTTTTTTAAAATTCAATTGTACATTAAAGCAGTGATAAAACTGTCAAAATAAAAATATTTGAATTTAAAAAAATTATTAAAACTTAAAATAAAATTTATTTAATAATCGTCTTCAAATTAATGTATTCATTTACCTGTATAACCGTTATTGTGTTACCTGAAATATATAAATGTAGACCAGAGTATACAGACTTGATAGCTAGTATACATGGATTTATGCTTTTTAATACAAAAAGATGTAAGGGTACTCCATCTACTTACGAACAAGTGAATTTAATAGTTTATTTATTATTTAAATGTTACAGTAAGTGTTTCTATCAATAACAAATATACATTTTATTTAAAAATAATCACCATTGGAGTCGCATAGTTTTCTAATGTGTCAACTTCTTAGGGATGCTCTCATAAAGCAACTTCCACAGGATGGACTGATATGGAAATTTCAACATAATTGTCAGCAATTTCTGAGAGAATGTTTGATACCGAAGCTTCTGTAGAAGAGTCAGATCTGGCTACGTCAATGGGCTGCTCTGATCTTGCAATTTCCAAATAACTGTCTGATATGGCAACTTCTACATCATCCTCTTCTTGTTCTGAATTCTGTCAATACACAAAAAATCAATTAAGACATGAACTTAGCTAGCACTGCTATAACATATATATATAGAGCGGTGTCGGGTATTTCCGAATATCGGGTATTCTCAGATACTGCTGCATTTCACACCCTAGTTGTAAAGATATTCATATTCTAATTGCATGCTTATGTACAATGAACCTCCCTTTCAGTCTTTTGATATTTACAAACTGCGTACATTTAAATCTGTTTGAAAGGTATGTATGTTAAACTACGTCCATTAAACGTACATTGAACATAATTATATTGACAATAACAGACAGACCGACAGATACATTGCAGATGATAATAAATGTGAAAATATTCTTATTCATTAATACTAGTAATACTTAAAAAATTCAAAATATTTGAATTGCTGATCTTTAACTTGTGTATTAGATACATATTTTATATTTATAATAATTTATTGTTGTAAATCCATTAATTTACCAAACATCTAAATCCAGTATCTTGAACCTTTTATTAAACTGTTTTTAGCTCACCTGAGCACAAAGTGCTCAAGGTGAGCTTTTGTGATCGCCCTTCGTCCGGCGTCCGTTGTCGTGCGTCGTGCGTCGTCCGTCGTGCGTCGTCCGTCGTCAACAATTTGCTTTAAACGACATCTCCTCTGAAACCGCTGGACAGAATTTAATGAAACTTGGCAGGAATGTTCCTTGGGTAAGGCTCTACAAAAGTTGCTAAAATAAAGTTGATCCATGAAGAACTCTGGTTGCCATGGCAACAAAAGTAAAAATAATTTGAAAACTTTAAAAATCATCTCCTTCAAAACTACTGGCCAGATTTCAAAATAATTTGGTACAGATGTTCCTTGGGTCAACCTCTACCAAAGTTGCTAAAATTATTCCGATCCGTAAAAAAACATGGCCGCCAGGGGCGGGGCTTATTTGCCTTATATGTATATAGAGAAACCTTTAAACAACATCTCCTCTGAAACCACTGGACAGAATTTGATTAAACTTGGCAGGGATGATCCTTGGGTCAACCTTCACAAAAGTTGCTAAAATAAACTTGATCCATGTAGAACTCTGGTTGCCATGGCAACAAAAAGGAAAAAAAATTGAAAACTTTAAAAATCATCTTCTTCAAAACCACTGGCCAGATTTTAAAATAAATTGGTACAGATGTTCCTTGGGTCAACCTCTACCAAAGTTGCTAAAATTATTCCGATCCGTAAAAAAACATGGCCGCCAGGGGCGGGGCTTATTTGCCTTATATGTATATAGAGAAACCTTTAAACAACATCTCCTCTGAATCCACTGGACAGAATTTGATTAAATTTGGCAGGAATGATCCTTGGGTCAACCTTCACAAAAGTTCCTAAAATAAACTTGATCCATACAGAACTCTGGTTGCCATGGCAACAAAAAGAAAAAAAATATGAAAACTTTAAAAATCATCTTCTTCAAAACTACTGGCCAGATTTTAAAATAAATTGGTACAGATGTTCCTTGGGTCAACCTCTACCAAAGTTGCTAAAATTATTCCGATCCGTAAAAAAACATGGCCGCCAGGGGCGGGGCTTATTTGCCTTATATGTATATAGAGAAACCTTTAAACAACATCTCCTCTGAAACCACTGGACAGAATTTGATTAAATTTGGCAGGAATGATCCTTGGGTCAACCTTCACAAAAGTTCCTAAAATAAACTTGATCCATATAGAACTCTGGTTGCCATGGCAACAAAAAGAAAAAAAATATGAAAACTTTAAAAATCATCTTCTTCAAAACTACTGGCCAGATTTTAAAATAAATTGGTACAGATGTTCCTTGGGTCAACCTATTTATCTCAGGTGAGCGATTTAGGGCCATCATGGGCCTCTTGTTTTTGTTTTTACTTTATAGTTTTATATATTAAATACATGATATTTAGAATGAGTCGACACCTCAAGTCCAAAACATTACATAAAAACATTGCCATTTTGTATGCCTGTACATAATTATGTTTGTGCACATGTATTATGCCTTAACAAAATGTCTTTATATGGTAAGTATCAATTCTTAATTTGTAATAATGAAACAAAATTCTTTTGAGAACAGTTTATTTAATGTTTAGTAAAGATTAGTTAAGACTTTTTAAAGGTATCCGAGAATACCCTCCATTGTCCGAAAATACCCGACATTACTTCAGGAACTGGTTCCCAGCCTTTTACGAAAATATGGAAACCAGCAGTTACAGTCAACACACAAACCATCTTACGAAGGGTACCAGATTTGTGTTGAACTGAAAACAATCCCATATTTCCATATTTTAAAAACACATGCAGAGGAACAGATAAGAAATGGTTTCAATTGAGTGATCACTCCCTGGTTTTGAGTGAAACCCGTTTCTTATGAGTACTTTTTACTGTAAATATTTTAACTTTTTCTTACCTTAAAAGGGTGGCTTAATCTACAATACCTGAGAATGATATTTTTGGTTACTTGTAAGGGATGGTTTCCTAGACCTTCCTAGATTTTCTACCTCGAAGTGACATTTTGTTTTTCTCGCCAGAAGGTAAACATAACAAGGTCTAATTCACGAGACAAATGTGGCATAATTGAAAATAAAGCAAAAACTTTTTTTAAGAAAAAAGACATATATTCGCATGTTATTAGGTTTTCGCATCGCTTGCGAAAACCTATTGTTCTTCTTCTGTTTTATTAGGTTTTCGCATCGCTTGCGAAAACCTATTGTTCTTCTTCTGTTTTATTTTTTTTTTTTTTTTTTTTTTTATTATTATTTTTCCGTCTCTTTTTTGTGAACGGCATATCAACAAGATAGGAAACAGTCACAGTTCTGATTTTTTTACCAGTTTTGTCCTAGGATCTGAATTTGATCCTAACGTCGAGAAAATTTTCATTTTTGTCTTAATTTTGCCGCTAGGGGGCGTTTTGTAAAAGTGACTAAGGGCTAATAACTCTGTTATTTGAAGTCCGATTGAAATGCGGTTTTTTTGCATTGCGTTCCTTGTCAGTTCCTTAATAAAATATGATAGTTTTCAAAAAGTTGCGTATATATAACTTTCGTGCTACAGGAGGTTGAATGTTCGAATCTCGAAAAAACTGTGAAATGAGGGTAGGTCTGCGAAAAATTTATCCACGTCTTTCAGGAATGAGATAGGAGAATTTTGTTTGTTGCATATGATTCGCAAGACATATACGCACAAAATATATGGTGTGGCGATTTTGAGAAATGTATGGTTTGTCCACAGTACGCGGTCAAACATAACCAATATTTTCGAAAAATCAACATTTTAAAAGCATGACTTTTAAGGTTATTTGCAGCTCCTGACTTTATTTTTTATTCAATCTTCATCATTTTTTCACTGTTAATGCAGTTTTATAAAAAAAATAAAAGCATAGAAAAAAAATTACCCATAATATGCAAAGGTCAAGGTCATATACCAATTAGTATTATTTATATCGGCATAAAATAGCTCCAAATCTAAAAATATTTTATAGAAAGTATATGAACAAAAGTTTTAGGCTGTGAAAAGATCTTTCCATTGGTGTTTAGTTTTTGAAGATCGGACTTCATTTGATCAAATGACCACAGTCCAAAGTTTGATCCTCTTATCAAACAATTGTATATCCATATGTTTCCTCTTTTTTGCTGCTCCTGACTTTATTTTTTGTTCAATCTTTATCATTATTTCACTGTTTATGCATTTTTATAAAACAAATAAAATCATAGAAAAAAAATCAAGCATAATATGCAAAGGTCAAGGTCATATACCAATTAGTATTATTTATATCGGCATAAAATAGCTCCAAATCTAAAAATATTTTATAGAAAGTATATGAACAAAAGTTTTAGTCTGTGAAGAGTTCTTTCCATTGGTGTTTAGTTTTTGAAGATCGGACTTCATTTGATCAAATGACCACAGTCCAAAGTTTGATCCTCTTATCAAACAATTGAATATCCATATGTTTCCTCTTTTTTGCTTCTCCTGACTTTATTTTTTGTTCAATCTTCATCATTATTTCACTGTTTATGCATTTTTATAAAACAAATAAAATCATAGAAAAAAAATCAAGCATAATATGCAAAGGTCAAGGTCATATACCAATTAGTATTATTTATATCGGCATAAAATAGCTCCAAATCGAAATATATTTTATAGAAAGTATATGAACAAAAGTTTTAGTTTGTGAAGAGATCTTTCCATTGGTGTTTAGGTTTTGAAGATCGGACTTCATTTGATCAAATGACCACAGTCCAAAGTTTGATCCTCTTATAAAACAATTGAATATCCACATGTTTCCTCTTTTTTGCTGCTCCTGACTTTATTTTTTGTTCAATCTTCATCATTATTTCACTGTTTATGCAGTTTTATCTGAACTTGATCCTAACGTTGAGAAAATTTTCATTTTTGTCTTATTTTTGCCGCTAGGGGGCGCTTTGAAAAAAATTAACAAATGCTAATAACTCTGTTATTTGAGGTTCGATTCAGATGTGGTTTTTTGCATTGTGTTCCTTGTCAAAAGCCTAATCAAATATGATAGGTTTTAAAAATCTGCGTATATAAAACTTTTTGACTACGGAAGGTTGAAAGTTCGAACTTCGCAAAAAACAGTGAAAAAGAGGGTAGGTCTACAAAAAAAGTGCCCATTTTTATTGGAATTGAGATAAAAGAATTTTGTTTGTTGCATATGATTTGCAAGACATATACGCACAAAATATATGGGGTGGCGAATTCGTGAAATGCATGGTTTGTCCACAGTACGCGGTCAAACTTAACCAAATTTTCGAAAAATCAACATTTTCAAAGCATGACTGTTAAGATTTTTTTCAGCTCCTGACTTTATTTTTAGTTCAATTTCTATGAAATTTTCACATTTAATGTAAAACTATGTTCTTAAGTGTCACACAATATAAAAAGTAAAAAATTAATGGTAAAGGTCAAGGTCATATTAGGATAATTGTATATCAATTCGGCTTGAAATAGCTCAAAATCAAAAAACAATTCATAAAAAATATATGAACAAAAGATTTAGTTTCAGAAAAGTTCTTTCTAATGATGTTTAGATTTTGAAGATCGGACTTGATTTGGTCATTTTACGGCAGTCCAAAGTTTGATCCTTTTTTGGAATAATTGTAAATCAGGTTTTATGCTTCAAAATGTGATGTATAAGAAATAGAATGTTCGACTAGTGCGATTTGTATATTTAATTGAACTATTTGCCACATTGCTAGGTACCTAATGGTAAAATTTTAATCAATTTTTTTTCTCATTTTGCTGCTAGGGGGCGCATCGCATGAAAGCACTTTTCTACTTATAATTCAAAATGTTGAAGTCTGATCCATATGCGGTTTGTTGCATTGTGTTCCTTGTTGATAGCCTAATAAAGTATGATAGTTTCTAGGTATGAGTGGATGAGTGGCTAAAACCTTTTGAGCTACTAACGGAAGGTTGAAAGTTCGAACCTCGCAAAATACTGTGCAGATGAGGGTAGGTCTACGAAAAACCTATCCATTTTTGTTAGAGATCAGATAGAAGAATTCAGTTTGCTGCAAATGATTTGCAAGACATAAACGCACAAAATATATGGGGTGGCGAATTTAAGAAATGCATGGTTTGTCCTCTAGAAATCGTCAAACTTCACTAAATTTTAGGACAAATCAAACTTTCTAAAACATGTTTTTTGTCGCTCCTGACTTTATTTTTTGTTCATTCTTCATGATATTTTCACAAGTTATGTATTGTTATGTCTGAAAGGACCTCACAATTAAAAAGGTAAAAGAAATTGCAAAGTTCAAGGGCATATTACGATTATTGTGTTTTTATTTGGCTCCAAATAGCTCCAAAACAAAAAATATTTCATTGAAAGTATATTAACAAGAGTTTTATTTCTTAAAGAGCACTTTCCAGTGATGTTAAGTCCACTAGAAACGGTCAAACTTCACTAAAATATAGGAAAATATAAAATTTCAAAAACATGTTTTTTGTCGCTCTTGACTTATTTTTTGTCCATTGTTCTTGATATATTCATACCTTATGTATTGTTATGTTTCAAAGTACCTCACAATTAAAATCTTTTAAAAAAAATGAAGCGGTCAAGGTCATATTACGATTATTGTTTTTTATTCGGACCCAAATAGGTCCAAAACTAAAAATATTTCATTAAGAGTATATGGACAAAAGTTTTAGTTCTTGAAGAGGTCTTTCCAGTGATGTTTAATTTTTGAAGATCGGACTTGATTTGGTCATTTTACGGCAGTCAAAATTTTGATCCTTTTTTGGAATAACTGTAAATCAGTTTTTATGCTTCAAATTGTGATTTATAAGAAATAGAATGTTTGACTAGTGCGACTTGTATACTTGATTGAACTATTTGCTGCATTGCTAGGTACCTTATAGTATAATTTTAATAAATTTTGTTTCTCATTTGGCCGCTATGGGGCGCTTGGCTTGAAATCACTCTTTATAACTAAAAAAATTGAAATCTGAATTTTGTGCCATTTTTTTTTTTTTTTTTGCATTCACTTCCTTGGTGACAGCAATTTGAAACGACACTCAACACTTCATGTGATATTTCATTAGTTCGTAATAATGTCGCGTGTCAAGTGGCATTATCGTTTGTCATTCTATACTCGTGTGTGTCGTTTGCAATTGTTGTTTATCGATTACAAATGTCGTTTGTCGCCATCATAAAGTAACACACACATCTAACGCGGCACTAACTGAATTCGATTAAAAAGGTTTTCAAGTTTGCGACTACATAACTTACAGTTAATACTCAAAAATTTTCTACTGGGTAAAAAGTCTGTTTAAACATTGCGACAAAATGTTTGAAATATCATTATTAGTACTATTTGACAAGCGAGTGAACGAAGAAATATGGTTTTCGAATTATGCAACTCGTGAACTGAATGAAATTGCTTTTGCGAAAACCGATGATATCGCAATAGCGATTCTAGTTAGGTTTTCGCATCGCTTGCGAAAACCTATTGTTCTTCTTCTGTTTTATTTTTTTTTTTTTATTATTATTTTTCTAACCTTTTTTTGTGAACGGCATATCACCATGATAGAAAAAAGTCACATTTCTGATTTTTTTACCAGTTTTGTCCTATGATCTGAATTTGATCCTAACGTTGAGAAAATTTTCATTTTTGTCTTAGTTTTGCCGCTAGGGGGCGTTTTGTAAAAGTTACTAAGGGCTTATAACTCTGTTATTTGAGGTCCGATTCAAATGCGGTTTTTTGCATTGTGTTCCTTGTTAGAAACTTAATAAAATATGATAGTTACAAAAAAATTGCGTATATAAAACTTTCGTGCTACAGGAGGTTGAATGTTCGAATCTCGAAAAAACGGTGAAATGAGGGTAGGTCTACGAAAAAAGTCCCCATTTTATTCAGAGATGAGAGAGGGGAATTTTGTTTGTTGCATATGATTTGCAAGACATATACGCACAAAATATATGGTGTGGCAATTTTGAGAAATGCATGATTTGTCCACAGTTCAAATTTTAAAAAGCATGAAAAAACCATTATAAGCTCCTGATTTATTTTTTATTCAATCTTCATCATTTTTTCACTGTTAATGCATTTTTATAAAACAAATAAAATCATAGAAAAAAAATCACCTATAATATGCAAAGGTCAAGGTCATATACCAATTATTATTATTTATATCGGCATAAAATAGCTCCAAATCTAAAAATATTTTATAGAAAGTATATGAACAAAAGTTTTAGTCTGTGAAGAGATCTTTCCATTAATGTTTAGTTTTTGAAGATCGGACTTCATTTGATCAAATGACCACAGTCCAAAGTTTGATCCTCTTATCAAACAATTGTATATCCATATGTTTCCACTTTTTTGCTGTTCCTGACTTTATTTTTTGTTCAATCTTCATCGTTATTTCACTGTTTATGCATTTTTATAAAACAAATAAAGTCAAAGAAAAAAAATCAAGCATAATATGTAAAGGTCAAGGTCATATACCAATTATTATCATTTTTATCGGCACAAAATAGCTCCAAATCTAAAAATATTTTATAGAAAGTATATGAACAAAAGTTTTAGTCTATGAAGAGATCTTTCCATTGGTGTTTAGTTTTTGAAGATCGGACTTCATTTGATCAAATGACCACAGTCCAAAGTTTGATCCTCTTATCAAACATTTGTATATCCATATGTTTCCTTCTTTTTTGCTGCCCCTGACTTTATTTTTTGTTCAATCTTCATCATTTTTTCACTGTTTATGCATTTTTATAAAACAAATAAAATCATAGAAAAAAATCAAGCATAATATGCAAAGGTCAAGGTCATATACCAAATATTGTTATTTTATTGGCACAAAATAGCTCCAAATCTAAAAATATTTTAAAAAAAGTATATGAACAAAAGTTTTAGTTTGTGAAGAGATCTTTCCATTGGTGTTTAGTTTTTGAAGATCGGACTTCATTTGATCAAATTACCACAGTAAAAAGTTTAATCCTTTTATCAAACAATTGTAAAGCCGAATGTTTCCTCTTTTTTGCAGGACTGACTTTTTTTGTTCACTCTTATCATTTTTTCACTGTTTATGCATTTAAATAATACAAATAAACTCATAGTAAATAACGATGAAAATATGCAAAGGTCAAGGTCATAATACCGATTATTGTTATTTTTATCGGCACAAAATAGCTTCAAACCTAAAAATGTTTTATAGAAAATATATGAACAAAAGTTTTAGTTTGTGAAGAGATCTTTCCATTGGTGTTTAGTTTTTGAAGATCGGACTTCATTAGATCAAATTACAACAGTCCAAAGTCTGATCCTTTATCAAAAAATCTTAAATCAGTATGTTACCTCAAAAGTTTATTTCAGGTGGCATATTTTGTGATTTCGTGTCTTTGTCCAAAGTCGAAATAACAACAATATGGCACGTTTTCTTTCTTTCGCCTTTTTTGGCCAAGACATAAAGACACATTATTGCGTTATTTCCCCTTTCACCTTTAAGGGCTAGTACACGAAAATAAGAAATGGCAGATATCGGCCATCTTAATTTACTGCATTTCTAAGACCTAAATTGCAATATGTAAATAAATTTTGTTTATCATATTCCGCTAAGGGGAACTTTGCTTGATATCTGGGAAGAAAGTCCGGAGAGCTAATGTCAAACCCCCGGCATCATTTTCATCGTTGTCGTCCGTGAACAAACCTTTAACCTGGCTTATATCTTTTATATTCTAAGAGATAGAGCTTAGATATTTTATATGTAGACATCTCAATTCAAGATCTATCATTTGGAACTATGACTTTTGGCTTGTGACCCTGACCTTGAAGTTTGACCTACTTTTCAAAAACTTAAATCTTTGACAAAAAGTGCTGTTACGTCAAGCTATGTTGTCTTCTGACCACTCTTGTTGTTATAACTAAGAAAGTTGATATTCTTGTTGAAAGCCTGATAAATTTGATAAATCTAAGGACCAAAAACCTGATTTTTTCTACTGGCTACAGACGGTTGAATGTTCGAACCTTGCATAGACTTTGCAGACTAGTGTGGGTATATGAAAAACATTTCTTTTGCAATCATCTTCAAACTTTTAACAAATTTTGTACCGAAGTCCGATTAAAGCTTATATCTTTGAATAAATCACATATTATGCACCTTTTTACATAAAAGCAGCAATTTTGTACTCTTAAGTATCAACACACGCATAGAAATTCATTTGCTTTTGTAATACAATTCGTGAATTGCAATGTTTGAAAAGAATGAGATTGAATTGCGAAAACCGATGATATCGCAATTCTGATTGCGATTCTAGTTAGGTTTTCGCATCGCAGTGCGAAAACCTATTGTTCTTCTTCTGTTTCTTTTTTTTTAGGTTTTCGCATCGCTTGCGAAAACCTATTGTTCTTCTTCTGTTTTATTTTTTTTTTTTATTTTTATTATTATTTTTCTAACCTTTTTTTGTGAACGGCATATCACCATGATAGAAAAAAGTCACATTTCTGATTTTTTTACCACTTTTGTCCTAAGATCTGAATTTGATCCTCACGTTGAGAAATTTTTCATTTTTGTCTTAGTTTTGCCGCTAGGTGGCGTTTTGTAAAAATGACTAAGGGCTAATAACTCTGTTATTTGAGGTCCGATTCAAATGCGGTTTTTTGTATTGTGTTCCTTGTCAGAAACTTAATAAAATATGATACGTTTCAATTATTTGCGTATATAAAACTTTCGTGCTACAGGAGGTTGAAAGTTCAAATCTCGAAAAAAACGATGAAATAAAGGTAGGTCTACGAAAAACGTGCCCATTTTTTTCAGAGATGAGATAGGAGAATTTTGTTTGTTGCATATGATTCGCAAGACACATACGCACAAAATATATGGTGTGGCGATTTTGAGAAATTCATGGTTTGTCAACAGTATGCGGTCAAACTTTACCAATATTTTCGAAAAATCAACATTTTAAAAGCATGACTTTTACGGTTATTTGCAGTTCCTGACTTTTTTTTTTATTCAATCTTCATCATTTTTTCACTGTTAATGCATTTTCATAAAACAAATAAAATAATAGAAAAAAAATCACATATAATATGCAAAGGTCAAGGTCATATACCAATTATTATTATTTATATCGGCATAAAATAGCTCCAAATCTAAAAATACTTTATAGAAAGTATATGAACAAAAGTTTTAGTCTGCGAAGAGATCTTTCCATTGGTGTTTATTTTTTGAAGATCGGACTTCATTTGATCAAATGACCACAGTCCAAAATTTGATCCTTTTATCAAACAATTGTAAATCCGTATGTTTCCTCTTTTTTGCTGCTCCTGACTTTAATTTTTGTTTAATCTTCATCATTATTTCACTGTTTATGCATTTTTATAAAACAAATAAAATCATAGAAAAAAATTCAAGCATAATATGCAAAGGTCAAGGTCATATATCAATTATTATTATTATTATCGGCATAAAATAGCTCCAAATCTAAAACTATTTTATAGAAAGTATATGAACAAAAGTTTTAGTCTGTGAAGAGGTCTTTCCATTGGTGTTTAGTTTTTGAAGATCGGACTTCATTTGATCAAATGACCACAGTCCAAAGTTTGATCCTTTTATCAAACAATTGTATATCCGTATGTTTCCTCTTTTTTGCTGCTCCTGACTTTATTTTTTGTTCAATCTTCATCATTATTTCACTGTTTATGCATTTTTATAAAACAAATAAATTCATAGAAAAAATATCAAGCATTATATGCAAAGGTCAAGGTCATATACCAATAATTGTTATTTTAATCGGCATATAATAGCTCCAAATCTAAAAATATTTTATAGAAAGTATATGAACAAAAGTTTTCGTTTGTGAAGAGATCTTTCCATTGGTGTTTAGTTTTTGAAGATCGGACTTCATTTGATCAAATGACCACAGTCCAAAGTTTGATCCTTTTATCAAACAATTGTAAATCCATATGTTGCTTCTTTTTTGCAGCTCCTGAATTTATTTTTGTTCAATCTTCATCATTTTTTCACTGTTTATGCATTTAAATAATACAAATAAACTCATAGAAACGAAAATCAAGCATTATATGCAAAGGTCAAGGTCATTTATAGAAAGTATATGAACAAAAGTTTTAGTCTGTGAAGAGATCTTTCCATTGGTGTTTAGTTTTTGAAGATCGGACTTCATTTGATCAAATGACCACAGTCCAAAGTTTGATCCTCTTATCAAACAATTGTATATCCATATGTTTCCTCTTTTTTGCTGCTCCTGACTTTATTTTTTGTTCAATCTTCATCATTATTTCACTGTTTATGCATTTTTATAAAACAAATAAAATCATAGAAAAAAGCAAGCATAATATGTCAAGGTCATATACCAATTATTGTCATTTTTATTTGCACAAAAAAGCCCCATATCTAAAACGATCTAATATGATACGTTTCAATTTCTGTTGCTTAAAAAAGTGATTGAATTGCGAAAACCGATGATATCGCAATTCTGATTGCGATTCTAGTTTTTATTATTATTTTTCTAACCCTTTTTTGTGAACGGCATATCACCATGATAGAAAAAAGCCACAATTATGAAATTTTTACCAGTTCCTTATATTTATCTGAACTTGATCCTAACGTTGAGAAAATTTTCATTTTTGTCTTATTTTTGCCGCTAGGGGCCACTTTGAAAAAAATCAACAAATGCTAATAACTCTGTTATTTGAGGTCCGATTCAGATGTGGTTTTTTGCATTGTGTTCCTTGTCAAAACCCTAATCAAATATGATAGGTTTTAAAAATCTGCGTATATAAAACTTTTTGACTACGGAAGGTTGAAAGTTCGAACTTCGCAAAAAACAGTGAAAATGAGGGTAGGTCTACGAAAAAAGTGCCCATTTTTATTGGAATTGAGATAAAAGAATTTTGTTTGTTGCATATGATTCGCAAGACATATACGCACAAAATATATGGGGTGGCGAATTCGTGAAATGCATGGTTTGTCCACAGTACGCGGTCAAACTTAACCAAATTTTCGAAAAATCAACATTTTCAAAGCATGACTGTTAAGATTTTTTGCAGCTCCTGACTTTATTTTTAGTTCAATTTCTATGATATTTTCACATTTAATGTAAAACTATGATCTTAAGTGTCACATAATATAAAAAGTAAATAATTATTGTAAAGGTCAAGGTCATATTAGGATAATTGTATATCAATTCGGCTTGAAATAGCTCAAAATCAAAAAACAATTCATAAACAATATATGAACAAAAGATTTAGTTTTAGAAAAGTTCTTTCTAATGATGTTTAGATTTTGAAGATCGGACTTGATTTGGTCATTTTACGGCAGTCCAAAGTTTGATCCTTTTTTGGAATAATTGTAAATCAGTTTTTATGCTTCAAAATGTGATGTATAAGAAATAGAATGTTCGACTAGTGCGATTTGTATATTTAATTGAACTATTTGCCACATTGCTAGGTACCTAATGGTAAAATTTTAATCAATTTTGTTTCTCATTTTGCTGCTAGGGGGCGCATAGCATGAAAGCACTTTTCTACTTATAATTCAAAATGTTGAAGTCTGATCCATATGCGGTTTGTTGCATTGTGTTCCTTGTTGATAGCCTAATAAAGTATGATAGTTTCTAGGTATGAGTGGATGAGTGGCTAAAACTTTTTGAGCTACTAACGGAAGGTTGAAAGTTTGAACCTCGCAAAAAACTGTGCAGATGAGGGTAGGTCTACGAAAAACCTATCCATTTTTGTTAGAGATTAGATAGAAGAATTCTGTTTGCTGCAAATGATTTGCAAGACATAAACGCACAAAATTATTGGGGTGGCGAATTTAAGAAATGCATGGTTTGTCCTCTAGAAACGGTCAAACTTCACTAAATTTTAGGAAAAATCAAAATTTCTAAAACATGTTTTTTTCGCTCCTGACTTTATTTTTTGTTCATTCTTCATGATATTTTCACAAGTTATGTATTGTTATGTCTGAAAGGACCTCACAATTAAAAAGGTAAAAGGAAATTGCAAAGTTCAAGGGCATATTACGATTATTGTGTTTTTATTTTGCTCCAAATAGCTCCAAAACAAAAAATATTTCATTGAAAGTATATAACAAAAGTTTTAGTTCTTAAAGAGCCCTTTCCAGTGATGTTTAGTTTTTGAAGATCGGACTTGATTTGGTCATTTTACGGCAGTCCAAGTTTTGATCCTCTTTAGAACAATTGTAAATCAGTTTTTATGCTTCAAATTGTGATATATAAGGAATAGAATGTTTGACTAGTGCGACTAAATTTTAACAGTTTTGGTTCTCATTTTGCCGCTTGGGGGCGATTAGCTTGAAATCACTATTAATAATTAAAAAAAAAATGAAGTCTGATTTTTATGCGATTTTTTTTGCATTCTGTTCTTCGGTGACTCAATTTGAAATGACACAAAAAAGATAATGCGATATTTCATAAAAATGATAGTAATTCAATGCAACAGTTGTTCGTAATAGTGTTGACTGGCATATTGCATTGTCGTTTGTCATTTTAAACTGTTGTTTGTCGTTTGCAATTGTTGTTTATCGAATACATTTGTCATTTGTCTCAGTACCCGAAGTCTGTAAAAAATGTTTTCAAGTTTACGACAACATAACAGACAGGTAATACTCAAAAGTATTCTTCTTGGTAAAAAGTCTGATTATACATTGCAACAAAAATGTTTGAAAGATCACTGTTAACAGTATTCAACAAGCCATTGAACGAAGAAATATGTTTTTCGAATCATGGGACTCATGAACTGAATGGAATTGCTTTCATGAAAACTGATGATATCGCGATTTCATAACTGACAGGTAATACTCAGCAATATTATCTTGGGTAAAAAGTCTGCTTAAACATTGCGACAGAAACGTTTCAAAGATCACTGTTAACATTATAAACAAGCCATTGAACGAAGAAATATTTTTCGAATCATGCGACTCGTGAACTTAATGGAATTGCTTTTGCGAAAACCGATGATATCGCAATTGCGATTCTAGTTATTATTTTATTCTTTGCTCTTCATATAATTAATTTCTAAGTTGCATAAACGTCTTTATGTTAAAAAAGATAACCCAACAAAGATGATATTGTGCATTTTAGCCTAGTCCACTATAGATGGGCTGGGGTACTATACACAACCCTGTTAAGTCATCAAGGTGCGCCAGATGCTCTTTAAATTTTGAATGTACAAACTTCAAATGATCAATGGTTCTTGAAGGCAATACACTTGAAAGCAGGAAGTGACAATCAGCTGTTTGTTTAAACATCGGCAGCAATGGAATTCGATACACAAGGAATTAAAAAGAATTGAGTGAAGCCGTTTTTTCATGCGTAAATGGTACGCACAGAATTGAAATGTTTAGCGTATTGGTTCATTTTATTTGCGTAAAATACGCTGCTACTCAGCATATCTGTCCCTCTGCACATGAACTTATCCCTTCAATAAACTTTAGGTATCCGAGAATACCCGAAACTGCTCTAGATACCCTATTAGAATTTACAATGTTCATTTCATTAAAAATAAAATTGAACATATTTTGGCAAAAATGCTTGACTTGCCATATCTAAACAGTCAAAACAGTATGTTACAATTGATGATTACATACTTTTCAGTTTGGGTAAAACAGAAAATCAACTTTTCTTTTTATATAAAAATTTGAAAGATTAAGGTTGAAAGTTTATCTTGCATTTCCACACTTAACAGCTTTTTTAATTTTCCCACCTTAATTTTTATTTAAAAATAATTTTTTTTATTGAGAAATTACACGGAAATACGAGGCATCATCTGAAATGACCTAATAAGTAATATTTTTTATTTTATGTACTTTTCACGTTAATATCTTATGATATGTGGCTTCTTACATTCATTGCTATAATGTATGAAACCTGTTTGCATGTTGCGGAGACTGGAGGGTCGATGCGTCTTAGGGTCGAAACGTTGATCCTCTTATGCTTACTCCTATAAGCTGTTTTCGTTTGTTAATTCAAGAATACATTATTATACTTACGTCGACAAGCTTCGGCTTTTTGGATGGACATTTTCTTGTCTCCTTAGACATCGTTAAAACTTGTAAACTTTCATAATGTTTTTGTAGAATTGTTTCGTTACTCGTGGAAGCCTCTAGCTCGCAGTAGTCACCTCCCTGTAAAGTGCAGCACTGGCGGTCATGTTACAACCAACTACGTCACGATTCACGTATGACGTAGCATCGATTGTTCTCGATTTAAATGGAAATGGTTGTCAACTTGAATGACACATTACAGTAATTGTTGTGAAGATGGAATTTGTCGTTGTTTACTTCGAATATGATAAAGACGTTTTGCCAGAGTCACCTGCTAAAGTTGATAGGTCGTGTGGTGAAGATGTTAAATCAGGGAAAAGCTGTAAAATGCCATTCTAAACTGAAAATCTGTCGGATGAACTGATCTTTTTAACTGAAGTATGTTCACCAAGAAGTTCAGAAATTTCTGCCTGTTTATCTGGATGGAAAAAACTTTTTTTTGGACTAGTTATTTTACACATTTTGTCAAGTTCCTTGGGCCCAGATCTAGAGGGAGATGATTTTTCTTTTTTCTCATTTAGTGTTGCTGATGTGTTTTTTTTGTTACTTGAAGTTATATTTTCCTTTTTCTGCAGGTCTTTGATAACATCTTGTAGTTTTTTTATGCATCTCTCTTCCCACCTCTCTGCTCCTCTTAGAAGTATTTAACAATTTCATCTAGGGTCTGTCCATCATGGCACGCAAGTGATCCAAAGCTGCTGGTGTATGTTCCGTAAAATCCGGGTTTCTCTATGAGAAGGCCTTAAACCATCCTTTTATCCTTGAAAGGAGTCTTTCTCCCATCATCGTTTGAAATCCTCTTTACCTCAAAAAGCAAGTCTTTCCCAGCCACCAGATATCCTCCATTTGTTTGATAAATCCACATTGTATGTATTTTAAATGATGTTATTATTATTATTTTTTTTGAAATAGTATAATTTTTTTTTGGATATATGAATTACTGTTATTATTGTTTTTATCAGCATTACATTTATCTTTTTGTACTTTTTGAGTCATAGGGGCTTATAATGTATTGAACCATGTTAAGAGGATATGATCAATTTTACTTGATATATATTTTACTCTTGAATGAACCAATATCTGCCATCAACTTGGCATAGTTTACAAGGTTTTTTTTCTCCAGCTTGTTGAATATGGCACAGGACCTGGTCGTGTGGCCTCCTCAGGTACCCACCCTTTTACCTTATCATGCAGTGTTGTCCTGGGCACTTCAAATAATCTAGCTGCTCTTGTTTTGGCCATACCCACTTTAACCATGCTTATGGTTGCAACCGTCTTTGAGGGATCATAGTGACATCTTTTTTTATGCCTTGTGCATATACAATTGTTTATATGCCCTCAGTAACAGTGTCTCAAGTGTGCTGGGAACATTTCCTTTACTGATCGTTGTCCACTCTAGTCCTATGGCAGTATGTGTTGGGAACGGTCTTCAACAGTCCTTTCATTGATACCATCCATCTTGATATCTGAAAATGATAATGGAAAGAAAATTATAGATAATTAAGATAATGGAAAGAAATTAATTGATAATGGAAAGAAATTTATCGATCAAGATCATAATATTATACTCATATGTTTCATAGAATTTGTATTTAATTCCATATGTAATGAAGTGTTGATATTTTGTTTACATCATATTCTAACATTTAATTTCTTCTTTTATTTTTATTTTTTCATGGGTTATGGTAAGTTAAAATGATTTATTTGGTATAGTATATACATTAATAATAATGATTATAATATTTACCTGTCCCAAGCGGCAAACAGGTTGGCCTGCACCTCTTGATGCCTATTCCTCTGGTTTCGGCGCAGGCTGTGTTTCCAAACCAGGTAAACTTGGTTGTTGACTCCTTGGGCCTCCTGGTGTAGAACCCTCAACAAGACGTAGAAGGATGGAGCTGTGTCGGATAGGTTGTTGAAACGCCAGTGTCATTAAAGCATTTTAATGAATGAGAATTTAGTATCGGTAACACGAAATAAACATAGTTCAAATTTAATGTTTTTAATTTAATTATCATAAAAAAATGTTTAGTCAGTAAATGCACAATAGTGTTACAAATAATATAGATGTATCAATATACCTATAATTAAATTTATAATAGATTTCACAAATATAATACCTTCTATGTTGTTGTTGGTTCTCAGGGACTGGCTGAAGACGTTCCATTCTTCCACCGACCACACAGCCAGTGATGCTCTATGTAGGCCATGAGGGGTTTGATGGCATCACTCTGGTTGAACTCCCTTATGGTGTGGAGGGTGGCAGGTACATGTTCCGAAGGGATAAATGGGAGACTCAGCAACTTCCTAAGAAATGCCCGTGTTCCTCTGTCATGGTAGTACTGAGTAGCCAGTCCAGAAGTCTGGATTTTTCGCCAAACAGCCTGTCCCCAGTGGAACACAGCCTTTGATTCCAATGTCAGTTCCCATAAAACTTCTTGTTGCCTTCCAAAGCCCTTTCCTGTAATCCATTATGTTTGCAGGCAGGCAGTCTCTCACGAACGCTGTCGAAGATGGTAAAGTAGTTGGTGGTCTTCTATCCGGTCATGAGACAGAATATCAACTGCACCTGCTTACTTCAGTCTTCTCTCCTGTCAATTGCGTGGATTGTTTGCAGCATCACAAAGGGCAACCGAATGCACTGAAAATATAAGATAAAAATATAAAAGATCACTTTACTTATTATTAATATTTTTAAGTTAGTAAGTTAGATCACTATCTGCTGATGACTTATTTAGTATTGATTTAAGATAACTTGACTTAATTTTAATATTTTTAGCTCACCTTGTGATCCCATAAATGTCCGTCATGCGTAGTGCGTCATCAACAATTTTAGTGTTTACACTCTAGCGTCTTCATGACTTTATGACAATGTTTATGACTATAATGTCTCAAATGAGTTAAATTATGGCTGAGATCGGCCATTTAAGTCAGGAATTATACCACTTTTAATATCAAAAAGTGCCAGATTTCACTTTGTTTACACTCTAGCATCTTCATTTTTTAGCAATCATCTTCAAACTTTATGACAATGTTTATGACCATAATGTCTTGATTGGGTTAGATTATGATTGAGAATTGGCAAGAGTTATGGCCCTTTTAATATAAAAAAAAAACAACAGATTTCTTCATTTTTTTTTAGCTATCATCTTCAAACTCTAGACGTTTCAAACTAAGTCAGGAGTTATGCCCCTTTAAATATAAAAGAATGCCAGATTTTACATTGTTTACACTCTAGCGTCTTTATTTTTCAAACAATCATCTTCAAACTTTATAACAATGTTAATGACCATAATCTCTCGAATGACTTCAATTATGGATGAGATTGACCATTAGGTCAGGAGTGAATGGCCGTTTAATTATTTAAAACAATGTCAATAATTTTAGTGTTTACACTCTAGAAGCGGCATTCTCATCCAATCTTCATGAAACTTGCTCAGACTATGTCTTGATAATGTCTCAGTCGAATTTGATCAAAGGTGGGGCAGGGTCAAAAAGTAGGTCACTAGATCAAATCTTGATTAGATCTTGTTTACACTCCATGAGCCATTTTTGGGTCAAAAAGTAGGTCACTAAGGTCAAATCTTGTATAATCCTGTTTACACTCTAGGGGTCACATTATTAGCTGTATCTTTCTAAAACTTGATGAGAATGTTTGACTCAGTTATGTCTTGGTCAAGTTCAAACATGGGTGAGGCAGGGTCAAAAAGTAGGTCACTAAGTCAAATCATAGTAAAATTTTGTTTACACTACTGGGGGTCACAAAAATTGGTCAAACTTGTTAGAAGTGTTTGATGATATCTTGGTCAAATTCAATCATGGGTAAGGCTTGGTAAAAAAATTGGTAATTATTATGATATCTTGGTCAAGTTTGATCATTAAAGGTCTAATCGGTAGATTAAGGGCCATCATGGCCCTCTTGTTTATTTAATATAGTTACTGTATGCACTGAAAAAATGCTTAAGTTATAATCATCATCATCATCATCATCATCATCATCAATAACTTACATAGTATTGATAAAACATTTGTTTTCAGTATAATAATATTTGACAATTACCTTAAAAGTGCTGTCCACATACCACTTTAATGCCCTACTCAACATGTCAAGTTGATTGTTGTTGGCTATGATCACATGGCGCCTACCTCCGACATGGATGTCATCCCTCAAGAAGTGTTCAGGGATTGCATTACTGTCCAATTGAAACTTTAAGCAGACCAACATTTAAGTATTATATGTTTTCTTATTATAAAAGGCCTTTGCATATATTTAATTAAGCAGTACTATCCACATGAAACAAAATATTAACTTTACAAACCAACATTGTTATGCACCGACCAAAAATGGGAGGGGGGGGGGGATATAGATTTGCCTTCGTCCGTACGTATGTACATCCGTCCTGAAACTTCATGGATATATTATTCAGGACATGAACTTGCGCACCTGGGTATTTTCATTGAACCCTCTTTAAAGTTGACAGAGTTATGGGCTGTTTTTGAAAAATATGGAATTTTATGCTTGTGACACATAACTCTGAAAGTAATCGTACTACAGACTTAAAACTTCATGGATTTATTATTCAGGACATGAACTTGTGCACCTGGGTATTTTTATTGAACCTTTGTTAAAGTTGACAGTGTTATGGGCCTTTGTTTTTGAAAAATATGGAATTTTATGCTTGTGACGCACGTAACTCTGAAAGTATTTGTAATACAGACTTAAAACTTCACGAATATATTATTCAGGACATGAACTTGTGAAACAGGTAACTCTGAAGGTATTTGTGCTACAGGCTTTAACTTCATTGATACCGTAAATTACTCAGGACATGACTTGCGTACTTGGGTGTTGGCCTTTGTTTTGGAAAATGCGATGGGTGTGGACATCTGTGTCCTCTGGAGACATTTCTAATTTGTTTTTTGTTTTTTTTATTCATTATATTAAATCATTATTGTATTTAACTGTATGATATTGCCATGTGTTTACCACATAATCCATATCCTTTGGTTCCTTAAGGCAAAGTCCTGGCTGGAGTCTGTTGGCACAGCGTGTGACATATTTGTCACTGAATACTCCCACATTGTCTGTATCTGCCACGATGTCAGCCTTTGCCCTCGATGCCAGTGTTCGTGTGAAAACGTCAGTTGCAGCAATCTCCTTAAATAATTATGTATTCTGTCACACACTATACTCCAACTACTAAAGTATGCTTATATGTTATGCATGTTACAACTGATTTGCATTGAGACATATTATATTCTCATAGTATAAATAAAATATAAGTTTTGGTCTCTGTTCAAAGAAAACAATATATATTTTAAAATATATATATATACATATATTCTCCATTATTATCAACCTTTGTGACCTTGACTTTCATGATACGAGAGTTGTCTGGTGTGTGTATATGATCCACTCAGTTACACATGAACCAGCCACCTCTCTCACTCATGGCTGCTGTACACTTCATTGTCTTATTCCACACTGAACACGTCCACTTGGTCAGACTCGGCTTCCTCTCCTTCCCTGTGTATGAATATCCATGTGAGTCGAAGAGGAGGTCCTTTTCTTTTTGTGAGACACCTGCAACTAGCTCAAAAGACGGGAGCATCTGAAATCGTCTCACTGGTGGGTTGTGTGTCCTGTAGCGATGTCCATTATTACATTCTCAAACTTGATCAGAATGTTTGTCTTGATGATATCTCATCGAGTTGGATCATGGGTAAGGCAGGTCAGTTATCAGGTGAGCGGTTATTGGCCACCATGGCCCTCTTGTTTGCATTGTGGACACTAAAAAAACTAAATAATTTTGTATTCTTTGCTGCTTCTCTTTTACAATTTTTAACATTTAACAAGAGTGTTCTTTGGAACATGTGTGTCACCTGCTAAATTGTGACAGAAAAATTGTGTCAGACGGACAAACAGACAATGGAAAAATGATCCCTTGCCAAGTCTTCTCACAGTCTATCACGTTCTATCCTTGGCAGGCTATATATATGGAAAGAAGTCTGTTGGGCTGAGATGTGTTTTTAGCTCACCTGAGCCAGAGGCTCAAGGTGAGCTATTGTGACCGGTCTTCGTCCGTCGTCCGTCCGTCCGTCGTCCGTCCGTCCGTCGTCCGTCCGTCGTCCGTCAACATTTTGCTTCAAACGACATCTCCTCCTTAACCGCTTGGTCAATTTTGATAAAACTTCACAGGAATGTTCATTATGGGGCCCTTATCCGAAGTTGTTAAAATTATTTTGATTGGTCAAAAATCTAGGTCACAGGAGCTAAAAATAGATTTTAAAAATGAAAATTTTAAAAATCTTCTTCTCCGAAACCACAAGGCCTAGCCTTTTGATTTTTGGTATGTAGCATGATCTTATGACTCTCTACCAAGATTGTTCAAATTATGGCCCTGGGGTCAAAATTGACCCCGCCCCAGGGGTCACTTGATTTAACATAGGCTAATATAGGAAAAACTTGAAAAAATCTTCTTCTCCGAAACCACAAGGCCTAGCCTTTTGATTTTTGGTATGTAGCATGATCTTATGACTCTCTACCAAGATTGTTCAAATTATGGCCCTGGGGTCAAAATTGCCCCGCCCCAGGGGTCACTTGATTTAACATAGGCTAATATAGGAAAAACTTGAAAAAATCTTCTTCTCGAAACCACAAGCCTAGCTTGATTTTGGTTGAGCATTTCTAGTAGATCACTACCAAGTTTGTTCAAATCATGGCCCTGGGGTCAAAATTGGCCCCGCCCCAGGGATCACCTGATTTTACATAGGCTAATATAGAAAATACTTGAAAAAATCTTCTTCTCAGAAACCACAAGGCCTGGAGTTTAGATATTTGGTATGTAGCATGATCTTATGACTCTCTACCAAGATTGTTCAAATTATGACCCTGGGGTCAAAACTGGCCCAACCCAGGGGTCACTTGATTTAACATAGGCTAATATAGGAAAAACTTGAAAAATCTTCTTCTCAGAAACCACAAGGCCTAGGGTTTAGATATTTGGTGTGCAGCATTGTCTATTAGATCACTACCAAGTTTGTTCAAATCATGGCCCTGGGGTCAAATTTGGCCCCGCCCCAGGGGTCACCTGATTTTACATAGGCTAATATAGGAAAAACTTGAAAAATCTTCTTCTCAGAAACCACAAGTCCTAGCCTTTTGATTTTTAGCTCACCTGAGCCAGAGGCTCAAGGTGAGCTATTGTGACCGGTCTTCGTCCGTCGTCCGTCCGTCCGTCGTCCGTCCGTCGTCCGTCCGTCGTCCGTCCGTCCGTCGTCCGTCAACATTTTGCTTCAAACGACATCTCCTTCTAAACTACTCACTGGATTTTGATAAAACTTCACTGGAATGTTCATTATGGGGCCCTTTTCCAAAGTTGTTAAAATTATTTTGATTGGTCAAAAATCTAGGTCACAGGAGCTAAAAATAGATTTTAAAAATGAAAATTTTAAAAATCTTCTTCTCCGAAACCACAAGGCCTAGCCTTTTGATTTTTGGTATGTAGCATGATCTTATGACTCTCTACCAAGATTGTTCAAATTATGGCCCTGGGGTCAAAATTGACCCCGCCCCAGGGGTCACTTGATTTAACATAGGCTAATATAGGAAAAACTTGAAAAAATCTTCTTCTCCGAAACCACAAGGCCTAGCCTTTTGATTTTTGGTATGTAGCATGATCTTATGACTCTCTACCAAGATTGTTCAAATTATGACCCTGGGGTCAAAATTGGCCCCGCCCCAGGGGTCACGTGATTTAACATAGGCTAATATAGGAAAAACTTGAAAAATCTTTTTCTCAGAAACCACAAGACCTGGAGCTTAGATATTTGGTGTGCAGCATTATCTAGTAGATCACTACGAAGTTTGTTCAAATCATGCCCTGGGTCAAAATTGGCCCCGCCCCAGGGGTCACTGATTTACATAGGCTAATATAGGAAATACTTGAAAAAATCTTCTTCTCAGAAACCACAAGGCCTGGAGTTTAGATATTTGGTATGTAGCATGATCTTATGACTCTCTACCAAGATTGTTCAAATTATGATCCTGGGGTCAAAACTGGCCCAACCCAGGGGTCACTTGATTAAAAAAAAAATTAAAGGGTTTTTGGCATTGTCTAGTAGATCCGTTTTAAATCCCCGGGGAAATTTGGCCCCGCCCCAGGGGTCCCTGATTTTACAAGGCTAATATAGGAAATATTGAAAAAATTTTTTTCAGAAACCAACCGCCTTTTGATTTTTGGTATGAAGATGATCTTATGACTCTCTACCAAGATTGTAAAAATTATGACCCTGGGGTCAAAATTGGCCCCGCCCCAGGTGTCACTTGATTTAACATAGGCTACTATAGGAAAAAACCTTGAAAAATCTTCTTCTCAGAAACCACAAGGCATAGAGTTAAGATATTTGGTGTGTAGCATTGTCTTGTGGATCTCTACCAAGTTTGTTCAAATCATGACCCTGGGGTCAAAATTGGCCCCTCCCCAGGGATCACTTGATTTTACATAGACTTATTTTGGAAAAAAATCTAGAAAAATTTCTTCTCAAAAACCACAAGGTCTGGAGTTTAGATATTTGGTATGTAACATGGGCTAATAGACCTCTACCCAGTTTGTTCAAATCATGACCCTGGGGTCAAAATTGGCTCTGCCCCAGGGGTCACTTGATTTTACATAGCCTAATGATATCAGGTGAGCGATCTAGGGCCATCATGGCCCTCTTGTTGTTATGTAGCATGATCTTATGACTCTCTACCAAGATTGTAAAAATTATGACCCTGGGGTCAAAATTGGCCCCGCCCCAGGTGTCACTTGATTTAACATATGCTAATATAGGAAAAACTTGAAAAATCTTCTTCTCAGAAACCACAAGGCCCGGGGTTTAGATATTCACTTGATTTAACATAGCTAATATAGGAAAAACTTGAAAAATCTTCTTCTCAGAAACCACAGGGCCTGGAGTTTAGATATTTGGTATGTAGCATGATCTTATGACTCTCTACCAAGATTGTTCAAATTATGACCCTGGGGTCAAAATTGGCCCCACCCCCAGGGGTCACTTGATTAAACATAGGCTAATATAGGAAAAACTTGAAAAATCTTCTTCTCAGAAACCACAAGGCCTAGGGTTTAGATATTTGGTATGTAACATGGGCTAATAGACCTCTACCCAGTTTGTTCAAATCATGACCCTGGGGTCAAAATTGGCTCTGCCCCAGGGGTCACTTGATTTTACATAGCCTAATGATATCAGGTGAGCGATCCAGGGCCATCATGGCCCTCTTGTCTATGAAATATTGGGTACTTTGAGGCATTTCTCACACATTTTCCCTTTGTTTTGATATTTGAAATCACAAAATAAGCATAAAGAACTGAAGACATCTCCTCTGAAACCGAAGGACAGAATGTAATGAAACTTGGCAGGAATGTTCCTTGGGTGAGGCTCTACAAAAGTTGCTAAAATAAAGTTGATCCATGAAGAACTCTGGTTGCCATGATTACAAAAAAAAAAAAAATTTGAAAACTTTAAAAATCATCTCCTTCAAAACTACTGGCCAGATTTCAAAATAATTTGGTACAGATGTTCCTTGGGTCAACCTATACCAAAGTTGCTAAAAATTTTCCGATCCGTAAAAAACATGGCCGCCAGGGGCAGGGCTTATTTGCCTTATATGTATATAGGGAAACCTTTAAACAACATCTCCTCTGAAACCACTGGACAGAATTTGATTAAACTTGGCAGGGATGATCCTTGGGTCAACGTTCACAAATGTTGCTAAAATAAACTTGATCCATGTAGAACTCTGGTTGCCATGGCAACAAAAGGAAAAAAAAAATGAAAACTTTAAAAAATTTCTTCTTCAAAGCTACTGGCCAGATTTTAAAATAAATTGGTACAGATGTTCCTTGGGTCAACCTGTTTATCTCAGGTGAGCGATTTAGGGCCTCATGGGCCTCTTGTTTTTTTATCATTTTTTTTTCGGCAGCATAACTTATAAACTATTCAAGGTATTGACTTGAAACTTAAAATATCAATAGATGATATGATAAGGATATTTCTCTACATGATATCTTGGATGAATTCAAAATTGGGTCACATGGGGTCAAAAACTAGGTCACCAGGTCAAATCTTAGAAAAACCTTTTGAACATGCTTGAGGCCACATTTTTGGCCAAATCTTAATGAAATTTGGTCAGGATGTTTGTCTTTATGATATGTCGGATGAGTTTGAAATTGGGTCATGTTGGGTCAAAAACTAGGTCATTAGGTCAAATCTTAGAAAAACCTTGTGAAGACACTAAAGGCCGCAGTTTGGGTCCAATCTTCATGAAAATTGGTCAGGATGTTTGTCTACATGAAATCTCAGATGAGTTTGAAAATGGGTCACATGGGGTCAAAAAGTAGGTCACCTGGGTAAATCTTAGTAAAACCTTATGACCACTCTAAAAGCCACATTTTTGGCCTAACCTTCATGTAACTTGGTCAGAATGTTTGTTTACATCAAATCTCAGATGAGTTCACTACTTGGTCACATTTGGTCAAAAAGTAGGTCTCCATTGCAAATTTTAGAAAAACCTTGTGAACTCTCCAGAGGCTACATTTTTGTCTCATTCTTCATTACACTTGATAAGATTGATGATACATGAAATCCCAGATGAGTGCAAATTTAGGTAGGATCAAAATCGAGGTCACTTATTCAAATGTTAGAAAAACTTTGCAAACACTTTAGATCATGTCTAACACAGCAATCTTACTCAGGTGAGTGACACAGGGCCATCTTGGCCCTCTTGTTTCTTAAAGCTTTTTTTTTCTATTTCAGTATTACCCGTGGGAGCATACAGCATGGAATCAGCATTATAGTAGGAGCCATGTGGCTGGTAGGAAAATAAAATCATCAGATACACAGATATATATATGTGTGTGAACATATGTATGAGAAATATATGCACCTTTGTAATCAACATTGACATTGTCATTCGTTAATAACTACAAGAGAAAACCATACAAGTTTACTTCACCGTGAGTATACCTGTGGGTATATACGACAAGTTAACTGTGTGTTAGAATAAAGTTACATTAAATTTGTTTTAATAGGCATGAAACACACTGGGGAAAAGTGAAAGTTATTCTGCATGTAGTTTGAAGTCGGTATTGGTCACTCGCATGTCCATCCAAACAGTAGGAAAAACGCAAGTTTTCAACTTATTAGTATGAAATGTATAGTCTGAGACAGCATTCATCAGAAACATGAAAAGGAGGAAAGCCATACATGTGTTATTTGTGTGAAAAAGCATTTAGTAAAAATCAGCCTTGGTCAGACATATGCTGATAAATACAGGAGAAAAACCATACAAATGTACTGTTTGTGAGCATGCTTTTAAAAGGAAGTTGTGCTTGGTTGTACACAGAAACATACAGGAGAAAAGTCATACAAGTGTTCTGTATGTAAGCATATATTAAGTGAAAAGTCACACTTGAGTGATCATATTCTAATACATACTGGAGAAAAACCATTCACATGCACTTTTACACCTTTACTAAATCAGCCTTAGTTATACACAAACGAATATATACTGAAAAAAAAAGCCATACTTGTGTGTGTGACCATGCATTTAGTTCAAAGACATCAATGGTTAAGAAATCTGGTCACACACAAGGGAACACATACTGGAGAAAAGCCATACAAGTGTTTTATGTGTTCAAGCATTTAGTTCAAAGACATAATGGTCAAGCATACATGGATACATAAGGAGAAAAAACACAAAATAATGATCTTTTTGTGATTATGCAGGTCGTGCTAAATTAGACATGTCAAGCACAGACAGTTACATACAGGAGATAAGCCATACAAATGTTCTGTGTGTGAATATGCATGTAATACCAAATCAGTTTTGTTCATGCATAGACAAGTACACACTGGAGAAAAACCATACATTTGTGATTTGTTTGGGCATTCATTTTGTTTGAAACCATCTTTGGTCAAACATACACGGATAATACCGAAAAAAATACCAATGCGATTTTTGGGCATACATTTTGATTGAAGCCAACCTTGGTTGCACACATGGAAGACATACAGGAGAATAACCACACAAAACTGTCATGTACCTTGTGCAAATATGCATGTAATTGTAACATGAAATCTGATTTATGTAGATAAGTGTCTTGTTTACACAGATTGTTCATTGAAGAAGATCACCAGTTTAACAAGTGCATATATCATATTTTTAATCTTTGTTAATCTTTGACTTGGAGCTCTTCCTTTGCACAAAGTTTATGACAAGAGGATGACCAGACCAAACAGTTGTGCTCAGCGTCATCCATCCTTCGTCCACAATTAGTTCGTTTGCACCCTAGCATCTTCATTTCTGAAGCAATCATCTTCAAACTTAATGACAATGTTTATTAATCTCTCGGCCAAGTGTGATTGTGGTTTATATCGGCCTTTAAGGTCAGGAGTTATGTCCCTTTTAATTTTAAAATTGCTAGATTTCACTTTGAATTCTAGAATCTTCATTTCTGAAGCAATCATCTTCAAACTTTATGAAAATGTTTATAACCATAATTCTAGGCTAAGTTTGGTTTACTGATATCGGCCAATAAGGTCAGGAGATATGCCCATTTTAATATCAAAATTTGTCAGATTTAACTTTTTTGCATTCTAGCATCTTTATTTCTTAGGAAATCATTTTCAAAATTCATGATAATGTAAATAGCAATAATCTTTTCGACTGTGGCTGATATCCGATAATAAGGTAAGAAGTTACTGCCCTTTAATTAATAATTAATAAAAGTGCTAGATTTCACTGTTAATACTCTAGCCTCCTCATTTCTTTGGGGGGGGGGGGGGGGGGTGAGCTTTTGGGATACTTGATTGTCCGTCGTCCGTCAACAATTTGATGTTTACACACTAGAGGCCACAATTTTGATCCAATCTTCCTCAAACTTGGTCAGAATGTTTGTCTTGATGATATCTTGAACCCTTTCGAAAATGGGCTGGGCCGACCGAAAAGTAGGTCAATAGGTCAAATCTTAGAAAAATCTTGTTTACACACTAAAGGCCACAGTTTTGATGCAATCTTCCTCAAACTTGGTCAGATTGTTTGTCATGATGATATCTCGAACCAGTTTGAAAATGGGTGGGGCTGGATAGAAATGTAGGTCAGTAGGTCAAATCTCAGAAAAATCTTGTTTATACTCTGAGGGCAACATTTTTGGTCCAATCATCCTCAAACTTTGGAATTTCATGATGATATCTTTTGTGGATGGGGTCAGAAAATTCCTGAACATTGTTTCACCTCATCATCTTAATTCTAAAGCAATCTGTTTTGTACAGGCAATGAATGATACTTTTCTCAGGTGAGCGATCTAGGGCCATCTTGGCCCTCTTGTTATTAGCTCACCTGAGCAAGAAATGCTCAAGGTGAGCTATTGTGATCACCCTCCGTCCATCGTCCGTTGTCAACAATTTGCTTTAAACGACATCTCATCTGAAACCGCTGGACAGAATTGATTAAACTTTGCAGGGATGACCCTTGGGTGAACCTTCACAAAATTTGCTAAAATAAACTTGGTCCATTTAGAACTCTGGTTGCCATGGCAACAGAAAAACAACAACACGAAAACTTAAAAAATCATCTCCTCCTAAACTACTGGCCAGATTTCAAAATGTTTTAGTACAGATGTTCCTTGGGTAACTCTCTATCAAGATTGCTAAAATAATTTTGATCCATAAAAAACATGGCAGCCAGAGGTGAGGCTAATTTGCCTTATATGTATAAGTGAAAACAATAGAGACCTTTCTCCAAAACTGCAGGCCAAATTTTAGAATATTTTGGCACAGGTGTTCTTTGGGTAACTCTTTACAAATGTTGCTAAAATAAACTTGATCCATGTAGAACTCTGGTTGCCATGGCAATGAAAAGACAAAAAAAAGAAAAACTTTAAACTCATCTCCTTCAACAACTGCTGGCCAGATTTCAAAATGTTGTAGAGATGTTCTTTGGGTGACCCTCTACCAAGATTGCTAAAATTATACTGATCTGTAAGAAATTTTTTTTTTTTTTTTTTTATAAATCCTCAATTCTTCTCTAAATATGTTGATAAGAATTTAATTTCATTTAACAAAAATGATAATATCATTTCCCTCTACCAAAACTGCTCAAAGCTGATCTCTTGAAAATTCAGCTTCCTGGGGATTATTCAGAAAGTAAACCAAGGATTTTTATGCCTTGTATGGGAGTTATGGTCCATGATACTTAAGGTTGCCTTGAGAGCAGAGATACTCAGGTGAGCAATATAAGGCTATCATGGCCCTCTTGTAGGTATATTTATATAGGGAGCTTTGACCTTCAGTTTTGATCACAGGGTACAGCTTTGTGTGTGAAATTGAACTTTGAACTCAGATGACATTGGTCATAACCAAATGACCTCCTTTTTCAATTTTTAAGCTACAACCTTCAAATTTGGACCACAAGTACCGTTTGGTGTGTGGAATTGAAATGATCTTTCTATAATTTCTGCATGGATTCTATATTCAGTAGGATTATGATATAATAATTTGTATAGGCAATGAGGGCCGTGTATCTCAGGTGAGTGACTTCAGGGCCATCTTGTTTTACTATATCATATATATATTGATAGAACTTTAAACTCCTGTGCTTGAACCCATGAAAAACAAGGCCTCCAGATGATTAACTAACTTAAGAATTTTTTGTATCTGATTTTTGAATCTGGTTTATGCTGGAAGTAGTAATATAGCGAGGCCGGCATTCACCATCAAAGCATGTTGCTGAACTTGGCAAGTCTGGAATAACAAGTAAACACGTCGCAAAAAAAAGCTAGCTCAACTGCAAGTTTGCAGTTAAACTTGCCCTACACCAATACGCTTCTCCCCCTTTTCTCTTTTGGAGTTGGGTGCATCTCAAACCCGTGACCCTGCAGCCTGGTTCTTACAAACCATCTACCCCATCACATTACCTGCAAGTCTTGTAGTAACCTTTCCCCATCAGAAAATCAGAGGCAGACCAGCCATGTTTACCACTGCCAACATTATAGCGAGATCGGCATTCACCTATCCAAGCACTGTCCCTACCCAACATTACTTAACAAGTGGGGAATAACAAGTAACCACATCACACAAATGCTAGCTCAACTGCAAGGCAGTTAAACTTGTTCTATACACTACAGTAATATAAAATGATTTAAAGGACAATAAATAAGCTTATATACTCTGATGAGCAATATTTTAGATTGCTTGAGGGCATGTTATAATTATTCAAAATCCAAGATAACAATTTTCTAAAGCTCACATGCACTGAAAATGTTTGTGGTCAGATCATATCATTAACGTGTCCTGACAACAGAAGCTCATATTAAGCACATGGTTTGCTTATTACCATGTTATTAGCTCACCTGAGCACAACGTGCTCATGGTGAGCTTTTGTGATGGTCCGCCGTCCATCGTCCGTCGTGCATCGTCAACTTTTTAATCAAACGACTTCTCCTCCTAAACTACTGGGCAGATTTCAATAAAACTTTACACAAATGACCCTTGGGTGACCCTCTTTCAAGTTTGTTCAAATGGTTCCAGTCTGTCGAGTAACTAGGTGACAGGAGCTAAAAATAGACAAAAAAATTGCAATCTTTGAAAATCTTCTTCTCTGAAACCAAAAGGCACAGAGCTTTGATATTTGGTATGTAGCATCATCTTATAGTCCTCTACCAAGTTTGTTCAAATTATGGCCCTGGGGTCAAAATTGGCCCCGCCCTGGGGGTCACTTTATTTTCATAGGCTTATATGGGAAAACTTAGAAAAAAACCGTATGGCCTAGAGCTAAGATATTTGGCATGAAGCATTGTCTAGTGGATCTCTACCAAGATTGTTCAAATCATGGCCCTGGGGTCATTTATTTTGGTTTAGGGAAAACTTAGAAAAATTTTCTTCTCCGAAACCGTATGGCCTAGAGCTAAGATATTTGGCATGAAGCATTGTCTAGTGGATCTCTACCAAGTTTGTTCAAATTATGGCCCTGGGGTCAAAATTGGCCCCACCCAGGGGGTTACTTTCTTCAACATAGGCTAATATTAGCAACTGTTTATCAGATCTGAATGATACTGTGCACAATTACTCATCTTAAATGTACATCACATATCAACAAAAAGGAATTGCTTTGAACATTTAGATAATTTTTCAACCATTAAAAAAAACACCTTGTTACCTTGATCTTTAACCTATCTTTTGTAACTTTATGGTGGGACATTTTATCTTTACTCAGGTGAGTGGATTAGAGCCCTCGGGCTCTTGTTTCATTATTGTTATTCAATAAAAAAAAATTTTATATGTGAAAGCCCTCGCAAATGTGAAACATGGAGGAATCCTATTGAACAATTATTCAAGACATTTCATGAAAGTAAGTCTTTATCAGTTCATGCAATTCAGTCTTTACATAAATATTAATTGGTATAATTCCACAATATTAACACTGATTGAGTGATGGTGTTGGCTCCATCGCATTTGCGAGGACTCACCTTGCGATGACGCCAGAACCTTGTCAGTGGCTCAATCACATTTGAACAAATGTGATAATTTTGTTTTTTATCCAAGCTTTGTGAACTATTTTTTGTGTTGAGCCAAAGGAGAGATTGGGGCAATGTTACATGCACGATTAAGAGCAAGGGCATCTACTTCACGGTAGAGAAATCACTCAAGATGTGTCTCCTCATAAAGAAAACACACAAGTTAGTATTTGGTAAAAGTTCTAGCAATGTCATTTTGGGGTATTTCTTATCAAAACTGCATCCAAAGTGATGAGAAAAATTATCTACTTATAAAATGTGCTTAACCTTTTCAGCCTTTTTTTGGTCGAGGACTCTACGATGGAAGTGTTGAGGGCAGATCACCAAAATGTGAAAGAGCCACCGTTTAGTAGGGGTGCATATAGTTGTTTCATCTGTGTGGAAAGAATTACAGGATGACCCTATTCTCATTGCTTTATAGTATGAAAAAATGCTGCAGCTGAACTTGGCCTGGGGGAACTATGAAGAGATCTCCCTGCAAGTTTTCTCCTTTAGCAAATGCATTGGTGTGAACGGCTAATCTTGATAGTTATTAGGGCTGACATCATGATTATCAGGCTAATCTTGATAGTTATTAGGGCTGACACCATGATTATCAGGATAATCTTGATAGTTATTAGGGCTGACACCATGATTACAGGTAATTTGTAGTTTGGGCTGAACATGATTATCAGGATCAGGCTAATCTTGATAGTTATTTGGGCTGACACCATGATTATCAGGCTAATCTTGATAGTTATTTGGGCTGACACCATGATTATCAGGCTAATCTTGATAGTTATTAGGGCTGACACCATGATTATCAGGATAATCTTGATAGTTATTTGGGCTGACAACATGATTATCAGGCTAATCTTGATAGTTATTTGGGCTGACACCATGATTATCAGGATAATCTTGATAGTTATTTGGGCTGACACCATGATTATCAGGCTAATCTTGATAGTTATTTGGGCTGACACCATGATTATCAGGCTAATTTACATGGTTATTTTAAAATTTCTTGTCAAAATAAGTCAAGAATATCATAATATTTTTGGCTATTTACAAGTTAATTTATTAATAAAGAAAATGTATCTCATTTATAAAGTCACTTAATAATTGAAGATAAATGTGCTGGTATGATGTACTGATGTAACTAAATGTACCATAGAATTGTTATATGGCTAGCACAACTATATATAAGTATGGGTTGTGTAATTCATTGTGTGATTAGTAAATCTGAGCTGTTTATATTTCTAAGTTTCATGTGAATACCTTTGGTGTAGACTGAATTTTAATGCAAAATTTCTAAGGTCACAAAGGGGAATAATTCCCTTAAAGTCCATGCTAGAGTGATGGGTTTTGGTAAGTGGTGTACAATTATGACCCTGAAGACAAGTGTGAAGTTTGAAGTGAATACCTTTGGTGGTTTTGGAGATTGAATTTGCACACATAATCTGAACCAGGAATTTTTAAGTACACATAGGGGAATAATTCAGTAAAAATCCATGCTAGAGTCATGGGTCTTGGTCAATGAGCTACAATTATGACCTCAAATACATTTGTAAAGTTTCAAGTGAATACCTTAAGTGGTTGTGGAGATATAAGAAGATAGAAAAACTTGCACGCAAAACCTTAGGTTTGAGTATTACACCAATGCCAGGGTGACTAGGATAGCTCTCGTTATTCTTATAGTCGAGCTAAAAATCTATGAATAACATCTTTCCTTATGGTAATGGTAATAATTGTGGCATTGTGAAATAAGATGGAAACCAAGTTTAAGGGAAAGACAGACGAAGAGACGGCATGGGTATCACATGTATGTTTATAGATGTGTATCGGACGACCTCGTTATAGAAACACCGATTCATCAGTAGCATTGCTACAATAAATTAATCATCCTGCAATGAATGGAGAGCATATCTTATATACAAAATAATACTTCACATATTCAAAATGTAAATCTTCACCATAGCTCACAGTCATACAAGAGCCTGAATGTTATAGAAGACCTGGAATTGCACATCATTGTCATTCATTAACCCTTTCCCTCATAGAGGACACCATGAAAAGACCTATGCGAACAGCATAAAACCACATCAGCTTGCGAGTAAATCGCAGGCTGATCAGGTTTTATGCTGTTCGCTGCTCCTCAGTGGTCTGGAAATGAGGATTTTGTAATTAAATTTGGTAAGGTTTAAGTGTGGTTTTCTGCAGATCAGGCTTTATGTGGTACCTATTGAGTGTGTCAAAATGAGTATTTATGAGGGTTAAATCATTAACATATTACACAAGTAAAACAGGCATCATCAGGCATCTTCTCTATCATCATCAATACATGTTTCATACTGTAAGTCAAACAAATAATCATTAATGTTCACTGGACATTATCATCAGCATTTAATAATTTACGTGGGGTGCCTGGATAGTGTAGTGGTAATGCACTTCGCTTCACACCAATGCGTTGCAGGTCAATCCTGGGTGCACGTGACATATGTGAGTGGGTAGGGTGGTCGCCCGTTTGACACTTGGATTTTCTGCGGGTTTCGGTTTCATCCATAAATAAGGACCACATTAGCTGTCATCCGAGCAATTGAGGATGATTTTATTTAAGTTGTAAGAACTTGTTTCATAATCGATGTAAAATATATCAAGTTAACTTTCAATTATTTACATATGCCATACATCAGACCATCATCATCATTTGTTATATGCACCATTATCATCTTAGCCAAATCAATGATAATATCCTTATCTATCACCATCGTACATTCTGAAAGTAATCCATCCATCATAAATTATAATCATGGTTGTTCAAATGCTTAAAAAAACATCAGATGTTTCAGCCAGTCATGATGTGCCACTGATATACACAACAAGACTTGGTACTTATTAATAAAATAATAAAATCGGACCATTGGTAGCCGAGAAATATCGGTAGTGAGGACAAAATATATTCAATAAAAATATCACAAAGGCTCAAAAACTCATTTAACCCTTTCCCTCATATATACTCATTTTGACGCACTCAATAGGTACTACATAAAGCCTGATCTGCAGAAAACCACAGTTAAACCTTACCAAATTTAATTACAAAATCCTCATTCCCAGACCACTGAGGAGCAGCGAACAGTATAAAACCTGATCAGCCTGCGAGTTACTCGCAGGTTGATCTGGTTTTATGCTGTTCACATAGGTCTTTTCATGGTTTCCTCTATGAGGGAAAGGGTTAATATCCAGTTGATCATTCCATACCAATGATATGCACAACTAAGCTTGATACTGACAAGCCTTGTGAAGTTCAAAATCTGACCAAAAGTAACTGAGAAAAGGGCGGACAAATCTTGTCTACGGATTGATCGATGGATGTGGCTCCATTAAAATAATTTTTACCTGGGTAAAAAAAAAAAAAAGTTGTTATTCAATCAATTGACTTTCACATACATGAAGTTTGTTGCCTACAGTATCTGCACAATTCAATTGTCTTCTTAGTATATGTTGTCTGCAAAATACCAGTAGACTGTGACCAAGAGGATATGCTACCTATATTTATATTAGTGGTACGCAAGGACTTTAGGAATGCTTCACCTCTGAGAAATGTAGAATATTTTATTTTGTATGTGTGTTGTTGTTTTAGATTATTTGGGATTATTTATTTAGAAATGTATAATGATGCATATTTCAGCAATAGAGTGGCACAGGTTTTATATCCTACTTTTATATATCACTACAGAAAAGAGTTAACCCTTTCCCTCATATAGACTCATTTAACCCTTTCCCTCATATAGACTCATTTTGACGCACTCAACAGGTACCACATAAAGCCTCATCTGCAGAAATCCAAACTCAATCCTTACCAAATTTAATTGTAAAATCCTCATTACCAGACCACTGAGGAACAGCGAAGAGCATAAAACCTGATCAGCCTGCGAGTTACTCACAGGCTGATCTGGTTTTATGCTCTTTGCATAGGTCTTTTCATGGTATCCTCTATGAGGGAAAGGGTTAAAAAGCTGTGAAAAAAAGATGTGAAATTACCTAAGTTTTACACAAGGCATATTTAAAAGTCCTTGAATATAGTAGTAGTTCAGAGATTAAGCCCAAGAATGTTCTTTATTTTATGATAACACGTGGCCAAGTTTATATGATCATTATATTTGTACATAAGTTAAAGACATCAAATAAACCTAATTGAATCTTAAATGCCATATCGTTTCATCATTTTGTTTTTACTGTATGTATTTTCCAGAGGCTGTAAAATGTGTTGGGATTTAAATTCAAAACCAAGATTTTCTGTTTCATGTTTAGTTCTGTTTGAAGATGAATTAATAGCACTGCAAATGTTCTTAAGAGTGTGTTTTGAATAGTTATATTGTGCAGTTGTGTAAAATGACCCATCTTGAAGTAGGTTAATATAATCCTTTATTCATAATCACAATATTCCAGCTCCTTTATCAAATTCTTTAATGATTAAATCTTTAATGATAAATTTTTTCACAAGCCATACTTGAATGTCCGTCGACTGTCAACAATTTTAGTGTTTACACTATAGCATCTTTATTTCTTTAGCGATCTGTGACCTTCAAACTTTATGACAATCTCTCAAACCCCTTTTAATATTAAAAAAAAAAGCCACATTTCACTTTGTTAATAGTTTCTTACAATCATCTTCAAACTTTATGACAATTTTCATGACCATAAACTATTGGTCAAGTTTGATTATGGCTGGTATCAACCAATTAGGTAAGGAGTTATACTCCTTTTAATATAAAACAAAATGCTTGTTGGTAAATCAAATGAAATGTATTTAAATTCTTGCCCTTCATAGGGGCCATAACTTGTAATATATTCCATCAAAAGTTATCTACCATGAAAGTATGATACCCCTAAACATATTAAAGATGTTTCAAATCAAGCGCATGCCTGGATACTGAGATATTAGCATGAAAGTACCTTGCACGCAAAACTTTAACCAAAACCTGCAACACCGACGCCAAGGTGACTACAATAGCTCTCATATTCTACGAATAGTCGAGCTAAAAAATGATATACCTTGATAGTCTGATACCCCTTAATATATTTATGATGTCTAAAATCAATCCCATGCCTAGTTACTGAGACATAAGCACAATAACACTGTGCATGCAAAACTTAAACCAAAAATCCATGTTAGAAAAGGGCCATAATTTGCATCAGTCCAAAAGATATCCTCCTTATCCTCCTGTTTTCTGATGCCCTTGAAGACGAACCTTTACTTTCTAGTCAATTCCACAAGCAATTTCGGAGATATAAGGTGGATAGTAGCTTGAATGCAAAAATTTAACCATAATTCTATTTTAAAGGGGGGTCATAATTTTTAATTTATTCCATCAAGTGTTATCTTCCTTTATAGTATGATACCCCTAAACATATTAAAGATGTTTCAAATCAATCCCATGTCTGGACTTGAGATATAAGCATGAAAGTACCTTGCATGCAAAACTTTAAAATTAAAAAGGGGGTAACTTGTAATATATTCCATCAAAAGTTATCTACCTTGATAGTATGATACTCCTAAACATATTAAAGATATTTCAAATCAATCCCATGCCTGGATACTGAGATATGAGCATGAAAGTAACTTGCATGCAAAACTTTAACCAAAATTTCTAAGTTAAAAAGGGCAATAACTTGTAATATATTCCATCAAAAGTTATCTACCATGAAAGTATGATACCCCTAAATTATTAAAGATTTCAAATCAATCCCATCCTGGATACTGAGATATTAGCATGAAAGTACCTTGCATGCAAAACTTTAACCAAAATTTCTAAGTTAAAAAGGGGCCATAATTTGTAACAAATTCTATCAAGAGTTATCTACCATTAAAGTATGATACCCCTAAACATATTAGATGTTTCAAATCAAGCGCATGCTTGATACTGAGATATAGCATGAAAGTATCTTGCATGCAAAACTTTAACCAAAATTTCTAAGTTAAAAAGGGGCCATTATTTGTGATATATTCCATCAAGAGTTATCTACCTTGGTTGTATGATGCCCCTAAACATATTCATAAACTTTCAAGTCAATACCATGAATGGTTATTGAGATACAAACTAGATAGCTTGCACGCAAAACTTTAACCAAATCTTCTATTGCATGCAAAACTTTAACCAAAATTTCTTAGTTAAAAAGGGGTCATAATTCATATTAAATTCAGTCAAGAGTTATCTACCTTGGTTGTCTGATGCCCCTGAACATATTTATAAACTTTCAAGTCAATACCATAAATGGTTATTGAGATATAAGGTTGATAGTAACTTGCACGCAAAACTTTAACCAAAAGCTGCAACGCCGACACCGACGCCAGGGTGACTACAATAGCTCTCATATTCTACAAATAGTCGAGCTAAAAACGTCAGATTTTACTTAGTTTACCTCTTGCATCTTCATTTCTTAAGCAATCAACTCCAAACTTTATGACAATATTTATGACCATGATCTCAGAGTCAAGTTCGATTATGGCTGATTAGGTCAGAAGATATGCCCCTTTTAATATAAAAAATGCCCGATTTCACATTGTTTTCATTCTAGCATCTTTATTGCTAAGGCAATCCTCTCTAAACTTTATGAGTCAAGTTTGATTATGACTGATTTCCACCAATTGGGTCAGGTAATATAGGCATATTTTTTTCAGGTGAGCGACCTCAGGGCCATCTTGGCCCTCTTGTTGACATGTTAAGATTTAGTTTTGTAGTTTCATTTTAGAAAGGGAATTAGAAAGGGAATTGTATAATATTCTGTTGTGAATAATCTCTGATGAATCAGTCTTGGTAAATTGCTTTTTTTGCAAGTTGGGAGTAAATTTCAAGCCTTTTAATCCCTTCACAAGAGCACATTTTACACTATATCCCAAATGCCACATGGGTATATTCAGTAGTTTACATTCTCAGGTATGCAACTCTTACTAGTGTAAATCGAGCACATCTGT
>CM037791.1:6638750-6688750 GCA_021229015.1 Solen grandis | reverse complement strand
AAAGGAATATTTGCCTTGAGCCTTAATGTTATTTGAATCCTATATGTTAGAAACTCTAGAACCTGCCATGTTTGGATAGATCCATGACCTTTTGAATTTGCATTTTCTGACTAAGGATTACAGTGAGTTAAATTTTCACCACAAACAATAAAATAACAAATGTTTGTGGGTAAGTTCTGTTGTAATCAAATTAAAAGGTCACCACTGGGGTCTATCCATTGACTGCAGCCTGCACTGATGATGTTAAAGTATACCAGTATATAGATGAGTATTGTGTATATATCTAACACCTGTTTTGTCTGTAGCCATGCTCTTTGGTGTGAAGTCAAATGGTTGCACACGTTCAACAACCTCATTCTCAGGTAGGGCAACTTTCACCTTGTCATGGTCACATTCATCCATTCTTTTTCTTACATGTGTCTCTTCTGTATATTTATTGTAGTGTTGTGGAGAGTTGTGATTATTATTGGTACAGGCTGGGAAAAGCAGGAGGCAGCGTCAGTAGTGCATTCATTTTTCATGCCATCTTGTGAGTTGGTTTGGAAATGTGACAATTAACTTTGACCATTTCAAAGGTCATGGGTTTTATCTTTAAAAAAAAATCAAAAAAAAAATCAGTATTTAAGGTGGTACTGGACCTAACCAGCAGTTTTGTGCATGTAATATTTACTTGATATAGAATAAGATATTAAGTACACCTCGCAACATTTTGCTTACTATGCAAATGTCCTTGACCTGTGTAAATGCTTTCATCAGAATGAGGTCCTACATGATTGCTGCGCTCCTTTTCCCAGCCGCCACTTGGCTGCGTCTCAGTATTGGATATCCATACCTGAATATTAGGGAACCAGAAGTCAGGCCTGCACAGGGGACATTCAGATCGCACGGGCAACCAGAAGTACTACTGTATGAAACACTCTCAGGCAGTTCCATTGTGTTTTCACTCATTTTAGTGCAAACAGCAAAATGTACTTACTTAAGTGTATAACAGCTGTAAGCACATGTGTTATTAGTTATTGATTCCCATATCTATAGATCCGGTGAGCACTAGCAGAACTCTTCACACTTTGTTATTTGAAATCAGACTCTGGGTCATTGATCTTTTGCGTTGCATCATGGGGATTTAACAAGCTTATTAGGCATACATGTATATGTGTCAGATGCTCAGATTACAAACCAACCAGGTATTTCTCATTAGTGCAGATCTGCTATTGCAACTGCTGTCTATGATGCATCTGTTGTCATCACAGGATGCTGAGGCAGAAGAATTTTCTGTCAGTGCTCTGTAGATGTACAACTTCAAAGGAAATCATGTCTGAAAATAGTGCAAAGTTAGATGTAATCTTCCTAACAGTTTCTATGATTATCCAGGGGGGAATATTTTTTGAGATTTGCTCTAAATTCTTTTGATTAAAATCTCACTGAAATCTGCTAAATGAGAGAAAAGTCCCTTGCAAATCTGTAAACCAGTCTTAAATAGGATATATGTCTCTCAATGGGCATGAACAAGTTACCACTTATTTTGGTCTATGTTTCATGGAACATCTGAAAGTGTGGTTTACATCAACTCTAAAACCTCAATATCTCACCACATTTTTAACCCTTTCCCTCATAGAGGACACCATGAAAAGACCTATGCGAACAGCATAAAACCAGGTTTTATGCTGTTCACTGCTCCTCAGTAGTCTGGTAATGAGGATTTTACAATTAAATTTGGTAAGGTTTAACTGTGGTTTTCTGCAGATCAGGCTTTATGTGGTACCTATTGAGGGCGTCAAAATGAGTCGATATGAGGGGAAGGGTTAAAGAAATTGAGAACTATTTTCATTTAAGAGTATGCTAAGGATAGCTTGTATGCAACACTTCTTCTCTCTGTGTCAATAAATAAGGGAGTTCTAAAGGCCTAGAATTAAGTTGAAATAGTTTCAATTTGAGAGATTTCTTGAAGCAAGCCAAGGCTTGATATGGATGAAATATGAAAAGGGACTAAGATACAGGGGTAGGGTTGACCTGGGATGCCTACTGGAGCTGAATGTTTGGGGGAAGTGTGCAGAACCTGACTTGTTCAGTAGCTTGTGCTTACTGCTGCTCTCATTGTCTGGATGTGTCTCTTCTTGTTTGTCATCATTATTTCACATGCATGAGTGTCACATGACGCTGTTCCAGCACGGAATGGCCACTGTCAGCCCTAGAGACTGATGTCTTACTAACCAGTGATCCAACTGGCCACATGTTCATCAACCATTCTGAGGCCACATCTGTGCTACAGACACTCTGCTGTACCTCAGTGTATGTGGGCATAGGTCGATAGACTCTTGTAGACACTTCAGATCATCACATACACTGCAGCTTATTTTTCTTGTGTATATGTTTTTCAGTTTATAAGTGCCGTAATATTGATGTTGCAAAATATTGAAACATTTTGGTCTTTTACCCTTTACCTCAGGAGAATCCATTGTTTCATATTTTTTATTTAAATTTCAGGAAATTAATATTCATCAGGTCAAAAATGTGTACATGGATATGCATGAGGGGAAGGGTTTAACATGACAGAAATGTCTTTCTTATTGCTCCTTTCAAACCAACATTACTGATATCTATCCAGTGTTTGGTTTATCCATTGACATAGGAATTAAAATTGGTTAAATAGTGTCCCCATTGTTTCAAACATATGATCATATGATAGGAATAAAAATGCAAGGGTGGAACTAGGTCATTCATGTCCTTTTAACCCTTTCCCTCATAGAGGACACCATGAAAAGACCTATGCGAACAGCATAAAACCAGATCAGCCTGCAAGTAAAGGCTGATCAGGTTTTATGCTGTTCGCTGCTCCTCAGTGGTCTGGAAATGAGGATTTTGTAATTAAATTTGGTAATGTTTAACTGTGGTTTTCTGCAGATCAGGCTTTATGTGGTACCTAGTGAGTGCGTCAAAATGAGTCTATATGAGGGAAAGGGTTAAGACAACAAACATCCATAAAGTGTTTACAACACACCTTTGTCAAGAGCGACAGTGGAATCTCTGTCTCTGTTTCTAGGTTTTGAATCATTGTGAAGGGCCAGTTTTCAAAAAGAGGGTATAGTAGCAAGTATAGAAAGGATGACAAATCCCACGGACTTAGATATGGCTAAACCCTTACAATGATTTGGGCACTTGTGACTGCCTAAGTGCAAGTTGAATTAAGAAGTTTAGCATGGTTAGGGTGAAGAATGGTTGCAGAATATGAGATGTCGGTGCTAGTGTTAGAGATCATGTTTGTTGTATTTTGTTCCTGTCTGACATTGTTTGAAGCCACAACATCATGCATATTGTGATGAGCATGACTGAGGGTTGCTGGGTGTGTACTCTACCTTACTTGACATTCCTATGTTAATAATGCATGGCGTTCTTACCATGTGGACTCTGTGGGGCTGTTTCAAGCACAATTGGAATGTTACTGTTGTTTAGAGCATCCATAAATATTACACCATGTTCTATAATATTGAGACATATGTATGTAATACACAGATATAAAGGCACCAATATGTACACAAAAATGTCATTTACCGTAGTCAACATTATTTCCTAAATGAAGACATTCTATATTTTTCCTCCATCAGTTCTGATGTAATGTGAATTTTATATAATAAAAAAAGATGTTGAATTGTAAATATTTGATTAATCTTTACATGTAGTTATCATAGAAGAGAACATACCTTTACAAGATTACAAGATAAAACAACATGTGGATATATAGTTTATATTAGTATTGTTTCAATTAGCACTTTTAGATAGAAACTCAAGGAAAATGTTCCCATCTGTCCTTTCCTTAATTAGAAATATCTTTGCTAGTTCTACAGTTTGTTTCTGTATTTCATGGCCTGTCCATGTTCCAAGTACTGGTCCAACCCAGGATCATGTAGAGGGTTAGTGTAAGTTGTAAGAACTTTTTTTGTTCTATATGTCAGTGTTCTCTACAAATTACATCACTCAGAATTGTAGAAATTGGGTTAAATTATTCTCATTTTAACCCTTTTAGGGACTCATTTTGACACTCCTTTCAGGAGCTGTTTATTTGGTTATATGGTATTGAAGCTCAGATACTACATGGCAATGAAAAATTCATTGTTCAATTGAATTACAATTTGACCAATAATTGATATTGATAATGAAGTCATAAATTTGTTCATGAATACTCATGAAATAAAGGGTTGAATTTCAATTCTTGAAAAAGATTTATCAATAAAATATACATGAATTCTTGTAATGCCCGTTATTTTCCACATACCTTTTGAAACGTCCTAGGATGCTAGCTTCTACATACATTAGCTGCCCAAATGTTTATTTCTACAACATTGTATATTGCAAAACTAATTATTGGAGCTTTGATTTATTATTTCAGCTGTACTTTTCCGAAATTGCATTGCTTTAATTTTGCTTTGCTTTTTTTGATGGATATGTAGTTATTTTTAGTATTAACATATAGAAATATTTGTTTACATATTTCATATATGCCTTAAAGCTATTAAATGTATTTTTAGCTCACCTGAGCACAACGTGCTCATGGTGAGCTATTGTGATCGCCTTTTGTCCGTCGTCCGTCGTCCGTGCGTGCGTGCGTGCGTCCGTCGTCAACAATTTGCTTTAAACAACATCTCATGAACCGCTGAAGGGATTTTGACCAAACTTCACAGGAATCATCCTTATGATGCCCTCTATCAAAGTTGTACAAATTATTCAGATTGGTTAAAAAAGTAGGTCACAGGAGCTAAAAATAGATTTTAAAAATGCAAACTTTGAAAATCTTCTTCTGCAAAACTGCAAGGCCTAGAGCTTAGATATTTGGTATGTAGCATCATCTTATGGGCCATTACCAAGATTGTACAAATCATAGCCCTACGGTGATAAATGACCCCGCACCAGGGGTCACTTGTTTTACATAGAGTTATATAGGAAAATCTTTAAAAATCTTCTTCTATGAATCCATTAGGCCTAGAGCTTAGATATTTGGTATGTAGCATCATCTAATGGTTCATTACCAAGATTGTTCAAATCATAGCCCTACGGTGATAAATGCCCCCGCACCAGGGGTCACTTGTTTTACATAGAGTTATATAGGAAAAATGTTTAAAAATCTTCTTCTATGAATCCATAAGGCCTAGAGATTAGATATTTGGTATGAAGAATCATCTTATGGTTCATTACCAAGATTGTACAAATCATAGCCAAACGGTGATAAATGCCCCCGCAATAGGGGTCACTTGTTTTACATAGAGTTATATAGGAAAAGTTTAAAAATCTTCTTCTATGAATCCATAAGGCCTAGAGATTAGATATTTGGTATGAAGCATCATCTTATGGTTCATTACCAAGATTGTACAAATCATGACCCTATGGTGATAAATGACCCCGCACCAGGGGTCACTTGTTTTACATAGAGTTATATAGGAAAATGTTTAAAAATCTTCTTCTATGAATCCATAAGGCCTAGAGATTAGATATTTGGTATGAAGCATCATCTTATGGTTCATTACCAAGATTGTACAAATCATGACCCTATGGTGATAAATGACCCCGCACCATGGGTCACTTGTTTTACATAGAGTTATATAGAAAAAACTTTAAACATCTTCTTCTATGAATCCATTAGGCCCAGAGCTTAGATATTTGGTATGTAGCATCATCTTATGGGCCATTACCAAGATTGTACAAATCATAGCCCTACGATGATAAATGACCCCGCACCAGTGGTCACTTGTTTTACATAGAGTTATATAGGAAAATCTTTAAAAATCTTCTTCTATGAATCCATTAGGCCTAGAGCTTAGATATTTGGTATGTAGCATCATCTTATGGTTCATTACCAAGATTGTACAAATCATGACCCTATGGTGATAAATGCCCCCGCACCAGGGGTCACTTGTTTAACATAGAGTTATATAGGAAAATCTTTAAAAATCTTCTTCTATGAATCCATTAGGCCTAGAGCTTAGATATTTGGTATGTAGCATCATCTAATGGTTCATTATCAAGATTTTCAAAATGGTGGCCCTTTGGAGATAAATGACCCCGCACTAAGTCTTCTCCTCTGAAACCATAAGGCCCAGTGCTTATATATTTGGTGTGTAGTATTGTCAGGGCTAAAATGTTTAAGATTGAGTTATATCAGAATTCTTGTCTGTTTAAAAACCTTGTAATCAGTTGTAGCAATGGTACTCAGGTGAGCGATCCAGGGCCATCATGGCCCTCTTGTTTATTATAACTTGCTTATATAGTTTAGCACAAATTAGTCTGAACTATTTTAAGATTTTCTTTAATCTAGTAAAATTTATATATGGACAGTAGAAGGATACATGTGCACAAATGAACATGCACAGTATTCCAAATATTGCAGATTTAGATAGGGACTAGATGACTTGCATTTTATGTAGTTTTCCTATCTAAAAACAAACATTTGCTTTTTGAATAGTCATATTGTTAGGGATTGGAAGGTGTGGGGGTGTCAGAGGTTTAATATATGGAAAGCATCATTCTATGATGTTATAAGTATCTTAGAAAGTGACATATCGGTAATTTTACCGGTTGGAGTAAACATACAATAGTATGGGAGCAATCTACATAACTTGGAATTTCACTATACACATTTAATGTTTCTATATGAAACTTTTATATTGAAACACACAAAACTCCTTGTTCCTTAAGGCTTTGTGAAATTCACTACTATGTATACAATATGAAAGTTTTACTGTCTGTGAATTTGTGAACTACATTTATCAGAGGGAACCAAATCTTATTCTTTCTTTCCAAATAACCCTCTTTTTTCAAATCTGAATCTTAAAGTGGAAAACTGGTCAAATCTCATTATCTAACAAAGATTTGTTAAGAGGAAAGGTTAAATCATCACTATGTGCTCAAGGTGAGCTTTTCTGATCACCCGGTGGGTGTCATCCGTCGTCAAAAATTTGATTTAAACGACATCTCTGAAACCTCTAGACAGAATTTGATCAAACTTGGCAGGAATGATCCTTGGGTGAACCTTCACAAAAGTTGCTGAAATAAACTTGATCCATGTAGAACTCTGGGTGCCATGGCAATGGAAAGAAAAAACTTATGAATACTTTAAAAATCATCTCCATCAAAACTACTGGCCAGATTTCATGTTTTTTTAGCACAATTTTTTCTTGGGTAACCCTATACTCAGGTGAGCAACCCAGGGCCTCTGTGGCTCTCTTGGTTAAATGTTCAATTCTTCTCAAATAATTGTATTAAATCACTTGTATATTTCTTTGGGCTTTTCCTTGATGAATTACTCCTGTCAGGGTATATTTTCTGCTGTTTCATAAACTGTCTGTCAGAAGAAGAATGATTGTAATCCAATGGTATGAATAACAACAACCATCTGTTTGTTATGCAGTCCTAGTTACATTAACACAGATATGCACTTAGTAATGATGAGTTTTGCATCATACCAGGGAATCCATGTGTTAAACACAATCCTGATGCTGTAAGCAATTTTGTCTGAACACCCAGCTCAGTCTCCTGGCCCATCTCCAATCATTGAGAAAAAAATGATCTTTTGCTATGGGACAAGATAACCTCCGTTGTAAAGTGGTCATAGTTAGAGACCCCATCTGTGTAGGTCATGATTCATTTTCATCAGGGTGATGAAGCTCATTACTATCATGAGTCAGTTGCCATGTCCACTCAGACACGCTTGTTGTCTCTCATCTGTGTTGACACAGATTATGTACTTATCTTGTCAGTGGTGATTGGCATCATGTATTGTAAAAAAAAAAATGTTTTTAATGAAATCTGTCTTTAATCCAGATTTTTAAGCATCATTCTGTAGCACGTTACACAGTTTCTCTTGTCTTATACTGTTTCACCTTTAGATGGGTATATGATACACTTATTGTGTTTGTTTAGTATGCCTTTATATGTGCAATTCATTGTGGTTAACTGATTCCTCAGTTTATTAAGTTTTATGTAACTATAGCATTACAATCATTTGAAGACAAATGCCAAGGCTATGGTCATAGATACAGTGTACCTTACAGAGATTTCATTTTATAAAGAGTCAGATCCATTGTCTTCTTTTTTATATGTAGACACTGCATGTTTCAAGAGGTTGGGTGTATACAGGAATCTCTCTTTTTCTTTTTTTTTCCCTTTATTTTTTTTTTAGCTTGACTATACGGAGTATGTCTAGCTATTCTACTCACTCTTGTGTCAGCGTCACACCTTAGTTAAGGTTTGCGTGCAAGTTACTATAATGCATATATCTTAGTAACTAGCTATGCATATTTATTTAATAATTCACTTTGGTCTTCAGGGGCATTAAACAATTAAGATAGATAACTCTTGACCAAATTTAATGCAAAATATGGCCCTTTTAGATTAAAAACTTTTGGTTAAGGGTTTGCCTGTAACATACTATCATGCTTATATTTCAGCAATCAGTTATGGGATTAAATTGAAACTTAACATAGGTGTTCAGGGGCATCAGACCATCACGTTAGATAACTCTTGACTGAATTCTTTGTAAATAATTGCACCTTTTATACTTGAAATTTTGGTTAAGTTTTTATGTGCAAGTAAATTTGGTTAAAGTTTTGCATCAATATACTAGGATGCATACATCTTGTAACTTAATGCTATGATTTAATACTTCACTAAGGTCTTCATGGGCATTAAACAATCATGTTAGATATCTCTTTGACCAAATTAGCCCTATTTATTTTGGTGAAGAGTGCATCCACCATGCTATCATGCTTATATTTCAGCAATCAATCATTGGATTGACATGAAACTTCATAAAAGTGTTCATGGGAATCAGACCATCAAGTGAGATAACTCTTGACTGAATCATTGTAAACAATGGCCCCATTTGAACTCAGAAATTTTTGGTAAATTTTTTGCATGCAAGTTAATTTGGTTAAGGTCTTGCATACAATGGATGCAAACATCTTAGTAGTTTAATATGCTTATTGATTAAACTTCACTTAGGTCTTCTCTGGCATTTAAACAAATAAGTGAGATGACTTTTGATCAAAGTTGGCTGTTTTTGGACTAATACAGCCTATACTAATAAGCGGCGGAATAGTCGAGTTCGCTGTCTTTTTCTTTATTTTTTTTATTTTAACATTAATCTTTAAAAAATTATGAACAAAAGCCTATTATCTTGCACTGTTCTGGATATCCACCCTGTTCTGATTGCTGTATGTGACTTGTTTACTTGTTGCTGATTGACTGGTGATTGTTTTTATAGATTTGTTTGGTTCACAAAACAGCTCATACACACAAGCAGTGCCATCATGTAGATGCAGTTTGAAAGGTAATCCGTCCTGATCTGTGTCAGCTGTGTGACTGCACCACCTGCTCTGCATCACTTTACTGCATGCATCTGATTCTCAAGAACATACCACCTGCGTCGGCTTCAATCAGTGGGATTTATTTATTTTTTTTATTTATTTTTTTTGGTTAATTTGACACTTTGGCAAATGGAGCAGATCTAGATCAGATAGACTTACCAAAAGCTGTATGATCTGGGTCTTCTCTGTTTGATTTTACAATATTGTAGCTCAGATTCTACACAGTCTGCACAACAATGAAAAATCCATCGTTTCATATATCATTTAAAGTTAATTAATATTCATCAGGTTGTAAATTTGTATGTGAATATTCATAAAGGGGGGGGATGCATTTTTGACATTTTGGGAAATTGTTACAGTAGGAATCTTAATTATTTATTTAATAGACATTGTTAAGATTTTGATCTAACATGTAAGTCCTCTAACTATAGAAGATTGGCCATGCTTTATAAGGTTTTGTTAAGTTTGTCTTTTTATTCTTTTTCCTTTCTTATCAAAGAAATGTTATCTGGTCTTGTGGTGGACTTATTTATTGTTTTATATCTTTATTATTTTTTTATTTGAGAACAAAGAATATGGTTAAAAACAAAGAGTAAATAATTGTTTGTAATTATGATAAATTCTATGTTGTTGTATTTTGGGGGGGGGGGGGGGAGAATTAAAAAAAAAGAAACATTTTTTTTAATAACTTTTGATTAATTATTTATTTGGTATATTTAATTAGATAAAAGGTGTAAAAGTTGTGTATCTAATGAACAATATTTCAGTTCTTGGGAATTAGACCAATCATGTGTTGTAAAGACTGGACTTTCCTTGACCTACATCCACGTCTACATGCCTTGTAATTCTGGACTTCCTGTGATGTTTTCCTGTCATATATTGTATATTTTGACATTTTCAGTGCACTATTATTCTGTAATACTCCGTAATAACTCTTCCTTAACCCATTACCTGATTTTGATGTATTAGCAAAGGGACATTGGCAAATGCATAAGCCCTGATCAGATGGCGCCTGGATTGAGCTGTCTAATCAGGATCTTCTCTGTTTGCTCATACAATATTGATGCTCAGATTCTACACAGTCTGCAAGGCAAGGAGATATCCATTGTTTCATATACTATTTAAAGTTCAGTAAATTGATATTCATCAAGTCGTAAATTTGTACATGAATATTCATGAGGTAAAGGGTTACTAAAAACTTTATCTGAGACTGAAAGCAGTCGGTCTCTTTTCTTCATGTGGCAGTCTCTTTAGGCTGGAATGTGGTAGTATAACTAGAGGACTTGTTGCTATAATTTTATGCCCAGTCATCAGAAATGAAATGCATGGTATACTAATTTTCATCTTCTGTTACACACTGGTTGTTCTGAGATTTCTGTCTGCCTTGTGAATATTGACTGGGAGACTCTGGGCTGTTTCTCAGTCTTTACCATTATCTCATGGTATTTTGGAAAGAAATTAATGCAGACAAGATTGACATGTTTTTGTATGATAAATCTTGTTTAATACAAAAATAAAATTTTAGTTTTTACACTACTTTGTAGAAATATTGTCTTATAAACTTGAGGTGTGTATCGTTTTGATATTCAGTGAATTCAGACGAAAAAAAACTCAACATGTATGTGTTATTGATAGATCCATTCAGTTTAAAAAAAGCTACTAACAAAAAAATAAATAAATAGATTATTGACACTCTGAAGAGATGCTAAACTATCTTATTATATTAAGTGTGTGTTTGTTGTTTTTGTTGTTGTTGTTTTGGGGGTGCTAGTAGTCATCATAATTTTTATCATTTATTCCGTATATTTGTTGTCCTGCAAGCTCACAATTATATTTTCAAGTTCACCATTCTATAAAGAATCCATTTCCACTTAAAATCCATGTGAATCATTACACTCCCATGTGTATCATTACACTCCCATGTGTATCATTACACTCCCATGTGTATCATTACACTCCCATGTGTATCATTAACTCCCATGTGTATCATTACACTCCCATGTGTATCATTACACTCCCATGTATATCATTACACTCCCATGTGTATCATTAAATTCCCATGTGTATAATTACCAGTAGTGCTGGTATGATTTAACATTTCCTCAATGTAGGCTTTCCCTGCACCACCTAAAATAGGAGTACTGTGTAACAGATCACACAACACAGTCATTGTACATGATATGAATCCCTCATGAATACATGTCATATATTACTTCCACTATTTTATGGGTTTTTTTTGTGTTTTTTTTTTTACTGGGAAAAAAAAAGTTAAAAAAGAAAATTTAAGAAAAAAAGAAAGAAGAAAGACTGAACCTTAATAACTTTAATTTCTAGGTTTCATTCCTGTATTCTTTATTCGTGGATACTTTCCGATATATTTGAAATAATGATTAAACATGAAAAGTCTGTTTTTGAAGTATGTAAGAAAGCAGGATGTAACCTGTGTCCTAGAGAGCAGGAGGTTGTGGGTTCAATCCCTGGCATCGACATACCAAAGTCGTGAAAAATGGTACTATTATAGCTCCATGGCTTGGTGCTCAGCATATAAGGGTAGTTCCAGGACAGGTTGTCCTGGTGTCAGGATAATGTGACTGGGTGTGGTATCATTCCACATGTCTATGGTGTGATACTGCAGTGTGGCAGCACTATATCTGTCTCAAGTAGACATCGTCTCCAGATGACTGAAAAACAGTCGGCGGGATGTTAAATTCAACAAACAAACACACCTGTGTAAGATATGCCAGTTTTGCGTAGGTAGCGCCAGACACAGCGTATGATATATTGCACTATTTTCATATAACAGTTCTATTCCAGATATTGAGTCAATTAAGAGGCGGATGAGTTTACGAGGTAGTGCCCCCTTCCTTTGTGGTTTGGTTTTTGTCCTGTCATACCACATGCTTTCCTGGTTTGCAGTTACATATCTCACATGCATCATGGTGTCACATTTGAAACATACCCCCAACATTAAATCAGGGAAACCTTGTTCTGGTATATCCCCAAGCTGCTGGTTTTTACATTAAGATGCCAAGGTTGATTGTGAGGTGTGATGGTTCTGCCAGGTCCTGTGGTTCTGTGGTAGAGCACATGGCTCAAGATCTGAAGGTTGTTGGTTTGATCCCCACTTTGGGAAGATGATATATATTATATAAGTCGTTAGAACATGTTTCCCATTCACTATTAAGAAGATATTTCAGGAGTCTAGACTGGGGGTCTGGATCTCCACATTGAACCCTGTGTACTACTACTGAAGAAGAATTAAATAATCAGTTCTGTCAAAGATACAAGAACCAATAGGCAAACAGGGTCAATTTAACAAAATATGGGAAAACAGGTCAAGATTCAACTTTTATTTCAAGAAGAATTCAAGATCATACACAAAACAGACCAAAAGCTTACCTCTCCTGACATATGTCTCATACATTGTTGCCAAGACAATGAAGTAAAATCAGTGGGAAACAGACAAACCTCTTGATCTGGAGTCTGACAGCTCAACTGCCGCCTACCATTCCTCAATCTCAGCCTCTTACTACCATCTGACTCCTCCCCACCAAGTTTTAGTCATTTATATTGCTGTAATTGCTTGAAATTTGTTTATGCTTTGTTTTAACTAAGTTGTACCTGATTTTCAAATATTTCTTATTATTTTGTATTTGTACATACTGGCTTTTTCCCTATAATATTTTTTGTAGGTGTTTGAAGCCACTGCTTTGCTGTATGGTTTTGTTTGCAGCAGTAATTGTTGTACTTTATTTTGTAGATTTGGCTTGTTTTAGATATATTTGTAAAGAGTTTTTTTTCCCTATATTTGTTAAGATGATGAATTATAATTCAGAGATTGATTTTCAATGAATAATGTCCATTTATTATCAGTTTTATATCCATATACTAAAATAATATAAAAGTCAATTGTATTTAAATATCCAATTTGTAGGAAATACAATGATGTATTGCATACAGATTGAAAGTCAGTTCATTGATAATATTGATATACATTTTATTTCACTTACTCAAGTCATATTTAACCCTTTCCCTCATAGAGGACACCATGAAAAGACCTATGCGAACAGCATAAAACCAGATCAGCCTGCGAGTAACTCGCAGGCTGATCTGGTTTTATGCTGTTCCCTGCTCCTCAGTGGTCTGGAAATGAGGATTTTGTAAATAAATTTGGTAAGGTTTAACTGTGGTTTTCTGCAGATCAGGCTTTATTCGATACCTATTGAGGGTGTCAAAATGAGTATATATGAGGGAAAGGGTTAAATCAGCATCGTGTTACATGTTTGCTGTAACTGACATATAGCATGACCTAACTATCATGATGGGCAATACACAGTTCTATTAAGCAGCTCATTCTTAGATATTCATTGACTAAGAATTTGATGTAAAACCTATATTTATATTTTTTTATTTTCATTTGCCATCACATTCACTCTTAGCACGTGTGTTCACTTAACAGGCTGAACTTACCCGTAACTGGTGAAGATGACATGTCGCTGATCGTGTCACATGGTACCACAAGCACCTGCATTTGGGATACCATATTCCATATTTAACCAATTTCCCCGTAGTGGCATTTGCAAGAATAGCGTTTTCCAATGCAATGTGATCTACACTTGCCATGCTTATTAATCCGGAAATAAAGCCTTCACTAATATAAACGAGGGAGAGAAGAAAAATACCTTTTTTTTTATTTCAACCAGTCATCTGTGAATAAGCTGCTTTAAGAAAAATATGTTAAAAGCTGTTTTTTGCAGCAAAACTGATTTCTTCCAACTGGAAAGACCTGTGGTAGGTTGGTAGTCTAGGCCTCTCTGTATGACTGAAAAGAAATAAATTTCACTCATATAAACTAAATGGAAGGCTTTAATTGTATAATTTGCTCAAGATAACTTCAATGATTGAAGGAGTGCATAGTTTTCCACATATCACTTTTCAGCCAGACAAGTTAAAAAAATAGCAAGGTATTTTATTCACCCTGACGTCAGCAAGAATTTTTTTTTTTTTTTAGCTCACCTGAGCACAACGTGCTCAAGGTGAGCTTTTCTGATCGCCTTTTGTCCGTCGTCCGTCGTCCGTGCGTGCGTGCGTCCGGCGTCAACAATTGCTTCAAACAACATCTCCTCCTAAACGGCTTGGCCAATTTGAAAAATATTATGCAGGAATGTTCCTTGGATGAAGCTCTACTAAAGTTGTATAAATGGTTCTGGTCCATTGCATAATTAGGTCACAGGAGCTAAAAATAGATTTTAAAAATGAAAATTTAAAAAATCTTCTTCTCCGAAACCACAAGGCCTAGCCTTTTGATTTTTGGTATGTAGCATGATCTTATGACTCTCTACCAAGATTGTACAAATTATGACCCTGGGGTCAAAATTCGCCCCAGGGGTCACTTGATTTGAAAAATCTTCTTCTCAGAAACCACAAGGCATGGGGTTTAGATATTTGGTGTGCAGCATTGTCTAGTAGATCACAACCAAGTTTGTTCAAATCATGGCCCTGGGATCAAATTTGGCCCCACCAAGGGGTCACCTGATTTTACAACAAGGCCTAGCCTTTTGATTTTTAATATGTAGCATGATCTTATGACTCTCTACCAAGATTGTTCAAATTATGACTCTGGGGTCAAAATTGGCCCCGCCCCAGGGGTCACTTGATTTAACATAGGCTAATATAGAAAAAAAAAAGAAAAATCTTCTTCTCAGACACCACAAAGCATAGAGTTTAGATATTTGGTGTGTAGCATTTCTAGTCGCTTCTTACCAAGTTTATTCAAATCATGACGCTGGGGTCAAAATTGGCCCCGCTCCAGGGATCTCTTGATTTTACATAGACTTATATTGGAAAAAAAACTAGAAAAATCTTCAAGGTCTGGAGTTTATATATTTGGTATGTAACATGGGCTAATAGACCTCTACCAAGTAGAGTGTGGTAGTGTGTAGCATTGTCTAGTCGATTCTTACCAACTTTGTTCAAATCATGACCCTGGGGTCAAAATTGGCTCTGCCCCAGGGGTCATTTGATTTTACATAGCCTAATGATACCAGGTGAGCGATCCAGGGCCATCATGGCCCTCTTGTTTTAATACAACTTGAAACAAACTGGATATCCAGTCTGAATGAAATTCATAAAAAGGATAGTTAACCATATAGGGAGACCATATTATACCTGTTGAACCTAGTGCCTCCAAGGTTATAGTGAATTATCTGAGTGAGAAACTTAAAATGAACAGATTGAACTGTTGTTGCAGTTCCTTGTTTCATGAACATGTTGATCAAATCTAAATGAAACTTCACATAAGGATAGTACCTTGTAAAGGGGTGTCACTTGGTATTTTAAAATCCCTTTACCTCATATTGACTTATTTTGACATGTTGGCCAACGTAGCAGACCTTGATCATACAGCTCCTTGAAGGAAGGAGCTGTCTGATCAGGGTCTTCTCTGTTTGTATATACAATATTGTAGCTTAGATTCCACATAGTCTGCATGGCTAATTAAAATGGTTTCATATACCATTTAAAGTTCAGGTTATAAAACATATCTGTACCTGAATATGCTTAAAGTCTTGTATGCAAGTGGTTCTCATGTTTATTGGAAGGATTGATAAGAAACTCCAGCAATGTCATCAGGGAGGGGTATAGACAAAACAAGTTAGGTAACTCCTGAGTTAGATAGCTCTTGTTTGAACTTAATGCAAATAATAGCCCTTTTAATTAGAACATTTTGGTAAAGGTTTTGCATGCTAAAGGTTATGCCTATGTCTAATTTTTTACTTTCATATCAGATTGATTTTAAACTTAATCAATGTGCTCAAGAAATCATTTGTTCTAGTTAAAAAAGCTTTGTACTGTATTTATTGCATAGTAAAGTCCTCTGTTTTAATCTGTAGATTTAGCTTTAACTTGTGCATGCCATTAAATCTATGGCAGTTAATTGTTTTCATTTAGTCCTTGATGGTTGATTTCTTAATTTAAGAATGATCCTTGTTTAATTATATTAATGAACAGTCAATCCTGCTGCAGTATAGGCAGCTCTGACAACTTAATTGACAGGGTAACTAAAAGTCAAGACTGTAATTCAATCCATTGTCCATGAAATAGATGGCATGGCTGTAACTCAATATAATGAACATGTGATAAAGTCTTGTCATATATCATAACTGTAACTCAGTATCATGGTAATGTAGCAAGGTCATGTCAGAACTGTAACTCAATATCATGGTAATGTAACAAGGTCATGTCAGAAATGTAACTCAATATCATGGTAATGTAGCAAGGTCATGTCAGAACTGTAACTCAATATCATGGTAATGTAGCAAGGTCATGTCAGAACTGTAACTCAATATCATGGTAATGTAGCAAGGTCATGTCAGAAATGTAACTCAATATCATGGTAATGTAACAAGGTCATGTCAGAACTGTAACTCAATATCATGGTAATGTAGCAAGGTCATGTCAGAACTGTAACTCAATATCATGGTAATGTAGCAAGGTCATGTCAGAAATGTAACTCAATATCATGGTAACAAGGTCATTTCAGAACTGTAACTCAATATCATGGTAATGTAGCAAGGTCATGTCAGAACTGTAACTCAGTATCATGGTAATGTAACAAGGTCATGTCAGAACTGTAACTCAATATCATGGTAATGTAACAAGGTCATGTCAGAACTGTAACTCAATATCATGGTAATGTAACAAGGTCATGTCAGAACTGTTACTCAATATCATGGTAATGTAACAAGGTCATGTCAGAACTGTAACTCAATATCATGGTAATGTAACAAGGTCATGTCAGAACTGTAACTCAATATCATGGTAATGTAACAAGGTCATGTCAGAACTGTAACTCAATATCATGGTAATGTAACAAGGTCATGTCAGAACTGTAACTCAATATCATGGTAATGTAGCAAGGTCATGTCAGAACTGTTACTCAATATCATGGTAATGTAACAAGGTCATGTCAGAACTGTAACTCAATATCATGGCAATGTAACAAGGTCATGTCAGAACTGTAACTCAATATCATGGTAATGTAGCAAGGTCATGTCAGAACTGTTACTCAATATCATGGTAATGTAACAAGGTCATGTCAGAACTGTAACTCAATATCATGGCAATGTAACAAGGTCATGTCAGAACTGTAACTCAATATCATGGCAATGTAGCAAGGTCATGTCAGAACTGTAACTCAATATCATGGTAATGTAGCAAGGTCATGTCAGAACTGTAACTCAATATCATGGTAATGTAGCAAGGTCATGTCAGAACTGTAACTCAATATCATGGTAATGTAGCAAGGTCATGTCAGAACTGTAACTCACTATGTTGATTGTGTAGCAAGGTCTTCTTGACTATAACAAGGTCTTGTCATGACTCATGACTGTAACTCAATATGTTTTCTGTGAAACAAGGACTTGTCATGATTGCAGGTTTAGGAAGCAATCTGAGTGAGTTAAAGCGCCGACAAGTGACGATGGGCAGCACAGGTTCCTTGTCCAAGCTTCCACCTCAGCACCTTGCAGGAGGGTCGGCGACAGCCGTCATTAAGAAGGACTCTGTAGAGTCGGGTGTGCAGCATAAGTCGTTATCTCCAAGCTCAAACGGCAGTCATTCCATGCCAGTCTCATTCCATCTGGGTAGTAATAGGTGAGTACCACAGTATTGTGATGTCCTTGAGTTTGACATAAGGGAGTCTCAGTGAAGTATAACATAGGTAACTTATGGTTTCAGTATGATACCTTACATAGACAAGAGATGATGTTTACTAATTATCATCCTTATAATGCTACCAGTCATGAATATCATTTTTAACAAGCGTAAGTACATATGTATCTATCAGTATAGGGTTTAATGAAACTTGGCAGACAGTATCAAAATATATATTTTAACAAGCCTGAATAACATTTCACCAGTTTCTGACTTAAGAGTTTGTTCTCATTTTGACCATTGTTCCATTTTATTTGTTTTACTTATTCTCATTGACTGCACATTCCTGTAGCTACATCTGCCAAGATTTGTTTGAAATTCACCTTTCTTGTACCAGATTAACTCTTTATCTCATGAATATCTATGTACATAGCTATGATTTTTTTTTAGTTTAAATTTATTCACATTTAAATGGTATATGAATCAGAGTTGCCTTTTCCATGCAGACTGTGTATAATCTGAGCTACAGTATTGTATGATCAAACAGAGGAGACCCTGATAAGGCAGTTCCTGGAATGGATTGTCTGCGCTGGTTCTGCTCTGTTTGCCAAGGCATCAAAACACGTTATCATCAGTTAAAGTTTTAATGTTAAAGCTTGAGTTCAGTTGCAAAAGAATTAAGTTATTGATAAGAAACCTTTCAGCATATCATATCATTAACTGTCATTTTTGTGTCACCTGCTGTAAGCAGTGGTGACACATAGGGATCACTTTTCCATTTTCTGTCCGTCCATCCATTTGTCTGTCCATCACACTTTTTCCATCACGCTTCGGCAGGTGACACACGTGTTCCAAAGAACACTCTTGTTATATTCCAAAACATCATGACTAATAGCAACCATATTCTATATTGCTTACATGCAAGAACACCTTTTTTTTTCACATATTCACAGCATATTATGAATTTTAAAAGAAATCTCCTGGTGGGGAAAAATTGGAACAAGAATATGAAAAGTCTAGTTTGTGGGGTCTGTAGAGATGGTAAGAGGTAGACAAGGTGGGGTTTACACTGTGGTAAGTGTCTAATACTGGGTAGACATACTTGGTGATGATATTACCAGGAAAAAATAGTTAACCTATTTGACACATCTTTGTTTCAGTCCCACATCCTCACCCGAGTCCCCTGGCTCTGACCATGTGTTCTCTCAAGAGTTACCTCCCCCTAATAGTAGTATACAGCGTTCTCGATCATCATCAGGAATCTCCAATTTACAAAATGGTTCCAGAATTCCTAAGAGAGAAACTGCCATCCCGTCTGTTATAGCAGAGTCTAGTTTGAGCAGTCAGAGGTGTAACTCGGAGAGCAGCTTTCAGAAGCGTGTTCTGCCCAAGCAAACCACCACTATAGGTGGGGTAGGAGCAGTGCAGGACGATGACAGTCTGTCAGGCACGGAATCTATTGACAGTGATGGCAAGAAGAAAGATAAGAAAAAGCTCAAACTTATTCCTAAGTTCATGAGAAGGACAGAACATTAATCAGTAGAAAAAATTTCTTTTGAAAAGATGTAAAAAACCTGTTTCAAATTAACTGCTCATATTGAAAACCAGTTGTAATACCGTTTGTTGAGCAATGTAGAGCATTTTAATGCAATGGGAGGGTACTCTTTCCGGTACTGACTGCTGGGAATAACTGGTTTCCAGCTATAATTATAGAGTTTTATCTGATAGCTAAAAGTAAGCTTAGACTCACAGGTCATTGGAGTTTCCAGTAGGAAACTCTCTCCCGGGTCAGTTGTGAGAAAAGAGCTTCTTTTGGTTGTGATCCCATGTGACACATGCAGATTACATTTTGTGATACCTTGGTTATGTTGTGGATTTTTATAGAAGTTTTGACAGCTGATGGGCTGTGATTTTTGTTAATTCTATTTTTGTAAATGTGGGCCATTGTTAAGTTTGCAACATTGTTGATAAACAACCAGGATATATGAGTGGACATTCACCCTCATGGATGACCCTGCATGATATCGTCATGGAGCATGCATATCAGAGAAACATTTCATTTCAGCTTTTGAATGTATTTTGTTTTTCATAATCATGTAAAATGTATATTCAAAGCGTGATTCATAATGGTTTATTCCTTAATACAGTGTGGTATATAGATCTATTGTATTTTGTGCTTTTGGGGTAAAAAAAAATACATGTATAATTTTGTCTTTCTTTTATTATTTTCAGATTCTTCTCTTTGCCTGTTTTAATTGTACTACATGTATTGTAAAATCATTAATTTTCATTGACATTAATTTTCATTGGTAATGTACTTGAGGAAATTTCATGCGTACCTTTATTTGTGGATTTATGTTTTAGATATCATGAAGACAATAGAATGAACAATATTTGTGGTGGTTAATTTTTGTGGAATAAGAAATCAATGAAAATTAATGTCTCACAAAAATTAATGAATTTCTACAACATGATTTATTTTTTTTATTTTGAACACCAGATGAATTATTATCGTGAAAATAATCATGACCAAGTTAGAAGCGTCTATCATGACTTTCCACTGAATAATAAAAGCTGTTTTTCTTTTAATTTGATTGTTTCATGACTAAATAAATTGACATGACTGAATAAACTGTCTCCTTTATTATCGTTTTAAACTTATGTGTATTTCATGTTTAGTATATTTACATCATGAATTTGAATTTGACACCATTTTGCTTGAATTAAGAGTTTACTATTATCATAAAAAAAAGTTTATTTCCTATATTGAGACTGTTATTTAAATGTTTACAGATTAACAGACTAGAGGAGCTAGCTGTAAGTCTATTACTAACATAGACATCTCTCTAACCCACTGTGTTTATACAACAGGGGCATGATTGCTCTGATATTTATCCGGGTGAAAGAGCTTTCAAAACAAAGTTCATATTGTTTGAAATTTTCCAGTATCTTTAATGCCATGCTTTGTCTAAGCATAGACTTCAAATAAAGATGCTTCATTATGCAGATGTAGACAATACGACTTCTCATATTCATATAAATTGCCATATTTTTTTTGTAAAAATTCATGTGAATTACAATGTTAATTTAAAAAAAAAAATCAAGTTTTCTTATCTAGTAGCAAATGTTTATTATATGTAACAGTAATACTTGTAAAAGGGGCAAGGTTTTGTGTCTTGCCTTGATGTGACTGAAGTGTGCACAACATGTACTGTATAGTCCCATTTCAACATCTTGAGGACTTTTCAATTTTCCCTCATGAAACTATGGTTGTAAAACAAAGCTCCTATTAAATACCCCCTGCCCCACACCCGCTCTGTGTAGATATTGCTTTATTCAAGGATTAAAGGTTAGTTTGTTTTTGTAAGTACTACGATTGGATACCTTTTTGTAAAAATAGAACCTGGAATGGTTGCCTGATTTTACTGTATAAAATGGAGGAGGGGGTATTGGGGCCTATATTTGAAATGGGAGTTTAAAAACAGATTCTACGGTATGCATAATATACTGATACAGTCGACATTGTATTAAGAGACCGCTCAAGGGACTGCCAGAAGGTGGTCGCTTAATGAAATGGTCTCTTAATAGATATTTTTGGAATTCCCGGCAAACAAGTCATATATACAAACTGTAAACTAAATTGTATCATAACGTTATATTATATTACAACATGAATACGTATGTAAACTACACAATATTTTGTTGTTTTATACCAATAAACATCAACATGTTTATGTTTCGTCATATCTTTCGATTTTTTTAGCTGTTATGTTGAAATAATACCTTGGATCATTGGCTGACGTTTGCATTTGGTGTTCGGTGGAAAAACACAACATTTGACATCGAATTCATGGATGGATTAGGACAATTTCAAGAAAAAATATTTTATTTGACTATGAGCTTTCTTTATGTCTCTGTCTAACATAAATCCAGAAACCCCCGATAAATTTATTTCAAAATGGCGCCCTGGTCGTATATCATAAGACGCAATGTACATACTTATAGGTACGAATTATTAATGGTACGCATTGCATCCGGAAGTATTATTTACCTTATTCCCAAATATTCTTTTACCAAAATCCGAAGCATTCGGCATTTGGAGGGATGGCTTCACCTATGTTATGCTTAGTAAATGTTGAAATGGGAACCAGCAACTATATTTAGAATTTAGTTGCACATGGTGAAGTCATGCGTGGTCAAAACAAATTGGTTTCAGGTGAGCACTTATGATCGGGATAATTGTTTGTTTGTTCGGATGTGTTAAAGATGAATATACACATGCTCCAGCGTACACGATAATTAGCAACAGAATCAAACACGGTCGCTCAAAAAAGTTGATTTTGTGCATAATCTTACGTGCTGGGACTTGGTTTATGTGGTCGCTGGTCGCATAATAAAAAAGTCGCTTAATGGGATAAATTGATATAGTAAAAACGTTCGGGCGGGATTTATAACGGTCGTTTAATACAAAAGTCGTTTAATACAGGTGGTCGCATGTACGATGTTGACTGTATATAATATGCAGGACAGTGTGGCCAAACCACATGGTATATGATGTCATTTTAACCCTTTCCCTCATAGAGGAAACCATGAAAAGACCTATGCGAACAGCATAAAACCAGATCAGCCTGCGAGTAACTCGCAGGCTGATCAGGTTTTATGCTGTTCGCTGCTCCTCAGTGGTCTGGAAATGAGGATTTTGTAAATAAATTTGGTAAGGTTTAACTGTGGTTTTCTGCAGATCAGGCTTTATGTGATACCTAATGAGTGCGTCAAAATGAGTCTATATGAGGGAAAGGGTTAAGATAATGCATAAAGGACATTTTGCATGGATTCAAAAAAGAAAACAGCTGTATTTTATTTCTTCACCAATTGTAATGGGATAGAGCACATGCAAAACGAAAAATTGTCCCACACATAGGTTCAAGTGATTCTTTTGTCAGACTTACAATTTTTTCTAACATTTGGGAAAACCTACCAAGTTTGTGAAATTTTGTTTCTAACACATAAAGCACATCGCTGATGTTTCCCGAATGTACTAAATACTAAACATCTGACAAAAGAATCACTGGAACCTCTGTGTAGGACACAATTTTCTGCTTCGCATGCGCTCTATTAAAATTGGTGAAGAAATAAAATACTTACAGCAGTTTTCTTTTTTGAATCGATGCAAAATATGCTTTACCTGTTAGCTTAAAATGACGTCAGTAACCACATGGTATGGCCACACTGTGGTAATTGTTGGTACTGGATGTGAGATTTGTGCTTCTGTTGCCTGAATTGCTGTGACATGATATTGAGTTCAGCTAACAGTTGACTAGCAGGGTGTGTTTTGCCTGTGTTGTAATTTACTGTGAAATGTAATATATAAGCATGGATAGATGCAATAATTTGGTGGAAGACTGTATAGAACTGTGCTATGTCAGTGATGTATTAACAGACAAAACTTGTACAGGGAATATTATGAAAATGTACCTTCATAAAATGTTAGTAATATATGCAACCAACTTTCCAGTACATTTACTTGGTACAGTCACATGTATCCTTCTGTTTGTCCATTTAGAAAGTTTTTCTTTTACATCTGCCTGTCTTTATGAGCAAAACTGCGGACCATTTTTACTGCTACGCTGTGTCTTTCTTAACAAGGTTTTGTATAAATTGCCTAGTCATATATTTAATTTATACTTCTCCACCCTGCCTATTTTCTACTGTCTCTTCTGCCCAGCTTCAGGATGTGACATATAAATATCCAGGACTTACCATGAGCCATCCTACCCTGTTGAACCATTATGCCCCTGTCAGTTTACTCTGCAGTCAAACAGCATTATGCTCCGGCATTTACCTCAAGTGACTGCAAGTCTGGGACTCCTGGTTTGAATCCCTGCTTTTGCTACTCATCTGCTCCACTTTTTTTGTCTCAGTGTTATAGCTTGTTTTTATTCTCTTTTGTTGATGTCAGCTAGCTTTTCTTTTGACAACTTTTTCTGACTTCCAAGAAACTTTGGATAATCAGTTACCTTCCTTTTGCTAAATTTACTTTGCTCTGTCTAAAATGTAAATGATATGACTTGTTTTGTATTAAATGAAATTATGTTAAATTGGTCACCTTCTTAGTATTTTCCTTTATTTCTGTTATCAGATTACGAGAGAATTATGGCTTTATTAGAAGCGTTACACTTTCGTTAAAGGTCTCCAAAAAATGCCTCTTACGGGGCTATAGTCTGAAAATTCATTCTCAATTCTTGTAGATTTTCACGTGTCAAAGTGCTATACTTTAATTGCTTCCAATTGTTAAAAGAAGTATATTTAGGTCACTTGTACACTGGTTAATATGGGTGATGGAACTGTACGTCACTAGATCATGTCCAGTGAAAATGTTCGTAACTGTATCTGAAGGTTGTGGGTTTAACCCCATTTGGGGTAAAGATTTTTCATGGCCTTCAGGGTGCCAAGTACTGGTCCAACCCAGGAACCCTTGAAAGGGATTGCGTTCAGATGCTTTGTAATTAATCACTCGGGCCTAAGCCTTTTGTGGTTAGATAATTGCACATCTGAACTTAACACTGTGCATTATTCTGTAATATATCATGAAATACTTATCTCCTCTTTATACCATATCATACTGTATACTTTACTGCATACTGTATCGTGTACTATAGGATACTGCATATTATGTACCATACTGTAAGTGTTTAATGTAACTAGCTGTAACTGTTAACTGTAACCAGCTGTATAAAACAATAATACACAAACCTGTTTATAGGCTCTGCTAGTAAACAGTGTTACATTCTCTTCAATTATCAAAGGGAAGTAAGTGCCAGTTTAATATCATACTTACTGATAGCAAAAGCATTTTTAAAGCATTATTTCTCATTATTTTATTTTTTGCTACACATGTTTAAAGAAACTATACCAGATTCTCTATCCTGCCAGTAGTAAGTCTCACTTTAAATAATATTGAGAATTTTTCAAGAAATTTCTTCATGAAAGGCTCTAAGGACAAAATATTTTTAATATATGTAATAAGCCAGTACTGTATATTTAATACTGCTTAATTTTCAGGAATTATCGGTAAATCATGTCTTTGAAAAAATCATGAGGAAAAAATATTGACAAGTATGAGAGATACTGTCCATGTTCAAAGAGATATGCAAGTCTTATGTATGACTGGTTAACATGAATTTCAGTCTCATTTAGCAACTTTCACTGAGATTTTAAGCAAAAAATAAATAAATAAAGCCAGTCTTTCATATTCTCATATTATAATTCACCCTTTACAACTCTGATGCATTATATGAAACCATTTGGGGGGGGATCAAAAGTACAGTAGTTTGAAAAGGTTTAACAATCATAACTTCCCATTTCACAGGTGTTGATGAGTAGCCAGCCATTAATCTAACATGTCTTTTCCTTTATCAGGTCATTCCCTTGTTTAAATTTTCTTGTTGTAAAATATGAATTGTAGAGCAGTTTCTTTTTGTGAGTAAAAGCAAGAGTGATTGTAACAGTGACTCATTAAATCTGTTGTCCTTATCATTTTGATGTTAAGTAGTCCATATCAATTGTATATAGAGATGATTCAGTTACGTTTTGGTGTATTTTGTTTTTAATTATTCTGTCTTAATTTATTGACGTTAGAACTGCAAGTTTTGATGTATGTGTCAATTTTGTCAATGCTAGAATGCTGAGTGACAAGTTCCTACTTGTCAGATTAAGTCAGGATTCATGTGTTGTAAGATAAGTGTTTCCTAAGTGTTTCATATCACAAGGCCCACATAGGTGTCTATGTTTATTTATAAGTTTTGAGGTTACTGTAAGCTTAGACACTTTACCAATTCTCGTCACAAGAAATTCATACCTGACACTAACTTTAAAATTATAACTTTTCAACTTTTATATTGACTTTACAGACTAGCATGTAAACTTGAGCTCAAGTTTAAAAGAAAGTTAAAATCTCTTTTGCCTGATGATAACTTGTTATATATGTTGTATTTAATATACAGTATGCCATTCATCTGAGTAAGAGGCATACATATTGTAGTTGTGTTTATCATTGATCTCTCGTCTTTCAATGGCAATTAAGGCTACCTTTATGAAAAGTAAATTTTTACGTAAAGTTTATTAAACATGCTGCCTAAGATCAGATTTGATGGTGAAATTTCAGGAACTGAAATTTTAATTAGAATTTAGTGTTCTTTAAAATGTTTTTGATTCAAAATCAATGAATTTTAGCCTTTGAGATATTAGATATATATTAAAATATGCTATAGATGAGTTTCATGAGCTGGAGAGAGTCAACAGATAATTAAATGGGGAAATATGAATTGTTTTATTGCTAATTCTTGTTCAATTTCCTTTTTTGTTGTTAAATTTTTATAGCTGCAACAGCACATTTTATATCATCGCTGTCTTCGTAGCTGAGTGAATCAATACATGTATTGTGTTAAGGTTAATTGTTGGTGAACTTTTAGTGTTTTTCAATTATTTGTAATGTTTGCATGAAGTAGCATCTTGAAATCAGAGGTGCATGTACATATCACAGTTATAATGTTCAGCCTGAGTTACGTTTTTGACTTGTAAAGATTGTGGTCCATACCATTGTAAGGTTTTATTGTCTTAAAATGTTTTGTTTATTTGTCAGGAGATCATGTACACTCAAGATGGATGAGATACAATTTTACCTTCTGTTGCAATCTGTTCTGCAATATGCAAGTTGATGTTGACATTATGTACACCCTGTTACATGTCAGACACCCGGGGGCTGACAATACAGTACACAGAGTGGCACTACTACATGTATATACATATATATAACTCTATTTTAGGTGTTAAATAAAGTTAGCGTCATGAGACTTGATTTGTATATATAGAATATGTGTTGAGTATTCCAATGTGTTTATGACTAGGCTCAGTGATTGATAGTTATAGGAGAGTGTATTGTTCCAAGATGTGATACAAGTGTGTATGTTGATGAGTAAGCCTGCACAACGACCCCTGGCACAATAACCGTCATGGGATTGACAGCAGGGGCCCGTTTCACTAAACTTTGTACAGAAAATTTCAGATGTAAAATAGTATTATTCTTAACAAAAAATGATGACTTTGTATAATGCAGTAAAATGGGTTATCTTTGTGTCTGCTTTATGGAGCAAATAAGATGTTAGTAATCACAATTTTTAACAATATACAAACAAAATCAATTTTGTTTGTACAAAGTTTCATGAAACAGAGCCTAGGTTTGCTGTATAGAATACCAGTTTATGCATGAACAATATTTATCTAAAATGTGAACACAAGGCCACAGTTGGTGGATAGGGATTTTTTTCTATTGCATTATTAATTTCATTAGTAAATGTTGCTGGATCCATGCTCAAAAAAAAACAAAAAAACTCCCAGTGTATACTAGGGTACAGTATAGTTCAGTAACACCTGCTGTAGATGTTACCTTCACTGAATAACTTGACAATTTTAAGCAGCCAAGGGTCATTTTACAATATACATTACCCACACATATTGTTGTCTAAGCAACCACTTTTGTCAATTTCCTCAACTCAAGGCAGGGGTTACCCTACTGGACTGTACTGTACTGCACTGCACACTGTCCAGTTGAAATGAAGTGATGAAAATTTGTAAAATTAGATACTGCAGAATATATATTTGAAAACCTTAACCAGACTTTTGTGTTATTTCCATTCAATACATTCCCAAGAAAATCACCTGCAAGAATTCCTTTCAGCACAACTGTTGAATATATCAGCATTGATTGATTATAAACATATGATTAGGCACCAGAACTTTGACTTTAGGGCTTGTCATTCCATTTAACATTGTTTTATTATTTTGTTGGTGAATGATCCTATGTCCAGATCATCAGAAGGGGATTAACCATTTTATATTGCTTGGTGCTGTGTTCTGGCAATATAATTTTATGAGAATATTATCAAGAGCTATGCTTATTATTCTTGTCTCTCTTAAGATTTAGAAAAATACAATGTTATAGCAGTTTGGATATTTCATAATACCCCTCATCACAGAAGTGTGGGCTATGTAGAAATCACACTTGTCCTGTCCTACACTCGCATTACACAAGACAAGGTAGGATGTAGGGGTATAATTCTAGTTGTAGCTGACCTGGTAAAAATCAGAAACCTTCTTATATAGGGATCATGTGCAGAATGTTCTACTGATGTGTGATGCACATTTGCTCCTGAGTGCTTAACATTTATTGCCCCCTGTTGCATTTTGCTAATTTAGCATATACATAATTTTTGGCTTTCCTGGCCAAAGAGTAGTACATTAAACGTTCATTAATTTGGAGTTGGGTATCCAAACAGTTGACATTAAAGGCCAGTGCTTGAACCTGCGTCAGGGAATGAATGAACACACTAATGGTTGTTTGATGGTCATTTCAAATGAAGCATGTCTCTCATATGTTTTCTGCACACATTGACATTGAAGTTGGTGATTTCAGTTTTTATATTGTGTTCCAAAGACATATTAAACAGATATGGAAACTCCTGTAAAAGTCAAAAATTTTGTATAGGCACAGATCTTGAATATTGCAAACTTTCAGAAAAGTATGGAATATTCACCGAGAAAAATGTAACGATATTATAACTTCAACATATTACAATTTGTAACCTGCTTTTTTGAGGTTTAGACTAGTTGCCAATCCTTGTTTAATAGGTATTTTTGTGTTCCCAAGAAAGGTGACACGAAACAATATCATCACATCTATATCCATCTTGTTTGGTTTCTAGTGATTTTAGAACTATTTTGTTAAGTGTAGTAATGGCAGTATACAGGGGGAACTTTTCTCATTTCTGTTGCATTATATTCCACATAAAATAGAATGATCTGGAATACATCCAGACAGCACCTATAAACAGTTCCTTTGAACCCTTTCCCTCATAGAGGACACCATAAAAAGACCTATGCGAACAGCATAAAACCAGATCAGCCTGCGAGTAACTCGCAGGCTGATCAGGTTTTATGCTGTTCGCTGCTCCTCAGTGGTCTGGAAATGGGGATTTTGTAAATAAATTTGGTAAGGTTTAACTGTGGTTTTCTGCAGATCAGGCTTTATGTGATACCTATTGAGTGCGTCAAAATGAGTCTATATGAGGGAAAGGGTTATATCTACAATGTTTTTATTCATGTTCCCACCATGCAGTGGCAAGATAGTGTTATCTTTGTTTATCCTGAATAAAACACAACTCTGCAACAAAATTTCTGGTGAGCGATTTCTTTTTGTGTGTGTAAATTTGTTTCAAAAGTTATCTAAGTAGCGACAGAAGGTTAGGGAGTGGATATATTGATAATTTTTATGTCGCTTGCTGTAAGCAGGGATGATAAATAGGGGTCACTTCTCTGATGTCTGTTGCACTTTGTCAGTCACGCTTCTTTCAGCAGGTGACATGTGTTCCAAGGAACACTTTTTTTGTTGTTGTAAACTGGTGGGTGTTTGGGATGAGGTTTCAGGTGTTGTTCGGGTTATATCCACATGTTAAGGTCTGACTGCACATTGAGGAGAGGTCTTCAGCCAGAGGATGTGTGTGTGAGAGAGAGAGAGAGAGACAAACAGAGAGAAGGGGATGTATAGGTTCAACAATGAACTGTTAATGATGAAATCATCAATGTCTTTATGCATATTTAATAAAAGTGTCAAAGTTTATTTTGCATTTCTGTTGTTTCTTTTGCCCAGGCATATAAGGGTAATTCCAGGATTGGTTGGCCCGGTGTTGGGATAATGTGACTGGATGTGGTATGGTGTGATACTGCAGTGTGGCAGCACTATATCAGTCTACTGTAGACAAACATATCAAATGACTGAAATACTGTTTGTGTGATGTTCAACCTAATTTAACTTTTCCCCTGGCAAATCATTGTACCAGACGTGTTACACTACAGATCTGAGGAATCCTTCAGTAAGTCGCATGTGTGGTAACCCTACATCATAGTTACAATTTTGTGTGCTATTTACTATGATGCATACATCTTGGTAACCAGGTACGCTTATTCATGTAATATAGATGTCATTTAAAGCCAATTGTTGACGATGCACGTCGGATGCAGGGTGATCACAATAGCTTACCTTGAGCACGTGCTCTGGTGGGCTAACAAGCAGAGACCATGTATAAACTTTATAATCATTTGGTACAGAGTATTAAGGATAACATACAAAGGACTTGATCTTAACAGAGCTATTAAGGATATATCATTTTTTTTTTTTTATTTAACCTCAGACTGATACAATGGGTATTTTTAGTTATGTGTGACATAGTCACTCAAAACTATAGTACATACATTCTCAGCATCCATTTCTGTTCATTGAAAACCAAATAACCTCTCAATTTTGTATGAATGATTAAATAAAATTCTACAACACAGGTATGCTAATATTCAGCTCAAGTGTTAAACACTCGATTTTGAGTAAAAAAAAATAGGCATTTAGGGGACACAATGTGGCATGAAAGCACAAAAGAACTAATTTCTCTATGATGTTGGGTAACTGTTACTTTGCCATATGGAGGAATATAGTTTCTTTTGATGCAAAAGTGTCTCATAAATGAATTTGGATGGTGGATGTGCAGATTTTGGTCATCCAGTGGTGTTACAATGATCCACAATAGAAAGCTTGAATTCCGATACAAATCCGTGCAACTTACTTATAATCACATCAAGCTATCGACCTCAGAAACCTCAAGGGGTTATTTGTTGCATTATAGAGGGCTGATACCTGTACATCTCCTATCGGAAGTTGCTTAGAGCCACTGATTTTCGCATCTATAATTACAGACCGTGCAGTCACTTGGTTATTCAAGATATTGAGAACAAATCAAAGCGCTGATAGCGCCGAGAGAACAGTATTGTCGCATTCTTTTGTTTATCAATGTAACTTAAATAAACAGGGGCCAAATTTTTAAGCAATTACCAATTAACCCTCTTTAACTTAGTGTTAACAAGGTCATAACAAGAAATTAAAGATGAACAATTAGCACACCGATCGCCATATATCAAATATGCATATCTAAATCAAAAGGTAACAAATCCAAAACAGTAATAATTCATTATTTTAATAAGTTTGGTATCTGGCAATAACTTACGCACTGCATATCTGCAGCTGGTCAAACCCTCTTCCACTTGAGACACAGACAACTTCAGTGCCTTCAGCGCTTTGATTTTTTTCTTGTATAGAATCTATACTAAAATATTGTATGAGCAAACAGAAGAACAGACAGCTCCTTCAAGCAGTGTAGTTGCATTTCTCTCTGTTTACTAAGGTGTCAAAACACATCTATATGAGGGAAAAGATAAATACACCAGCCCTCCTCTGCATAGGGGCCACCGTGGCCGAGTGGTTACAGTCATGGACTACAAATCTCTCAGCCCCTCACTGCTGTGGGTTCAAATCCCGGTAGGGACTTCGGATTTTTCATGTGAGGAAGTCTTCCAGCTGGCTTGCGTTAGGTCGGTGGGTCTACCCGGGTACCTCTGTGTACTCGGGGACTTCCTCCACCTGTAATTAGCTGGACATCGCTATATGATTGTAATACTATCGCAGCGACGGTAAACCCCAATACAACAACAAGTAACTGGTGTTGTATGCAACACATAAAGTCCCCTACCGGCTCCACCTTGACTCAATATGGTAATCAATCCCATTTTTTGCCATATTTTCACTATTTCCGTTACCATAGCAACCACAATTTTAGTCGAAGAACAAAAATAAAATGATGTGCATAATCTACACATTGCCATCTAGTCATATACCAAGTTTCATCAAGTTAGCTTGCTTAGTTATCGCGGGATCCCATTTTTGCCATATTTTCACTATTTCCGTTACCATAGCAACCACAATTTTAGTTGAAGAACAAAAATAAAATGATGTGCATAATCTACACATTGCCATCTAGTCATATACCAAGTTTCATCAAGTTAGCTTGCTTAGTTATCGCGGGATCCCATTTTTGCCATATTTTCACTATTTCTGTTACCATAGCAACCACAATTTTAGTCGAAGAACAAAAATAAAATGACGTGCATAATCTACACATTGCCATCTAGTCATATACCAAGTTTCATCAAGTTAGCTTGCTTAGTTATTAAGTTATCGCGGGATCCAGATTTGAGCGGACAGACGGACGGACAGACGGAGGGCAAACCTATAGTCCCCTCCGGTGTGAACACCGGTAGGGGACTAAAAATCCTCTGCATAACCATTAATTGATTACCTTCACAATAAAAGGACTGAAACCATGATGACCATTCAAAATCTGAATCTCTCCCAAGATGCCAGAACTAGAACAATCACTGAAGCTGATAAATACTGGCATAATGCTGAAACCTTATCATCTTCCCTTGGAAACATTAAGAAATGATCTTGCTTCATGCACCTCCTTGAAATCAACGGACTACAGCCTTGTTGCAAGGAGGTATCACAAAAATGACTCCAAAACTGAAGAAGTTGTTTGTGCTGCAAACTTATATATCTGTTGTCATTTATGTATAGAAATTTCAATTGACCATAACTCTTTACGCTGCTTTGATAAGCAAGCCCCAGAGTACATCATTTACCACTATCCGTCATGGTGTTCACACACAGTTAATTGAATACACGATCTTCAAAACTAAAGTAGTTCACACTACAAACTTCCAGACCAACTCATTAACAACAAACAGGCTGATTTCAGTATACCCCCTTCTATAATAGCTTGTTGGTGCAGGAACACAGATTTTCCCATCCCTATTACAGAGTTTTACAGAGTTCATAAAAGGACAGGTATTGGACAAAGTCCTCTAAAAATATTTCCCCCCAAACATTCAAATAGGAGCTATACTACAAGAAATTGGAAGTCCTTTCTGACAGAGGCTAAGTCCAGAAATCCAAATTAGGAGTAAGTGAAACTGGGTATGTTAAATAAAAAGAACACAAAATGATTTTTTTAAAATCTATTTCCTTTCAAACTGAACAAAGCATATACACATGATGTGTGTAAAATATATTTGCACATATTCCCCTAAAACCTCACTTTGAACAGATCTGTCCTAATACATTACAGCAAGGGAGATGACTTACAAATACAGCCCCTTAACTGATATGCAAATCTTTCACTGTACAAGTTAACTTTTGCATGATGTACATCTTGGTTCAGATATTTCAAGTAAAAATAAAAAAGATTTTCTTATTTTCTGTATTAAACATCAGAAAACAAAAGGAAAGGTACTGATTATAATTTACATTAAATTTCATAAAGGTTAAGTTTACTTCAAGACGCTGTTTAAAAAAAAAAAAATCCAAATTCACCATAAGGTTTCAATCACTCCTTTAATGCCTTAATCAATGGTACGAAATGCAATGACAAAATAAATAATAATAGCTGCCTTGTACAATACAATATCGTACCCCAACTGTGACGTTATAAGGTAATGATCAATCAGTAAACTCGCTATCCACGACAAGGTGATGAGTCTCACCCCATCATGTCTTGCTTTGCATGATTATTTTGTAAAAACGTAAAAAACAAATTCTTTTCATATTTTTATCTGAACAAATTTGCTTTCATAGCATCATCTTAAAAACACAGAATAGAAATATTTTAGGCGAAAAAAACTCAAATGACTTTTCCAACTCTAATAAGTTTGAAATGACAAACAAAATTCATGAAACAATGAATCATTATAATGATACCAACAGGTGTGCTATAAAATTAGCCACACATATTTGAACAGTCGCTGCTGCTTAACCCTTTCCCTCATATAGACTCATAAAGCCTGATCTGCAGAAAACCAGTTAAACCTTACCAAATAATTATAAAGTCCTCATTTCCAGACCACAGAGGAGCAGCGAACAGCATAAAACCTGATCAGCCTGAGAGTTACTCGCAGGCTGATCTGGTTTTATGCTGTTCGCATAGGTCTTTTCATGGTTTCCTCTATGAGGGAAAGGGTTAACAAAGTTTTTGTAAACCCAATGCACCACACATTTTCTTACCAAGGGATGTTTAAGAAGGTGGTTGTCTTACCATCATTTTGTTTGTATTACTTATGTTTCCTAAACACACAATTAATATGCCAATGATAACTTCTACAGCAACTGGATGTGAAAACAATATTGTAAATAGAAATGACCAGAACTCTGGAGCTGGACCACTAATGTCCTCATTAAAAGTACCATCTCAAACACAAATATCATACTGAGGTACAGTTTGTTCTCAAGAACAGGTGTTCAGATCTCAAGTTGTAGCGTTGATTTTTAATGGAGTCTCAGTTTCAAATTACCCAAAATAATAACATCAGGGTTTTACTTCTTTCAAGGAAAAGATATTTTTCAAGGATTCAAATATTTCTCTTCTGAATGATAATACAAAAAGTGATTTCTTAAAGAAATTATTTAAACAATAAAATCTTCATTGCAGAGATACCCCAAAACATCACACCTAGCTATCCATGCCCAGCTCCCAAAACTCCAGCCTCATTCAGTGGTTATTTCATAAAGTATATTCTTCAAATCTGTACATTGTATGAAACAATGTCACTTGTTAAATGCACCAAACTTTGTTCAGTGGCATTTTTTCTAACAAAATTTAGTTAACATGTGGGGTTTTTTTTATTATGAATAATGGAAAACTTGTACAGGAACAAACTTCCACAGAAACTGCCCTTTATCAAAGTTCTCACAAACGTTAATGAATCTTAGAAAACGTATAAAATTATCGAAAACACAAAGCCACTAATATTGAAACAAACAACGCACTGTCAGAAGATACAAGAAGCAATACAATTTCTTACAAAAATACAATAAAGCATATTCTATGTTAACCAACAACAAATATATCTCTCAACTTTACATTAACAAAGTTTGCCCTATACAGACATAGTCAAGTAACACTTCACTGTATTCTATGATAATGAATATATAATGGAAACAGCACACAAACGCACAACTCCATGACTTGCACTGTTCCGAGGCTGGACAAAAGCCGAGACCCAAAATATATTTTTAAAGAGAAAGGGACCTTCAATGCAGATGAATATATCTTGATTAAAATATTTGCTTTGGGAGGAATGAAGGGGGTGCAGTTGGGTGCATGTTTTGTTCCAATTTGTGTCTCGATGGTGCCGTTAATTCCAGTGCAGCTGTGACCTTGGATGTGTTTCCATGACCAGACCTACCATATAGGTCAGTCGTGGTCCATTAATTATATTTTATGCAACTTCTCTTCCTTAATCATCATATGCACTGTTGTGGTAAATCTATTTTATAAAATATTAAAGATATACAATCAAAATTAGGAGTGATTAAGCTATTTCTCCAAAATACACGATACCAATATATATATGTATGTTCATTCAGCGTCAATTAGTTTTCATGAAAGGCATCTTCACTTCAAAATTTCATTTCTTTCTTCATCACAAATTTGCATACAACTTCAATGCTAGAAAATGTGTATTTATGTCACACACCTTGGCATGGATATTCCACCTAGTGCTACATTCTTCTACATTCTTCATAAAAATCATAAAATTACAGACTGTCTGATAGGTAACAATACTGAGGATCCAACATGATGCAAAAATCAGTGTATCCCAAAATGTTTGTCTAAGTAATTTTTTTGGAAAGCAAGGTTCATGTGGATTTTGTTTGTCCAAAGTCATTTACAGCTTTTAATTGGTTTTACATTCATGAATATTCATGTTAAGGTGGCCTGGTTTCAGGTTAATTACACATAATGAACAAGGATATGGAAATGATAATGAATACACAAGGGGAAAAAAACAATAACATATACATGAAAATGAGAATTGTGTCTATAATATTCATTTTTTTCAGCAGCCATTCCAAGAAAATATATTGCAAGAACTTCCCAACAAGAGGAATATTTCAAGGATCTAGAGTAATACTGATGCTGACAGAGACAGGATCTCAACTGACACCACTATATCATCTGCTTGTCACAAGATCACTGCTGGTAATATACATGCATTCATATAAGATGCAAAACAAGATATAAACAAGTACTATCAGAAATAAATCTAACATCAGCACCAGCTAAGTTTTTGCACCACTCAGGCCACTTTTAATCAACAAACTACTCATAAATTCTTAAAGGTCCTTTAAAAGCGGACTACTCCTTTGTAATAATCATCAACCTCTCTAAGTCAAAGATCTTAATTCACTCAATTGCACTTACTGTCAAATATTTTTTATCTCCATATTTAAAGGAAATACATTTTTTGATGGTTTGTTGGGATTAACACGTCCCACCGACGAAATACATTTTTTAAGAATAAAATGCTAGACATAATTTTAGAGCAAATAATCTTCAGTATGAGGATTCTAGAGTATTGAATTTTCTATCTACATCGAGATAAATTCCATTTCAACTGTACTAGAGAAAAAATTGCTTACATCTAAGCCTAAGAAATTTCCCCTAACATTCTTTAGAAGTTTTCAAATGAGTGATAGCAAGATGATTGACTACAGAGAAGGGTTTCATGTCTGTTTACTACAGCTGATCACAAGCACCTCCCAATTCTTAATGACAACCATCTGTAGATATTAACAACAGCCTTAACAAATGCTTATAGGTCACATCAACCTAACGGAACCAAAATTCTCTTAGACCTTTCAAAAATTTGTTCCTTAGTACAATAATGCCACTTGAATTTCAAGCATTTGGGAAACTGATTTTGCAGCGGTCACTTGACTAAAAAAAATATTTATATATCATATAAATAAACAATTTCAATATGCACCCTTCCACACATAAATGTTTTCCCCACTACCCTAAACAAATACTTTCAAGGCTTTACAAGTCAGGTTTGATATATACATGGTCATTAAAAAAGAAAAATCACTTAACAACACATAACAAAACCAAAGAGTAACCTTTTCTGGCAATCATAACATGATTAAATATTTTCATGTAACATTAACGTTGCAATTTTCAGCCTTAGTGAAGTGTATATACTTATATATAAAATGTTTAAGCTGGATCTTTCGGCTTATATTTTTGTTATCATTTTATCAAATGGCCCACCTAACAGTATAAGAAATGTTATCCAATTTTCTAACAATAAAAATGTCCTACTTGGGCACACTGTATCAAGGACATTCTGGTATAACTACTCACAGAAACACATTAGATTTAAATTTTGGGTGGCAAACCTAGAACCCAAAAATTACTAAATCAAAGTTCATCTTAAAAAAAAACAAAAAAACAAAACATACAGATTTTCAACTATGTACATGAGATCATAAGAATGCTTTTTTGCAAGTTGGCATATTTACAGAAGCCTCAATTATTTAACACTTTCCAGCGTTCATTGAATTCAGAATTCTACCTTCAATGAAACGTTTGTCAGCTACATCCTGCTGCACACGTCTACCATCAGATACCTCGCTTAAGCTATGGTAACAAATACCACCACTTAGAGAATAACCCTATCAATCACTAAACACCTGCAGTCCCGAATCTGATCACTTTTAATATTCGGACAATGACCAGACCTCAGTCCTTTGTGTTTCTGACCCACTCCTAAACAAGAGAGATGTCAGCAATAGCATTTGAAAGCATTTCCCATATGAAAAGAACAAGACTGTTCATATGAACACATGTGTCACCTGCTGATGTGTGATGGAAAAAGTGTGACAGTCAAGACAGATAGACATCAGAAGACAACAGAGAAATCATCCTTCTGCTTACAGCAGGTGACACAAAAATGATTTTATGTTTAAAAACATCAGTTTAAATATGAAACTGCTTTTGATTTTCCTTTGAGTAAATTCTTATGATTTTCCTTTGAGTAAATTCTTAATCTAAAATTACAAACTGGTTATTGGATATTATAAGGAACAAATGCTATTCCTGATTTATCTAAATGGTCAAAAAGAAACAAATAATAAAATTCAAAATCACAACCTTTTAGAAAAACCTCACATGTGTTTATATACAATAAAATGTCTGCCTTTTGAAGCATTGCACTTAATACACCGATAGCTTGTACAAGCTTCAATACCCCGCCTCAATGACCCACTTGATATTGCTTTACATTACTGTAAATAATGCTGGAACATGTCTCCACACCAACAATAATAATCAACAGTGCCCAGCTGTATAACTCCCAATTTGTGACATCCAATTTCACTGTAAAATTTACATTCCACTAAATGATCCAGATTAATCCAATCAACAACAGTGGAGTCAATCCTATGTCACATCTATCCCATAATTACACAGTAAACTAAGATCATACAAACTGGTGCACAGGTTTGGTGTGAAAAAAAGATCTTTATTTCCATCCTCGACAATGAATACATGGTTCTGTATACATGGCATGAAATGTAGAAAAAAAAAGATAGAGTTCCAACTCCTCCTTAATGTAGCACCAACATGCACCCAGAATGAGTATTAACCAGTCTTCAAGGCACATGACTTCATATTTCTCGCAAACTTCCATTTGATTTCTGCAGGAGTATTTCAGCACACCGGCCCTACAGATAAGGAGTGAGGAACTCAAGCAGTCTGGGCCTTCTGCAACTTCTGTAGCATCATCTTGTTCTTCAGCACTTGGATCAGCTCGTAAATCTTGAGGGACGAGCCCACCTTCATACCAGTCAGGCTTACTATCTGCTCTTTGGTCAGCCCAATGAACTGCTCACCACTGATGTTCTGCAACAGTATGCAACATTGTGATTATTAACATTTATATAAATCAAACAATAGAATGATCTGCCTGGTTTTAAAATGTTCTGCTTTAGTCAAGACTAAATTTTGATTGATTTAACACAACCACGATTAACCACTAAATAACTTCTGAATTTATGTTCATTAATCTATTTAACTTTCTTGTTCAAAATAATTCCAAAATTAAAAAAAAAAAAAAAAAAAAAAAATCCTTGTTTCTGGGAAACAAAAAACACTAATTCAAAGCTAATTTCTACAATCTGAAAGTTTTCTAAAGTGAATTTCAGAGAGAAATCATGACAGAATTGGATAAGCTATGCATGGAAACGTTAATCACAGAGTAATTTAATATTAGACAATCTTCAGAAATGTTTTACTTCACAGAAAGACAGAAATCCTCAGGAACTCACTCCTTCCCAATCAAAACTCAAACCTTACCTTTCTATGGAAGATCTCGACGTAGGCACTGCAATCATTATACTTCAGGAAGTGGCAGACATCAATCATGCTCCATTCATTGGGAGCCAGCGTCTGGTGTCGCTGTGTCAGGTACAGGGTCTGAGTCTCCGGCTGCTGGTTACTTAGTGGCCGGGACTGGATGACCGCTGGGGCCGACGTGGTGGAGACCAGTACAGAGTTACTTGTGATGGGTATGGTTCCGGTCAGTGGCCGGCCAGGAGATTGCTGTGAATGTTGCTGGTACTTCCTGCTGTGATTCTGTCTAACAGGGCACTCTTGGTGGCCAATGTGACACTTGGGGTCTGGCTGACACTGGATGAGTTGATGACTGGTTTAGTGTCAGAGGGCTTGTTGACTTGTGATATACTGTTCTGGCTCAAGATCACAGGCTTCACATCGTGTGTGGGGACTGTCTGGTTCAGGCTAGGCACTTGGCGCTCTGAGTCAACTGGCTCTGTTTTGACTAAATAGAAAATGGATACATTTGACAAATAACTCTTAGGAAACAAATTAAAATCTATGACTAAGCTAAGTAAAGGAAAGCTTTATAGCAAATCTTGTGTGAATATTTCAAAATCATAATTACTTTTTTTCAATAATGAAAAATGCTTTTTCAATCATTTCTTATTAAACCTAGTAAATGTAATATGAACAGCAAACCTCTATCACCAAAGAACTCAAAACTGAAACATTTTCTGCTTCTTGAGGCCAAGTAAAAGTAATTACTGTGCAGGCTGGACTTGGGGGTGTGCAGGTCGGTCACCTGTGGCACCTCCTGGGCCCTCTCTGCCACTTCTTCCGTCCTTGTGTTCAGCAACCGATGACGCATGATGTCAAACTGAGATGACATGGACTTCACACTGGGAGGTGGCGTCAACGGCATCTTTGGTTTCCTCTCTAGAAAGACAATACTCTTAAGATAAAGCAAAGGAAAAGAATGTGAAATTATTTCACCAGATAGAATGTTCAAACCATAGTTTCTTAATTAAAATGTAATTTTACTAGGCAATTAGTGTGGGTATTAGTTAATTGGAATCTTACATTGTCACATCACTGTTCATGCTGTAATGGTCATTTTATGTTACTCAAAATTCAATCACAGAAGACAACAATCTTATTAAATAAGATATTTTTCTTACACCTTTTTAAACATGACCCTTAACTTTTATCTCCTTTCTACACCATACAAAATATTAGGTCGATTTCAAACTATTGTTTTGGAGGAAAAACTTAATCTTCCATCAAATCACTGTACTCACTTTTTCGGGGCCCTTTGTAAATCTGTGTTTTACCCTTTCTCTTCTTGGGCACACTCTGGGGTGGTGTTGGGGCAGGTGGGACCTCAGCTTTAAGTAGGGATCAAGCATTAGCAAATATGAATTCACGTCTTATTTTTTTCTGATTTTTTTTTAGTTTTTTTTTTGTCAATTGTCCGATAGACTATAATGCTATTGGCTAAGACTGCAAATTTCATTAATTACTTAAATAAAAAACCAAAATATCGTTTAAACATTACAGGGCTCACCCTGGCTGTAAAAATGTTTGCACCAGCACATTCGCCAAATGAGAAAATTAAGAGCCAAATCTCATAAGTTTGAGCCAGATTTAGAGCAAGTGGCTCCAATATATATTCGGATAACTATTGTGTTTATATATGATTGTTATAGTTGAACTGTCAAATGCACATTCAATTGTGCATAAAATTTAAAAATAAATAGAAATAATATACATTTGGAATTCAAAACACATATTTAATTTCCAAAAATTAAATTGAAAATTAAATCAAATTCACTGTAAGTTTTATATAAAAAAATCTTAAAATATTTTCTTTGATTTTCTTTGTCAAAATAAATAATTCAAAATTTAATGTTGGAAAAATGAATTATATGAAAATTGTTACATCAATAATTCGACATCAATAAGCAAACGTAATTAAAGTACTTAAAATATTTAATCGTGAAATTGTAAAAAAAAAAATGAGTACGTTATATATTGGGGACGTTTCGTTTGGCTACGTTTTTGACTTGCTTCCATAGCGATTAGGAATGAGTCATTTATACATAACGGTACTTAATTGCTGTATATATTGTTGAAAATTTGCTAGGTAAATCGATCAACTGTGATCTTAATGTTTTAAAAGAAACACTAGCAATGAAACATAGCTGATGTTTCTTCGCAAATGGGAGCCATTGAAGATTGCGCAATTGAGAGTTTTAATGCAGGTAAAACAACAGTCGGTAGAGGGTGTGACAAATATAAACAAGTGACAGTCTGCAGCAACATCCGAGTATTCAACATTGTTGCATAATAAGTAAGCCTTAGAATGTGTGTTGATTGGATAATCCCACAGCAGGTGCTTTACTTTAAATAGTATACAGTGTAAGGTGACATATATTTTCGTGCATTACGGAAAAACGCCGTATTGGGATTTTCTTAGTATGCGCCAAACACATTCACCAATTACGGAATTCTTGCGCAACATTCTTATTTTTTTCGCATTTGGCACCATTGGCGACCGACAGCGTGAGCCCTGCATTAACACAAATCAACTTTCATTAACTTTGATTGTTCCAGTATATCGGGCAATATGATTGGTGACTCACTTTTCAGCCTGGGGCCCTCAATGTTGTAGGTCATGATGCTGCACCAGCCAATGGGGTAGAGATCGGGTGACTCACAGTCCACCCACTGGTCATAGTCAGACTCCCAACCATCAAAGTGGATCCGCAGTAGGCGACCTACTACCTTAGCAACAGTTGCCACGCAAATTAATCTGAGGATAGAAGAATAAAACTCAATAAAATTTCTTCTGTCAATATTATTTACTTCATAAAACAGTAACCTTTAAAATTTACTTAATTTTTAACAGGTGATGAAATTTTAACTCCTTTGAAAATACCAATCTTTAACATGTGAACAGCTTTCTTTTAAAAGGACATGTTAAACCAAAACATTAAATGATTGCTGGAATCAATATCAGGAGAAACAGACCTTTTAACAAGAGCTCCACAGAGCGGCACCAACACTAGTCAGTTTTACGAGTAATGGGCTACATCAAAGTCTTTTCTTGACGACAACAACAACTACCCAGCGATCATAATAGCTTAATTTTTTCTTAGAAACAGACAAGCTAAAAGTTGTTTCAAAATTTTTTTCTGATCCCTCTCCTCATCAACAAACCAGCATCGTACTTACCTTGGTTCCATCAGATCTACAGCTTCCAACTTATGGCCAGGTTTAAAACCATGCTTAGGAATCTCCTGAAATAAATCACACAAACATTAGAAAAAGCATTCAGAGATTCAGATACTATTTACATGATTAGTCTGCATTCATTCTATTTTTGTACATGATTCCACTTCAATTATGTTTGAAATAATTAAATTCACAGACATCTTGAGTCATAAATTCTAATTAAAAAACATAATACAGATTTAATTCTAGGAATGCTCATTTTCTTTTTCTTATTTTTTTCGCAAATTCAGTGAGTTTTACAGTAAAATAATAAATCCATTATAAAAAAACAGTCCTCACTCAAGTAATTATTCTCTAATTATATCACAAAAATTCTTTCTTTTTCCATTACAGACTGATGACAAACTGAGATACATTATTATTTTGCTGGGTTTTTTTTATTAGTAAAAAATTGCTGTAATGTTTTTTGAATTAGTATAATGTGAAATAAATATTTTTTACCTTATCAAACAGTTTGACAGGGGCAGCTGTTGAACGTGTTTGCTTCAAGTAATCAAACCACTTAAATGGCACCTTATAGCCCCGGGGTGGGGTAAGGACTAAGCCGTTAACCTCACAGAAACCCACAGGGAAGATACAAGGGGAAGTGGCGTGGTAGCAGAACCAGTCCGAGCCATTCTGGGCGATAGATCCATCTATACCAATCATCAGGTAGTTGTGCTTCAACACCTGTAACGAGACATCACCATAACCCATCAAAGTGATTACATTATTTCTATTTTAACACAAAGTCACAACATAAAGAGGTTCCAAATTCACATGAAATACACTTCAAGCTTATCTGAAACATAAAATACATTTCTAGTATGGAGCCCATTTTATCATTGTTATCTATGATCTGCAAGTAAGTAAAAAGCAGAGTGGCTCTGAAGATGTTCACCTGAAAAATATTGCCTTTATTGCCTGTACAGGTTACTATACTACAGCTGTACTGAATATATAAACCATGCAGAAATACAGCAAGAAATTTCAATCCACAGATTGACCACTGTATAAGCTAATCAAATCGGCAGCTTCAGAATCATTTAGTATATCAGGGGAAGTAACCGCATCAATCTCACAATTGGGTAGAAAGATGTCTAAGCAGGCCAGGTAGCTCATTCGGTAGAGTGGTAGCACATTCGGTAGAGCATTCTGTAAGCAAGAGGCCCAAGGTTCGAGTCCTGGTCAAGCTGCACATTTTTCTCACCCTGTGACAAATGTTTTACCAAAGTCAGTTAGAAACGCGCAATTTAATGGTTTTTAAGTGACAGGAATATGTCACAAAACCAGGTTTTCTTTTCGCAATATTTCGTCCCAGTACAGATTATTTGTATCAGTCAAATAATTTTGTGCTCAATGTCTATAAAATCTTATGCAATTCTGTATAAATCAAACATAAATAATATGTGCAACAAGGATTTTTAACTTACATTTATCCACATTAACTTTGAACAAGACATGAATATGATGCAACAATCTGCTTCTGAAAATGTCACTAAAGCATTCACTTTAACTAAATTCTACATTATTTTTTTTTTTGTAGGGGTATATAGGAATCACCAGTTGTCTGTCTGTCTGTCTGCCTATCCCTATTCTTGTAAGCACAACTCCTAAACCTATTTGACCACCAAAAGGGGAGATAATCCATTTTCAATTTTTTTAACAAAAATAGCTTGTAAGTGCAACTCCTCCTAAACCGTAAGATGGATGTCACACAAACTTTACATAACAATGGAACATCATATGTAAATATGCATGAAGTATGGGATTTTAAATTTGACAACTGAAAGGGGAGATAATCCATTTTCAATTTTTTTTAGAAAAAAAAAAATGGAAAAAATAACTACGGGCCATAGCTCCATCAAAAATGGTCAAACTGCAAAACCAATCATTACTATATATTTTAAAATTAAGGAGTTATGCTCCATATCAGGAATTTTTATGAAGGGGCAAACATTTAACTCCAAAATTATGAACCACAGAGTGAGGTTCCTATGCACTGCATTCCGCCTCAATGTGATGTATGCACCTATAATTTTTTAAGTCAATACCTCTTATACTGTAGGAGTTATGCTCCAGACAAGGAATCTTATCAAAGGGGCATAACTCAATCAAAAATGGTCAAACTGCAAAACACAGGTAATATTCTCCAGGGTGACTTAGTGAAGGTACTTCTGTTAAAATGTGGACAAAATTTATTAAGAAATGTAGAAGTTGTGCACGAGAGAATATTTCCCTTTATATTACATCCGCTGGCAAAGGGCCATAACTGTATAAAAAATAGTCGAACCACAAAACCCTGACAATATGCGCCAGGCCACTATGTAATTATGCTTCTGTAAAAGTTTGGGCCAAATCCGTTGAAAAATGTAGGAGGAGTTGCGCACAGAAGAAATTGTTTACGCCTGCCTGCCCACCCGCCGACATACCCCAATCTAATAACCAGAGTTTTCCTTCGGAAAACCTGGTTAAAAATCAAGCACTTGCTTATGCATAATAAATAACTTAACAGGTCAATGTGACGTGACCCCTAATGTGATGTTTCAGATCCTAATCGTGGTTAGTAGGAGAGTGCAAATAAGTTTTTTCTTTTAATTGTGGGCGACAGATGGACGATGGACAATCATCAATCCTAATAGCTCATCTCAAGCACATGTGCTTAGATGAGTTAAAAAATTAAGTCAAAATTAAAAAGATTATGTGTCATGGAAAGCCCTGTATAAATCTGGTGCCAGTTTTCAGCCCACATAACCAATCATCACAATTCTAGTCTTCGTTCTGCTGCAACCCACCTTCATGACCGTGGCGACACATATTGCAGACAAGTTCAAAGGATCAATGGCCTCTAGCTTCATCCCCACCTGGAACTTGTAGCCCTCGGGTGGGGTTTTCATCTACAACAAAAATAGTCATGTATAACAGACATTGGATGAAAGTATACAATCATGTTTCACAGGAGTAATGCTGGGGTAAATTTACAGGTTAATATTCTATTGCTGGGGTCTTTTTGTTTAGAACAAGAAAATTCTATGCTTCTCTTTGAGCAATCCTAGAAATGAAGTTAATATTCCTTTTTAAGAATACTGATGCTGCAATAATTGGGAGAAAAAAATCTGACTCTAAAACCAAATATATTGCATTATAAAATTACGTAGGAAATGATACAAACACATATAAAAAGCTAAGTGACCAAGCCTTAAGCAATCATAAATGCTTACGTAATAAAATATATAGCAACAGGTAGAGTTCTAAAAGGATACGTAGAGAGGTATTAAGGCAGGAAAAAGATTACCTTAAGAAACATATCTGGTGTTGCATCCAAGTTATCATACTTCTGCATAGTAATCTTACTAAGGCACTGAGTCCGGTACTCTGTAATATCAAGTTAACTCTTCAGCAGAGAACACATGCATATTCATAGATCTATCAAATATCACATAATTCCATAAAAATGTTATTTCAGCACCACTGACTTTACAAACTTCAAAGTAAAAAAGAAAAGCAGATCATATTTGAAGACAAACTAGAACAATTACTATAGATGATTAATACTCTTGCTTCCTACCTTGTCTTCATGTTAAGTAAAGGAAAGGACAAGATGTGACAATAATAATTCTTATGTAGCCCCACTTCTGCAAAGCAAGGGTATAAAAATTCACCATAAAAGCTCCAATGGGGAAACACATAGGGACATAATTTAAACTATGTAATACCTTGCGAGGCATGCAGCTTGTGCCCCACCTGCTGGGCCCAGCCCACAGGGTGTAGCAGTGCAGACCTCATATGGCACCAGAACTCATCTCCTTCCTCCTGTACATACACATACAAGCATTCATTAGTATCAATACAATCACTTTATTATTCAACAAGCTATATAAATCACAATACACGGTCATATGAATTTTGTTTTTGTCATTGCTGTGCTCCCTACTGTTGTGACTAACATGAACAATTATTAATGATTTAATTAAGATATTTCTTTCTTAACACTTTGGTAAAATTCTTCAAATCCAAAGTTTTCTGAAAATGAAATCTTCAAGCCGAACAACAAAGTAATAGGAAACAGATGAAGGAAGACATTAAAGACCTTTAAATGAAATTTAAGAATGGTAAAGGAGAAACACCTTAATTGAAGTCACTTATTCTTCAAATACATGAAAATATTAACTAAAATTGCTTTGCTAAATACCACCCTTAAAATCCACCAACCATAACTAGCCCAAAGTTATACTTTGAATAAGGGGTGGGGGAGGTTCAATTTAATAAGTATTTGAATATTTTCAAAAACAGGATTGATGGAATGACTTTCAACCTAATTTAAGCATTAATAAGTGTTAAGTACTATTGGTATAATCTGAACCTGGTCCTTGGAAGCAAAAAATATTAATAATATCAAGATTTCATTTTAAAGCGTTCTTCACCTTGGCTAAACATATTTCAACCTGTTTACCTTTGCATCCTCGTAATGGAGCCTCAGTCGACCACCGATGATCTCCTCTACAGTTGCCACCCTCATGGCAGACACGCACATTCTGTTGACCACCTCCACACGCATGGACTTGCAGAACTTGTGGTTAGAGATGCCATCCTGCACATTGGAGTAGAAGTTGCTGGGCAGGGTACGTGACCCTGTCAGTCTCTTCACCAGGTAATCCTTCCAGTCTGTGTACTTGTGCTGTATGGCTACAACAGAATTTTTCAACATACCAACCCATCTTGAACAAAGACTAATAGGATAATCTGTACTGCAATGCAACTTCTGAAAACAGCTATATTCACATTATCAACAAAATATAGCTTAAGTCTTTAAAAGAAAAGTCCAATATTTATTAGGGGAAAAAATCAACTGCATCAAATGAAATGGATAGAGCATTTCCGTATAATTTTGTCTTCTTTCTTATACTAGTTGAAATATTAAAATATGAATTTCAGTAGTCACAAAATCAAATAATCTTAACAGGGGTTTCAATAAGCTTGACATAGATGTATTATATGTCCTGAAAATCCCAAAATACATCCCAGAATTTGACCCTGGGTGTTTAGAAAATTCCTCAAAATAGATCTGTACGCAGCTGTTTATGAGACTGGACGTTTCAAAACTGGCCAAAACCAGATTTTCGATGGGACTTCTGTGATGCTACTTAGTTGTACATGACTGTATAATAAGTGTGTGTGGGTACTGTGTGATAGTGTATACCAATTACTCCGCCCACTTTCACCAACTGACAGACAGTTGCCGAGTGATTCCTAAAAATAGGGTCGGGTACCAGACTGTCATTAATTTTAGCATCTGCCATTCCTATAGCGTAATAAATGAAACTAAGTAGGCATTTATCACAAATTTATCAGGTTGAAATTGCTTGGAGTTCGAGATTTCAGACTGCAAAGTCAGATGCAGTGAAATCAAGGAAATAGATCTAGTACTGAAAAAATAGTTAAATTCACGTAACCGAAACAACGTTGGACTGCATCGTAACATGAGTAGATCTACAAAGGATTGTAAGAAAAAAAAGGAAAAATAAACGATCTTGACTAGATCTCCTCAACAAAAGTTTTTTCCCCTTTTCACAAAATATTTTTGTCATTCTTACATTAAAAGCCAGCTAATATCTGCCAGATTGTTGATCTTGCAGGTGTGTAAAATTGCCAATTTTAATTTTGGAAAAAGTTAAAGGTAATACTTTTAATTAAGGTTAAAAGCTGGAACATGTTTTTAGTATTTTGCAGACAAGATACACACAAATCTTTAGCTTTGAGCATAAAATATAATCAGAAATAGGTTGTGTTTCAAAATGTCACCAGTTTTAGTGGATTTTACTTTCCTTTTTAAAAACCAATAACACAAAATTAAAAAAAAAAAAGACAAAAAACAAGAGGGCCAAGATGGCCCTTGGTCGCTCACCTGAGGAAGATGATTGCTTAAGAAATAAAGATGCTTGAGTGTAAAAGTGAAATCTGGCTTTTTTTTAAGGTGAAATGGGCATAACTCCTAAATTTACAAGTCAATATCAGTAATAATTGAACCCGATTGTGAGATTATGGGCATAAACATTGTCTTAAAGTTTAAAAATGATTGTTAAAAAAATGAAGTTGGTAGAGAATAAACAAAGTGAAATCTTGCATTTTTTGTATTAAAAGGGGCATAACTCCTGACCTAAATGACCCATCTCAGCCACAATTAAACTCAATCCAGACATTATGGTCATTAACAATGTCATAAAGTTTGAAGATGATTGCTAAAAAAAGGAAGATGCTAGAGTGTAAACAATGTGAAAAATGGCTTTTTTGAATTTTAAAAGGGGCATAACTCCTGACCTAATGGTACGATATCAGCCATAATCGAACTTGGCCGTGATTTTATGGTTATAAACATTGATATAAAGTTTGAAGATAATTGCTCATGAAATGAATATGCTAGAGTGCAAACAATGTGAAATCTGGCTTTTTTGAATTTTAAAAGGGGCATAACTCCTGACCTAATGGTACGATATCAGCCATAATCGAACTTGGCCGTGATTTTATGGTTATAAACATTGATATAAAGTTTGAAGATAATTGCTCATAAAATGAAGATGCTAGAGTGCAAACGAACAAATTGTGGACGACGGACGACGGACGGACGGACGGACGGACGGACGGACGACGGACATTCATCGATCCTAAAAGCTCATCCTGAGCACACGTGCTCAGGTGAGCTAAAAAAGCTTCAGGGAAAAATTTACTGGATACTAAGGATTTTATTATAAGAGGATTTTATTTGAAATAATATTTATTGTTACTGAATATTGTTGTTTTTCATTTAACTTATTAAGTACTTAATGGTCCTCAAAATGTGTCAGAGTTTCAAATTAATGAACGAAAGAAATCATCATGTGGAATTCTTGAAATTTAGACATGGAATTTTCAAAAATTCCTGATTTTGGGTCTTACTGAAACCCCTGTCTTAATATCATATGTGCACTCATATATATCGCATGACAACTCCAAGGCAAATGTTTACTCACTTTTTGGAGGCACTAGTGGTTTACCACTGGTGGCGCACCAACCCACAGGGTGGACATCTTTTTGACACAAATTAATCCAGAAGTCTTTGTGCCCATCACTCCCGAACCCCTCATAACGCAACAAAGCCTGATACCCTGGAATATACAACACCTTTATAAACATGGCTGTCTTCACATTCAAAATACATGCATAAATACAACTGAAAGAAAGGAGGAAGAAATTGGCCAAAAATAAGTAGTTCTTAAAAGCAGAAAATGTATGTGTTGTTAAAAAGAGAAGACAAGATTGCCTGAAACAGTGTAGTTCCTACCTGCTAGTTTCATGACAGTGGCAATCCAGTAGACAGTGTTGGGCAGGTCACAATCCCGGTTTTCCACTTCCACCTTCATCCCAATACTGATGTTGTCCCAACAGTCTGACATTGGCACCTGACACACAACAAAATATATGACCATCAAACATAACACTATCCTCTAAGGAACATTTGACACTAGAACCATTTGAATACTATAAGAAAACAAGAGTGCTGGTTATCGCAAAAAAAATAATAAAAGCTTGTCCTGCAATTTTATGAATTCAAGGGCTATTACTTTGGAGTGTCTGG
>CM037791.1:6588650-6638650 GCA_021229015.1 Solen grandis | reverse complement strand
GGCTGATGCGAAGCTCTCCCAAAGCAGACAAATCAATTTTCAATAAAGTTTGCTTTTTCGATCAGTTTAAAGTGAGTGTGTGTATCTGTCTAATACACTGAGACAACTCTTCCTTCACAAACGCACAGTGGAAAAATCTGAATATAACCACATGATTTTTTTTTTTTTTGCAAAATGAAGTTGATCATGATATACAATAATTGTTTTAGATACTCAATATGTTTTATTATTAATTTTTATTGAAAAAAAAAAATGTTAGAAATTTTTTTAATTAGTTTTTGTTCATCTAAACAATATTGGGAATTGAATTTGATTAATTTTACATGAGAATTTTTATACGAAAATATTGAACTATTTGTTTTAAAGTTCAAGACAGCTTTCACAGTGAGTTCTGTAGAATGTTGAACTAAATCTCTGATTAGTTTCATGTTAACAGGGAATGAAATCAATACCCATGGTGCTGGAGTAATGCTTCCTTACGAAGGTCCCACTAGCTAACAGTATATAGGAAATGGTTGAAAATTGGCTGTGTTTTGAAATATTGATCTTACATCTCCACTTGATCGGACATTGATCAGTTAGTGCATGAATATAAATGCACGTTGTCATCATAAAATGTTCAGAAATAAACTCATGTATTTATTTCATTCTATATAATGTTTTCAGGGGTGTAAAATTCCACTTGCCATGGTGAATGAATATCAATGCAGGACAAAGACAGGGTTCGATTTTAGCGATATTTACCACTAGCAAAAATTAGCTTGTACAATTTTTATTCACTAGCTAAAATGAAAAATGACTAGCTAAAATTTATGAAACAGTTTTAATAGCTCATAATTAACATTCAATTTCTTGGGCCATGTGGGGCCGTGTTTGGCCTCTTCCTTCGCTGACCGTTGAGCCACCATCTCCTGACTGCTGGTCTAGGATCAAAGTCTTTGAATCTGATGTTGGCAACAGAAATCCTCATTAGAGTGTCCATCATATCCACACCAAGGTTACATCTCCAGTCAGTTTTAATGCATTTGATTGAGCCACAAGTTTTAAAACCATAGTTTTCAGGGACCATGAAGTAATAAAGAAGATAATATGGAAATACTATCATCATACTAAGTAATCATTTAATCAGAAAATGACCAGTGGTACCAAATGGTGTTGTCATAAAATGAAAACAGTCACTTAGTTTCTAGAATACAAATGGCCTACCAATTTAAATTTATAATTTCAAGGGCCATGTAATTTTAAATAGCCTTCCTTAAACACGACAGTCCTAAAAAAGCAGCAAACCCTAACTGGCCTCTTCAGTACCTATACCGAAAAAAATTGGCGATACCCCTCCCTAGCCTAGGCAGTTTTCATTGCTTCCCCCACCCACTCCACAGACCATATGAAAGATTGGATTTTACTAGCTAAACAAAATGGATAGAAAGGGGCAAGACCATATTTATAGATACATATGATCTTTCCATTCTGGGAAAAAGCTAGATAATCGATCTAAATGAAGTTATAGATACCTTAGATGCACTGTCAGCTGGTGCAAACATTTTACGTGTTTTACAAGTCATTTGAGTCACTGTGGATGAATCGCTGGACAGAACGATTTCCAGGTCAACATTTAGTTCCTTCTGCCATTTCTTGGCCGTTTTCAGGCTGCCTTTTCAGAGCTCTCCCCTAGATTTGATGTTTTTGATGTACTGGCACCGTCACTTTCATTGGATTTATCCGCCGGCCGTTTGAAAAAATTTGTAATGGACTTTTGCGACAATTTTTTTTTTACCTTGTTAATATTCACGTGCTACAGTAAAGCATGACGGTAATGGGATTTCTACTGGTCTATTTTAAACAACGAATCAGAGACGAAGACTAAATTAAGCAGCCAATTGTAGCCACGTGTTCCGCGAAACGTAATATTATACATTGACGTATATGCCCGAGAAATCCGAATTTGTTTACGATGGAGATGCCCAGACAATATGACTGTTATTTCGGCCGCTTTTCATGTTTGTTCGTTTTTTGTTTGTTTTTGTTTTTTTTGTTTTTTTTCGTTTTAAATTTCATTTGGAACATACAATGTGACAGTTAATTGAAAAGTAGATTGTAAATGATTTAGCTTCTTTATTTATTCACTCGCTCAAATATGCGAGTGGCTTTTATTTCCACTCGCTATTCGGCAGACCTACAAGCTATTAGCGAGTATGCGTGCCTAATTTCGAACCCTGAAAGAAAAATACAAATATTTTTGTTTTCATTTCTCGATTTAATAATCTCAATTTTTTTATGATGGGCAAGGATTAATTTTAGGAATTTTGGATTCTTGCTTTTTCTGCTTTTGTCTTTAAGGCATTGCTGAATCTTTTGCAGGGGATGCAGGATTGGTGGAACTCTTCTCTGTTTTATCAGGTTGTTCCATTAATTTACACAAGGTTACTTCAGTGAACCATTCCTCGACCAGACTGACTGTGCCTCTAACTGTATTTCCTCCAATCTCTTCCAGGAAGGTCCCAGACTGAATGCATTGATCCTCCACTATTAAAACTGCATTGTTTTCTGTATATAATGTAATCTAACTGTGAGCCCAATAGATTTTCAGCATGTTCACCAGTGACCTGAATTTTACTTACTTGATCATCCCCACACAGTGTGCTTTTTTTCCAATATTAGAATGATGAGGAACAGTTATGCAGAGACAAATAAGGGGCATTTGCTGATATACATGCGCACTGTAAGCTCCTTACCGCTTTAGGATTCAGTCACAGTCTGGTTATTTGGATTTTTAATGACAGGATGCCCTCCAGCTGGCTTGTATTAGATTGATGGTTCTATGCACATATCAATGTCTTGCCCCTGGGTGGGGGCGACAGGCATACACACAGGAATTTGACAAACATGATGGTACCAGGTCCAAAGAAATACTCTTGCAAGCATATAATGTTGTGATTTTGACAAATACCCATTGCCCTAGGGCGGGGATTTAGATGCCAAAGCAAAGAAAAATGTCAAATTCCCCCTAGTCAGCACGCTGCTCTCCCCCCTGGGGCAAAAAGTTAAAAGGTGCACCACCTAAATACATGTACCTTTTGTGCCTATAATGATATGGCCTTCTTCCTCTTGTGATTAGCTTGGCATCACATTATCATGAATTCACTGTTGTGGAAGCTCCAAAGCCATAACAAGTTTCCTGTCTGTCATTACACCACCATGTTATTTTTTATTATACCCCCCCGCAACGAAGTTAGGGGGGGGTATACTGGAATCAGGTTGTCCGTCCGTCCGTCCGTCCGTCCGTCTGTCCGTCCGTCTGTCCGTCCGTCTGTCCGTCCGTCCGTCTGTAGACACAAAATTCTGCGGACTACTCCTCCTAAACTTCTGGAAGGATTTTTATAAACTTGCTGGCAATGATCCTTAGACATTGTATTAGCGCGTTATCTATATAGCATTGAGTTACCTCCCCTATTTACCAAGTTATGCCCCTTTGATGATTTTTGCATTACAAACTTCTGCGGACTACTCCGCCTCTAAACTACTGGAAGGATTTTGATGAAACTTGCTGGCAATGATCCTTAGACATTGTATAAGCGCGTTATCTATATATCATTTGGTTACCTCCCCTATTTACCAATTTATGCCCCTTTGATGATTTTTGCATTACAAACTTCTGCGGACTACTCCGCCTAAACTACTGGAAGGATTTTAATGATACTTGCTGTCAATGATCCTTAGACATTGTAGCAGCGCGTTATCTATATAGCATTGAGTTACCTCCCCTATTCACCAAGTTATGCCCCTTTGATGATTTTTGCATTACAAACTTCTGCGGACTACTCCGCCTAAACTACTGGAAGGATTTTAATGATACTTGCTGTCAATGATCCTTAGACATTGTAGCAGCGCGTTATCTATATAGCATTGAGTTACCTCCCCTATTTACCAAGTTATGCCCCTTTGATGATTTTTGCATTACAAACTTCTGCGGACTACTCCGCCTAAACTACTGGAAGGATTTTAATGATACTTGCTGTCAATGATCCTTAGACATTGTAGCAGCGCGTTATCTATATAGCATTGAGTTACCTCCCCTATTTACCAAGTTATGCCCCTTTGATGATTTTTGCATTACAAACTTCTGCGGACTACTCCTTCTAAACTACTGGAAGGATTTTGATGAAACTTGCTGCAATGATCCTTAGACATTGTAAAGCGCGTTATCTATATACATTTGGTTACCTCCCCTATTTACCAATTTATGCCCCTTTGATGATTTTTGCATTACAAACTTCTGCGGACTACTTCCTTCTAAACTACTGGAAGGATTTTGATGAAACTTGCTGGCAGTGATCCTTAGACATTGTATAAGCGCGTTATCTATATATCATTTGGTTACCTCCCCTATTTTCCAAGTTATGCCCCTTTGATGATTTTTGCATTACAAACTTCTGCGGACTACTTCGCCTAAACTACTGGAAGGATTTTGATGAAACTTGCTGCCATTCATCCTTAGACATTGTAGAAGCATGTGTTAGTTATATAACATTGGATTACCTCCCTTTATTATAGTTATGCCCCTTTGATGATTTTTGCTTTACAATTTTCTGCAGACTACTCCTCCCATTGGATTACCTCCCTTTTTTATAGTTATGCCCCTTTGATGATTTTTGCTTTACAATTTTCTGCAGACTAAACTACTGGAGGGATTTCAATGAAACTTGCTGTCATTCAACCTTAGACATTGTAGTAGCGCTTTTTCTATATAACATTGGGTTCCCCCCCCCCCCCCCCCCCCCCCCCTCCTCCCTGTTTTAAAGATATGTCCCTTTGATGGTATTTGTTTTACAATTTTCTTCCATTGATAGATTTCAGTGAATCTTAATGATATTTATCCATAGACATAGGTATATCCATAGGTATGTGTTACAAAGGATCACTAGATTTCCATGTAGTTGGCACATATGTCCTCTGTATATTAAGATGGAGTGTTGCATACAAGAATTCTGATTTCATGCTCCAAAGCCATGTTTGACAAAAACACTTGCGGGGGGGTATTAGTAAGCCCTTAGGCGACAGTTCTAGTTCCAAAATGTTTGATGAAAGGGAATACTTCCAGCAGTATTTTATATCGGCTTACTTAAATAAACAGAAAAGTTTCTGTATGGTCAAAGAACTTAATCTTTACCAATACATGTGGCCAGTTTGTAGTATATTAGGGACAATACCCTCACCTGTACACACTGATTTACACAGGAAATAGTAATAATTAGTTATGATTATGCATTGTTACATTAAACTTTTTCTCCAGGTACCTAATCCACCCTAAGTAATACTTATATACTTAGGGGCATTTTTATCATACCTGTTTCCCTGTCATATCTATACCTAAATATTTAGCAACAGACATTGCTAGCTAGTTAGGTAATAATATACTATATATTTATGTCAGTTTGGTTTTGTGGTAAAATATGTTCCAATAGCAGTGGATATTTTTGGTGGGATTTGAGCCAGAACTTTTTTTTTTTTTTTTTTTTAAATTTATTAATTCCCTTTTATTTTTGATTTTGTTGATCTAATGCATTATTATGAAATCAAGGTGATGTGCTGAGTATAATAGAGCAGTGCTAAAGTATTTTAGAAATAAGTACTGAATGATTGTTTTTGTTTTAAGCTCATCTGTTTCATTAAAGAAAAAGAACATTGACCTTAATCATTTGTTTTGATAAATTTCACATGTGCATCCTTTTCCTTTGTAAGTTGTTACAAGAGTAAATTTCATATTTGCATCCTTTTCCCTTTAAGTTGTTACAAGAGTAAATTTCATATTTGCATCCTTTTCCCTTTAAGTTGTTACAAGAGTACTGCACATTGACATGTGAGCGTATGACTGACCTTCAGGATGATGTTTTATTCAAATATGTAAACAAACAGGCGTTGGTTGCTGCTTTGTCAGGCACTTACTTTGAGATACTTTCTGCAATGCCTGGCCATGACATAACAATAACAGGAAAATATTATAGGTAGAATTAAGTGGGGGAGATAGGAAAGGAAAAAGAAACAGATTGAAATTCTTGTAATCTTGAAATACTGTGACTGGGAAGAAGTAACTCTGGACAAGAGAAGGCAGGGGCAGTGAGGGCTTTGTAAGGACAGACTATTTATTAAGTATTCATGAATTATAAATACCCAGGACTTGGTCTGCCTTTCTGAAAATCCATATTACAGAATCATATATGTTTCTTGTTCTCAGAACTTTGGCCAGAAACCTCTGTATGAAATTTTTCTTGCCGATCTTTGGACTATATTTTCCATAGCTCTTGTAATGATTTCCCCCATGCCATTATTCAGTCAGAAGAATTATTATCTATTGCTTTTTTCCACATAATAGCAAAAGTTTTAATTTTTCTCCCCATGTCTGTTTCAGTTTTTTCGAGATGAGCTTCAGAATACTGATGGCTTTGAGAGACAGTTCAAATTCCATGGGAAAGATGACAAAATCAGTGTGGAAGAATTGTGGAGAGCGTGGAAGAGATCCGCAGGTACTTCAGTTGTTGGTCTTTTTACTCTTTACCTTATGAATATTCATGCGCAAATTTACGTTTATATGATTATAATTTCAGCAAACTTCTAAGTGGTGTTTGAAACAGTTGTTTTTCTGTGCTGTGTAGACTGTAGAACCTGAACTACAATATTATATGAGCAAACATAGGAGACAATACAGATATATCATTTAATTTAGTGATGTTACAATTATAATGGTTATGAAATTTCGTGTTCATTGTGATATATTTCCCAATTCTTTTCCAAGGCTTTGATTGATTAGACTTCCTGTGAGGTAATTGACTGGAGTATTGTACCCTATAACATACAAGGCTTCTTCACATAACAATACCTTTGGGCATATATTGCCACAATTTGTGGTGCTCTTGTTTTATGTTGTTGTATGCAACAGTGTATTCTTGAAAAACTGCATTATTTTGTTTTGGAAATATAATAACTGTGAACTTTCATTTGTTATATCTTGCGCATTGTTCAGTTCCTAGTTTAATTAATCATAAGGTTTTTGTAATTTATTATGAACATGCTTTCAAAACACACAAGCATTCCCCAAAACAGACATGCAGGGTTTCCATTAATAACAGAATGCCAATCATAGACATCAGTTCAAATTACATAAAAATCAATAGCTTCACAGCTGTTGAAAAATTCTGAATGTCAAAAATCCCCCTTAACCCCCAGCTTCAAATAAATCATTTGTTATATTTAAGGCATAGTTTGTTTGTTTGAACATTTAAGTAGCTGTCCTTTTTTCCAGTGAGATATAAAACCTTTGTATTGATTTTGCCTTATGATGAGCAGTACTGAACAAGTCAATTATCAAACGTGGTAAAATGTTTTAACATATGGAAGAAAAAGTGGTAAGTTATCGACATCCCTAGCTCAATTAGTGTGTTAGGTAAGCAGATGGATGCCAGCCATATTTATGGGATTGATGTCTATGTTACAGTGTACAACTGGACAGTGGACGATGTCATGGAATGGTTGATGGGTTCCGTGGAATTACCACAGTACGCCATCGTCTTCAAGGAAAAGAATATTAATGGTTCACGGCTTCCCAGGTTTGTCCTCATTCCTTTGCTTCCCTTGCAGCACTTTGGCCTTCAATCTCCATGAGTCCATTATCCTTGCTTAACCCTTTACTCCATGAATACAAATACTTCATGTACAAATTTATGAATATTAATAAACTGAATTTAAATGAAATAAAAAATCATGATTTCTTTCTTTGCCACACAGACTGTTAAGAATCTGAGCTACAATATTGTATGAGCAATCAGAAGAGACCCTGATCAGACAGCTCCTATAGGAGATGTCTGATTTGGGTCTGCTCTGTTTGCCTATGCCTCAAAATGAGTCTATATGAAGTAAAGGGTTAACTTACTTGATCATCTGTCTGTGGTTAAGCGCAGCAAGCTAGATCAGTGCTCAGTATTGTAAGGGTAGTTTCAGGACAACAGTCTAATTGTAATAATCTGGGGACTGATAGGGGGATTCAACTGTCTTGATAATCACAAGGCGTTTATAATCTTATCATCTTTCCTTATTTTTAGCTCACCTGAGCACTTTGTGCTCAAGTGAGCTTTTAGGATCGTCCGTCGTCGTGCGTCGTCCGTCGTGCGTCGTCAACAATTTTCTTTAAACGACATCTCCTCTGAAACCGCTGGACAGAATATAATGAAACTTGGCAGGAATGTTCATTGGGTGAGGCTCTACAAAAGTTGCTAAAATAAAGTTGATCCATGAAGAACTCTGGTTGCCTTGGCAACAAAAAGAAAAATAATTTGAAAACTTAAAAAATCATCTCCTTCAAAACTACTGGCCAAATTTCAAAATAATTTGGTACAGATGTTCCTTGGGTCAACCTCTACCAAATTTGCTAAAATTATTCCGATCAGTAAAAAAACATGGCCGCCAGGGGCGGGGCTTATTTCCCAAATATGTATATAGGGAAACCTTTAAACAACATCTCCTCTGAAACCACTGGACAGAATTTGATTAAACTTGGCAGGGATGATCCTTGGGTCAACCTTCACAAAAGTTGCTAAAATAAACTTGATCCATGTAGAACTCTGGTTGCCATGGCAACAAAAAAAAATAAAAAATGAAAACTTTAAAAATCATCTTCTTCAAAACTACTGGCCAGATTTTAAAATAAATTGGTACAGATGTTCCTTGGGTCAACCTCTACCAAAGTTGCTAAAATTATTCCGATCCGTAAAAAAACATGGCCACCAGGGGCAGGGCTTATTTGCCTTATATGTATATAGAGAAACCTTTAAACAACATCTCCTCTGAAACCACTGGACAGAATGATTCTTGGGTCAACCTTCACAAAAGTTGCTAAAATAAACTTGATCCATGTAGAACTCTGGTTGCCATGGCAGCAAAAAAAAAAAAAATGAAAACTTTAAAAATCATCTTCTTCAAAACTACTGGCCAGATTTTAAAATAAATTGGTACAGATGTTCCTTGGGTCAACCTCTACCAAAGTTGCTAAAATTATTCCGATCCGTAAAAAAACATGGCCACCAGGGGCAGGGCTTATTTGCCTTATATGTATATAGAGAAACATTTAAACAACATCTCCTCTGAAACCACTGGACAGAAATTGATTAAACTTGGCAGGGATGATCCTTGGGTCAACCTTCACAAAAGTTGCTAAAATAAACTTGATACATGTAGAACTCTGGTTGCCATGGCAACAAAAAGAAAAAAAATTAAAACTTTTAAAATCATCTTCTTCAAAACTAGTGGCCAGATTTTAAAATAAATTGGTACAGATGTTCCTTGGGTCAACCTCTACCAAAGTTGCTAAAATAATTCCGATCCGTGAAAAAACATGGCCACCAGGGGCGGGGCTTATTTGCCTAAAATGTATATAGAGAAACCTTTAAACAACATCTCCTCTGAAACCACTGGACAGAATTTGATTAAACTTGGCAGGGATGATCCTTGGGTCAACCTTCACAAAAATTGCAAAAATAAACTTGATCCATGTAGAACTCTGGTTGCCATGGCAACAAAAAGAAAAGAAATATGAAAACTTTAAAAATCATCTTCTTTAAAACTACTGGCCAGACTTTAAAATAAATTGGTACAGATGTTCCTTGGGTCAACCTCTACCAAAGTTGCTAAAATTATTCCGATCAGTAAAAAAACATGGCCGCCAGGGGCGGGGCTTATTTGCCTTATATGTATATAGAGAAACCTTTAAACAACATCTCCTCTGAAACCACTGGACAGAATGATTCTTGGGTCAACCTTCACAAAAGTTGCTAAAATAAACTTGATCCATGTAGAACTCTGGTTGCCATGGCAGCAAAAAGAAAAAAAAATGAAAACTTTAAAAATCATCTTCTTCAAAACTTCTGGCCAGATTTTAAAATAAATTGGTAGATGTTCCTCGGGTCATCCTCTACCAAAGTTGCTAAAATTATTCCGATCCGTAAAAAAACATGGCCGCCAGGGGCGGGGCTTATTTGCCTTATATGTATATAGAGAAACCTTTAAACAACATCTCCTCTGAAACCACTGGACAGAATTTGATTAAACTTGGCAGGGATGATCCTTGGGTCAACCTTCACAAAAGTTGCTAAAATAAACTTGATCCATGTAGAACTCTGGTTGCCATGGCAACAAAAAGAAAAAAAAATGAAAACTTTAAAAATCATCTTCTTCAAAACTACTGGCCAGATTTTAAAATAAATTGGTAGATGTTCCTCGGGTCAACCTCTACCAAAGTTGCTAAAATTATTCCGATCCGTAAAAAAACATGGCCGCCAGGGGCGGGGCTTATTTGCCTTATATGTATATAGAGAAACCTTTAAACAACATCTCCTCTGAAACCACTGGACAGAATTTGATTAAACTTGGCAGGGATGATCCTTGGGTCAACCTTCACAAAAGTTGCTAAAATAAACTTGATCTATGTAGAACTCTGGTTGCCATGGCAACAAAAAGAAAAAAAAATGAAAACTTTAAAAATCATCTTCTTCAAAACTAGTGGCCAGATTTTAAAATAAATTGGTACAGATGTTCCTTGGGTCAACCTATTTATCTCAGGTGAGCGATTTAGGGCCATCATGGGCCTCTTGTTTTTTGGGGGTTTTTTTTGTACTATAATGTCCACACAAGGACCTCGAAACCATGCACGGATAATCTTTTCTTGGAATATCACACACAAAAATAAGACTGAAATATTATAGGTGGGAAATTAAAACCATGTAGGCAAGTCAGGCATGTGTTGACCCAGTGGTCCTCAAACCTTGCTGTTACTTGTTAGAAGACAATTGCTATAAATGTATGTGTTGGTGCCTCAAAAGTGAAGGTTACAGGATACATAGGAACTTCTCAGAATATTAACTAGATAGGAGATGTGCCAGAGGTTCTCAAAATTAGTACATGTATAGTCCATTTGCAAAGGGATGAAGTGATGGCAGACCACACAGTCATTTACTGAAACTTAGTGCATCTTACGACGGAACATACTATTGGTGTATAATGCTCCCACAAGCGTAGCGCTTGTTCTTCTTTACGCTTCACAACAATCTTTTAAGGATATTGTACTTTTATATCACTGAATATATTTGACATTAAACTGAAAAGTCTACATCAATAAAATATACATCAATAAATATACAGTAATAACAGTACACATATCCCAAGCTGTTGCTTCTCTATGTTGCCTTTGAAGATGGATCAGAGCTATGGTTGTCATTCAGGCTTATGATATTGACACTTTATGTGGGTGGTGTGGCCTCAGCACAGTATACCAGACTGAATAGTAATGTTACATCTTGTAGTTGGGCTTCCTGGAGTTAAATGCAACATATGTGACACTCTTCACAGGTTTTTCTAGCACACTTAATCTGACAGTAAAATTTCATATCTATACACACACATGAATGTTATGAATTATTGTTATACCACCAATTCACAGAAGTAGGGGCAAAACAAGAGTCAAGCTTGTCCAGTCCCATCACATCATGCCACGTCCAGTCCTGTCCTGTCCCGTCATGACATTTGTATTACATTGAAACAAAGTGTAATGTTGGGGTATCAATCACCTTTAGTGGTAGTGATATTTATATATAGTGTTTTTGTGTCATCTGTAAGCAGAGGTGACACATAGGGATCACTTTTCAGTTGTCTGTCTGTCCACCCATCTGTCTGTCACACTTTTTCCTGTCACATTGCAGCAGGTGACACACGTGTTCCAAAGAACACTCTTGTTTCTTTACTTTGTTAATTATTTGTCAAGTCAGAGCTTTCAAAAGAAATGGATATTGAGACAAAGATATAGCCAGATAGGCTTGCATGTTGTGCTGATCAGATTTAATGCTGTTTGCTGTTCCCTCAGTACTCTGGAGAGGAGGAGCTATTATTGTAAGTCTCGAATTCCACCAACCTTACCTACAGCTAAGTAATACTTAGATACTTAGGGACATATCTTATTAGTCTTTCTTTTGGAATAAAAATACATAAACATCTAATTTCTTAGAAAATTGCAAGTCAGTCTGATAAATATTTATCTCAGCTTAGTCATTTAATGAAATATTTTGTAACAAGAATGTTGAACTGTTTTCCCACCGTACACTCAATATTAAGTATAACTTTGTGCTTAGAAATGTATGTTGAATTTGAACTAGTTCAAATTGAGAGTTACTCTCAGTCTGCTCTGGCTCCAACAAAGCTGATCCTTTGGAAATTCAGCTTCCTAGGGATTATTTAGAAAGTAGACTTACACAAACTTGATGGTAATGTTAATGACTATTATCTTGCCAAGGCTGACTTGGTATTGGACCATTATCTCCAATTATAGCCCTTGAAGTATAAAAAATGTCATATTTAACTTTGATTACATTCTAGCATCCACATTTATAAAGCAATCTTGATCAGATGTATAACCAAGGATTATTATGACTTATATGGGAGTTAAGTGGTACTTCAGGTGAGCAATATAGGGCCATTATGGCCCTCTTGTTCTTGATTTTACTATCTCAAATTTGGGAAGTAAAGGTGATCATTTTAGGTATTTTACACCCCTTACATTGTGTATGGAACTGAGATAAATATCAAGCCGTTGTCTTTCAAGACAGAAATAAACAGTAGGGTAGATAAGGTATTATACCTTTTTTTTTTTTATACTTACTTTCATTTGACCTTTCGATAATATATTAAAAAAAAAAACAACTTCCTTTGTGTGTATCAAATTGTAATGCTTGTTGTCTTTATAAATAAAACCTGGATTTTTTTTATCTTTTTATATATATATATATATATATATTATATATATATTATATATATATATATATTATATAATATATATATATATATATATATATATATATATATATATATATATATACTACATGAAGCATTTTTGTAAGAGCAATTCAGCAACACATGTACAGGAATTATCTGTTATCTTGCTAATTTGGTGTATAGCACCCCCCCCCAGCATAACTTGCTGTTCATAAATCTCAGCCTTACATCTTACATCTTGAGCACTGAGCACTTTAATTAATGCATGTTAATTAAGTTGATGTTCTGGCTAGTTTAACTCTGATTAAGCCTCTATTGAATAGCTAAGATAACAGATTCAGTAATTTGGCTGTGAATATTGATTAAGCTCACGTCAAGATTTTTGACATACTACCTGCTTTTGAAAAAAATAAAACAGCAGAGGAACAAATAAGCTTTATTGACATGTGAGTTATACCCTTTACTTTCAATACTAATTGAGTATCTAAATAACTTAGCAATTTTATTCCTCATGTATATTCATGTACAAATTTATGATTTGATGAATATTGATTAACTGAACTCAAAATGGTATATGAAACACATTAGATCTTTCTTTGCCATTCAGACTGTAAAATCTAAGCTACAGTATTGTATGAGCAAACAGATGAGACCCTGATCAGCCAGCCATTTGGCTCTGCTCTGTTTGCAGTTGAGTCCAAATAAGTCTATATGAAGAAAAGAGTTAAATTTAATTGAGGACCTAGGATATGATACAATGTCTTCAATTTAATCATGATACAGTGAGCAGCTGTATCACTAGTTTACAGAAATCAGAGTCACTTAAAAAAAGTAAGAATATCCTTTAATAGAAGTGGGTCATATTAAATTCAATCAATAGTAGCACTAGGTATCTGCCAAGTAATTTTGCACAAAGCTGCTGAATTAATTGAGTCTATCAGATTTTTAATGGGTTTTGCTATCCATTAATTAAAAAAATATTTGGATATTTGATTTCTAAATGAGTAATTATGCTCATAGGCAGTATGTGAGGAGTCAAAAGTATGTACACATAATTTCAATTTTCCAAGACCGTCCCCGGAGGGCGAGTAGTTAGAGCCGTGACATACCAGAGTCATAAAAAAATGGTACTGTTATTGCTCCTTTGCTTTGCGCTCAGCATATAAGGGTAGTTGCAGGACTGGTTGGCCCGGTGTCAGGATAATATGACTGGGTCTGGTATCATGCCACATGTCTACTGTATTGTTGCAGCACTATATCTGTCCAAGTAGACATCGTCTCCAAATGACTGAAATACTGTCGATGGGACGTAAAACCCAATTTATAAACAAACAAACAAACAATTTTCCAAGAATTAATATATTTGTTAGGGATCAATTCTTGGAACCAGATCCTGTATGTTGAATCTGGAACAATACTTGTGTTGATGTTTGTCTTAAAGACCAGATTAATGTGATTGCTGTCTCTGTATGTGATATATATTGAAAGTGGTATAGCTTAAATAATGATTTTCTTGGGCGCCCTCTGTCTAGACAAAGAGGATTGGCCGGACAATTGATTGTGACATTGCTAGGTTTAATTGTCTTTTTGGATATTTATATATACATGATACAGTAGTGCACATTTCAGACAGCTCTTGAGGCATTATTAACCCTTTCCTCATAGAGGAAACCATGAAAAGACCTATGCGAACAACATAAAACCAGATCAGCCTGTGAGTAACTCACAGGCTGATCAGGTTTTATGCTGTTTGCTGCTCCTCAGTGGTCTGGAAATGAGCATTTTGTAATTAAATTTGGTAAGGTTATTTGTGGTTTTCTGCAGATCAGGCTTTATGTGGTACCTTTTGAGTGCGTCAAAATGAGTCTGTATTAGGGAAAGGGTTAAAAATAGTTTTAAGAGTTTGCAATTACCTGATACACACTTCAATTGGAAAGATAGGTTGGATGAAGGTTCTGAAAAATATAGAAAGAAAAATTAATATCTTTTCCACCAAAAAAAATATGTTTTTATTTTACATTAGGGGTAACAAAATGTTGAAGTATATTTATGATCGCATATTTATGATCGCGTTGGAAGATATATCTTTAAATGTGGCCTTGTACATACATAGTTTGTCAGTGAGAAAAGTCAATAATAATACAATGTTACTTTTATGGTATGTTAGTGAAGCGAATGTGTGATGTATCGACTGGACCTTGTGTCAGTCTAGACCAAGTCAGTCTATATACAGCATTCCTTAGCCTCTGTATTGGATCCACCGAGACTTACTCCCACCTGCATCAATATTGTTATATTTCATTATAGTTGCCTATACATATATTGTGGCGACCAAGTGCTATAATAAACAGTTGGTATTAGGATCTAGGTGTAGAGAATTGGTATAAGGGATAAGACTTCTAATGAGCAGCAGTTTTTTTTGGTGTTTTTTTTTCTTAAAATTTTTCAACTCGGACCTCCATCATGACAGACAGACCTTCACCCCGCTGCTTCATGGAATCGTGTTCTACGTGCCCCATCCTATCATGTCATGTCCCATCCTACACTCGTATTGTATAAAGACATGATTGGATGTGGGGGTATTAATCATTGTTAGTTCTAGTTGACTGAGTGGTTAGAGCATCTTCATAACCAGGACGTTGGGAGGTTCAGTTCCAGGCCACGATATAACAAAGTTGTATAATAGGATGGTTTTGGTTTGTTTCCAAATGAAATATTGTTAGAACCAGTGTAATGTATAAAACCAGTTTCAAACCAGATCAGCTGGCATATAAATCAGGCTGATCATTTTTATGACATTAGTTTCTACAGCTACATTAGATGGGGGGGGGGGTCCTTTTTTTGTCTTTTCAAACATTAGGGGGGGATGGGAGTTTCAAGTGAACTCTTGATATATCCATACATATAGATAAAGAGATAAAATTTTGAAATAAATGAAGGTCATTTAGACTATTTGTAGATCAAACTAGACAATTTTTTGTGTCCTAGGGAACTCTAGGCAATAACTACCAGCATGCTTGTATCTGTCCATTTCAGCAATTTTTCTATTCACCTCATGTCATCCTATTCAGTCTTGATGAGCAACTTTTTGATTTATAGTTTAATTGAATGTTTAAAATGGGACATCTGGCAAGCACTTTCCCTCTCATGTCTGTTATTTTCTTCTTGGTCAGTAATTTTCTTCACATAAATTGTTCAGATATCATAAACATATGGCGTAGAGTAGAAAATAATATGATTACTTTGTTGCGTTTATTGACATCCAGGCATTAAAATGTGTGAAATCACAATGAAGATAGACAGAATTGTGTATTGGAAGAGATTGGAAATATACTGAGGCACGAAAATCAATACATTTGGCTACAGTAAGATACCAGCAGAATTGGAAAACTTATAATTATTATATTCCCAGAGGAAGTATTTGGATTTTCTTATTACTTCCGCAGTTTCTGTGCGGCCCGTCTTCGTGTAAACTGAGGTGAAAAGGAACTCATTGAACCTTATAACATAAGACTAAATAAATATTTTAGAAATTGGTTAAACGGATTGTACCACTTAGTGTTAAAAATCCTTTTGATCTCTCAATTATACCATTTTATGTCAAAGTTCACCAATAACTCCTGATCAATCTGAATATACTTGTAGGCCAGTCTGGTTTTATATTTATACTGATTGCATAAGTCATCAGTCTTAAAAACTGTTTACCTCATTCAGATGATGTTTTGAGGTTTTTACCCCGTACCTCATAAAGACATGGGAGAAGACCCTTATCATGCAGCTCCTTCCTGTGTTGTAATCCAATGTTTCATGATGTCATTTAGAAGTCAGAGAATTAATGTTCATAGGCATAAATGACTTATGCTGGAGGTAAAGTGGTTACGGTATAGTCCAGATGTAGAGTTCATGTTCATGGATCTGAAATTGATGGTTCTTTATTTCTTTTAAGTGGGATGGGGGGAATTATAACCCAGGAACCATTGAGATGGATCAATGTAAGTACAGTCAACATGGTACATGCGACCACCTGTATTAAACAACTTTTTTATTAAATGACTGTTATAAATCCCGACTGAACGTTTTTACTATATCAGTTGATCCCATTAAGCGACTTTTTCATTATGCGACCAATGACCACATAAACCAAGTCCCAGCAAGTAAGATTATGCGCAAAATCAACTTTTTTTGAGCGACTGTGTTTGATTCCATTTCTAATTATTGTGTACGCTGGAGCATGTGTATATTCATCTTTAACACATCCGAACAAACAAACAATTATCCCATTCATAAGTGCTCACCAGAAACCAATTTGATTTGACCACGCATGACTGCACAATGTGCAACTATATTCTAAATATAGTTCCTGGTTCCCATTTCAACAGTTACTAAGCATAACATAGTTGAAACCACCCCTCCAAATGCCGAATGCTTTGGATTTTGGTAAAATAATATTTGGGAATAAGGTAAATTAATACTTCCGTATGCAATGCGTACCATTAATCATTCGTATCTGTAAGTATGTAAATTGCGTTTTATGATACTCGACCAGGGCGCACGGTTGAAATAAATTTATCGGAGGTTTCTGGATTTATGTTAGACAGAGACATAAAGCTCATTGCTAAATAATATTTTTTCTTGAAATTGTCTGAATCCATCCATGAATTCTATGTCAAATGTTGTGTTTTTCCACCGACCACCGAATCCAAACCTCAGCCAATGATCCAAGGTATTATTACAACGTAACAGCTAAAAGAATTGAAAGATATGACAAAAAATAAACATGTTGATGTTTATTGGTGTTAAACAACAAAACATTGTGTAGTTTACATCGTATTCATGTTGTAATATAGCGTTATGATACAATTTAGCTTACAGTTTGTATATATGACTTGTTTGCCTGGATTTCCGAAAATATCTATTAAAAGATCATTTCATTAAGCGACCGGTTTTTGCAGTCCTTGAGCAGTTTCTAATACAATGTGACTGTAGTAAAAACTTGTTTCCCAATCAACAAAAAGAGAAATATTTAAACTTAAATTGGCAGTAATATTGAAGGATATTCTGTGCTTCCCAATCAAAACTACTCTTTCTTCATCTCTGTTTCTTTATCATATATATTAAACCATTATCTTAAACTTGAAGATGCCTCAGAGTCTAGTAATTATCAGTCTTAAGCAGTCAGTCAATGGAACAAGAGTAAGTGACCGCTTAACAGAGTTGGCTGCTAAATGAAGGTTGACCACTTAACCCTTACCCTGCTGGAACCGTAAGTGCTAACCTTTGCCACCTGTAAAGAGCCAGGCCAGCCTGCACAGATGTACAGGCTGGCCTGACTCTATACTGTTGGCTGACCAACTACAAGTTTTCATCTTGTTAGTCCCCTACCGGTGTTCACACCGGAGGGGACTATAGGTTTGCCCTCCGTCTGTCCGTCCGTCCGTCCGTCTGACCGTCTGTCCGTCCGTCTGTCCGCTCAAATCTGGATCCCGCGATAACTTAATAACTAAGCAAGCTAACTTGATGAAACTTGGTATATGACTAGATGGCAATGTGTAGATTATGCACGTCGTTTTATTTTTGTTCTTCGACTAAAATTGTGGTTGCTATGGTAACGGAAATAGTGAAAATATGGCAAAAATGGGATCCCGCGATAACTAAGCAAGCTAACTTGATGAAACTTGGTATATGACTAGATGGCAATGTGTAGATTATGCACATCATTTTATTTTGTTCTTCGACTAAAATTGTGGTTGCTATGGTAACAGAAATAGTGAAAATATGGCAAAAAATGGGATCCCGCGATAACTAAGCAAGCTAACTTGATGAAACTTGGTATATGACTAGATGGCAATGTGTAGATTATGCACGTCATTTTATTTTTGTTCTTCGACTAAAATTGTGGTTGCTATGGTAACGGAAATAGTGAAAATATGGCAAAAATGGGATCCCGCGATAACTAAGCAAGCTAACTTGATGAAACTTGCTATATGACTAGATGGCAATGTGTAGATTATGCACGTCATTTTATTTTTGTTCTTCGACTAAAATTGTGGTTGCTATGGTAACGGAAATAGTGAAAATATGGTAAAAAATGGGATCCCGCGATAACTAAGCAAGCAAACTTGATGAAACTTGGTATATGATTAGATGGCAATGTGTAGATTATGCACATCATTTTATTTTTGTTCTTCGACTAAAATTGTGGTTGCTATGGTAACGGAAATAGTGAAAATATGGCAAAAAATGGGATTGATTACCATATTGAGTCAAGGTGGAGCCGGTAGGGGACTTTATGTGTTGCATACAACACCAGTTAGTTGTTATCCCTAAACTTGATAAAAAAAAAATGTGCCGGCTAAGTCCATTTGAGAATTTCAGGAGGTTAAGGGTTAAAATATAATAGGTGGCTGCTCATACAAGTTCAGCTGTATATCATACAATGTGAATATACATGAAACATTTCTTTATTCAGTTTGACAGTGGATAGTTCCCTGACCCTAACTTTTATTTAAATAAAAATAGGTTTGGCCACAAACAATGACATGTGCTCCTTTGTTAACATCGTGTTTGTGGGACAAAATCTAACTGTAATCTATTGTTAAGATATGCTAATAGGTGGGTCATGGAACTATGCGTTATATTAAGTTTCTCTGCATCAATATTTATAAACAATACTCTTCTCGGTATATGAAAATAAGACAACCACAGAACGTAACTAGAGGGCTGACACAGAAACTGTTCCATCACCTACTATTTCTATATGCACTTCAAATAGTTTTGTAGTCTACCCCTGCATTACTGCAGCAACTGGTATGTAATTTATAAAAGTTTAGACACCTATTACAGGTATTGACATTTGATCCAATCTTAGTCTAGTTGTCTGTATGTGAACATCACTTTGACATTAGCTGGGGCTGATTTGACTGGCCTGTCTGTTGGAGTAGCTACCTAGTCGTAAAGCAAATGGAGCACTCAGAGGTCTGCCTATCAGTTGTCAGTCAGTCGAAGCAAGAAAGCATTCACAGTGCACTGGCCTCACCTTGGTGTTTATCAGCTGCCTTCATAGGTTTCCAAATATGGATAGAATCAATACCAAGATTAGACAGATACAAAAGACTGTCATGGTCAGGTCATAAAGTAGAAGATTATTGTAAATGGGATACCTTTTGATAAATGTGATGGGAGGTTGAAGAAGTTAATGAAGCTGATTAGAAATTTATTAAAATGGTTTTTGGTCAGTGGATTTTTTAAGTTGTATTCAGATTCTTTGCTAAGTTTTGTTACATAAGACTCAAATGACTTTGTTTTACTTTAAATAATATGACAGGGCTCAGTGTTGTAGTTTGTAAGGCATCCAATGATGAGAGTCCTCTATTTTATACTCAGCTTTGCGTCAACTTAAGTTGCAAAATCCTGATTGTAATATAATTAGATTCTTCATCTTTTCTACTTGTACATTCCACAGGAAAAAACAGATTTCTTGAACATCAGCAATAGAGAAGTCTTAAACCCATATGATTATGATGCAGCAAATTTGATTTATCTTTCTAATAATCTTCATTTCTCATGTGTTATTAGGCTCTTACACAGAGTGTTGATTGTTATTCAGCTATAACCTGTTTACACTGTACAATAGTGTGCAGCACAATAAATCAGAGGTATGTTCTGATACAGGGCACAACACAATACCTTTTAAATTTGATGTTTTAGAATTTTTTTGGAGGTAATAAACAAATATTTCATAAAAGAGTTCAAATAGAGACAAAAAGGCGATTAACAAAGATAAATATGAAACCAACACTAGGAAATGGGAAATGTTTTTAACTTAAATGCTTGATGACAGAAAATCACAACAAACACAGTCAGTCATAACCAACAAAGAATAGAAAATGATAGAAATTTTGGTTTACTATATGCATATATTGAGGACTTCCCTTTGATATAGACACACAGAAAGACATGATTTGTGAGAGTAAATGAAAAAAAAAAATAAGGAAATAAACATTGTGTTCATTGGTAAAGTAAAAGATAGAGAAAGAGGAAGAGAAAGAAGGTTAGAAAGACAGTGACAAAGAGCATGCTTATACATCATTCCCAGCATATTTTGACAATTATCTTGATGTACTTGAACAAAATTAATGTATATTGAATATCTGGAAAAAATGAAATTAAAAACAAATCATACCCTGCAATGCATTTTGCTCAAGTGTGATATAAATAAACTTCAAATGGTTATATAACTGCTGTTTTAGTTTGCAAGTCAAGCACCTTTTAGATTATTGAGCCTGTGTCAGTACCTGGTCCCAGGTTAACAATCCAATGCCTATATGTACTGCAACAGCCAGCTCTCAAGAAAACAATGCAACAACGTTGTATACCCATTGTCTATGTACAAACCATTACAGCAATGTCATGCTTACTAATTGTTGGCCATGTCATGCTTACTAATTGCTGGCCATTTTAATTAACCCTGGATCTGATCACATTCTAATTACTTGTACAGAGGTGCACTGAGGAACACAGCAGGCATGGGTATCTTAGTTATGTACTTGTATACCTACAGTTGGTGATACAGTATCCTATTGATATATGTTGGGGTCAGGTATTTATTGGACACGGTTGTGTACTTACATTGATACGCTGTTTTGTTGGTCTGGTAGAACACAGAGTCTATGTGATGATCATGAATGATTTTGACACCAGTAATTAATTATTGGAAGTCTTTGATCTTCAGCCTTGTTTATCTGTCTCTCTCTGTCTGTTGAGAAGTCTGTCTCTAGATTTGACTGGTCTGCCCAGGCTTCCTGCATGTCTAGTAGTCTCTGTGGTCTGTTGGATGAGGGCTGGTCTGTTCAGATTCCATTAGTGTCTTAGTTTGTACATCCACGTATCTATACTGTATGCCCCCATTCACCCAGTATACAGAGCAGCTCTATTATATTGAACTGCATCATTTAACTCTATGAAAAAACTCCTGAAGTCATCTAAACAATTGTTAATTAATTAATCAGAAAATTAATATAAGGTCAAACCTGTCTCAAACGGTCAGTCAGGGGAACAACAGGAAGTGGCTGCTTAACAGAGGTGACCACTAAATGAAGTTTAAATATATAACAAAATGCTACAGTTTGGTAATATTAAAACTGACCTCTAAAAGCAGGTTTACCATTTAGTACACAGAATGCGGAGGTTGTGGGTTCGATCCCCAGCAGCGAAATACCAAAGTCATAAAAAGTGGTACTGTTATAGCTACCTTGCTTGCTTTGCACTCAGCATATAAGGGTAGTTGCAGGACTGGTTGGCCCGATGTCAGGATAATGTGACTGGTTGTGGTATCATGCCACATGTCTACAGCGTGATACTGCAGTGTGGCAGCACTATTTCTGTCTCAATTAGACATTGTCTCCAAATGACTGAAATACTGTTGATGGGATGTTAAATCCATTAAACAAACAAACATTTAGTACAGGTGGCCGCTAATACAGGTTCAACTGTAGATTGTGGGTCTGTTATTGGACTATTTCATGATATTTCGCTTCTTGTAAGGAAGGCAATACTTTTGACTGACCTTTGTATTAAAGTAAAGAATATTGACATAAACTTTGTACATGCAAAGGACCTGACCATCAAAGTTGGACATTTATTGAACCCATAAATAAATACATAAACAGATAGCACTGATGGTTTTACAACTGTATTCAATCCTTTAGTCTCAATCACCGATCTGTTGGAAGAAGAACAGTCCGACAGTATTAGGATCAAAACTGATATACTGTGGTACTCACTTCAGTTCAAGAATGTTTGATAAATGATTCAGTAGATATTGCTGGCTTGCATCCGCAGTGAGATTTGGCTGTCAGTTTGGTGTGGGTGTACTAGTCTCAAAGATGAAAAAGCACTTTAAAGACATGAAGATGCCAAGCCAAAGATAAGCTGCTTCTCTGAATAAATACTCAACATATATAAAAAACTGTAACTTAAAACAAGGTGGACACTGTATCAATAGGCTATTAAGAAGTGTGTATGCAATTATTATAATATGTAAAAAAGTACATTTTAAAAGGTTGCTTATCAAGGGTCTGTTTTTCTTTTTTTAAATGTATGTAATTTCTACAACATCAGCTCATACGGAGTTGAACTAGATAGAAGACAAATTTAGTAATGGTGAATTTATTGTTGTATATAAATGTGTCTATATGGGGTAATGGGTGAAGTTCTTGAAACGTAAAGTTAATGGTAGTAGGGAAACGGTTTAGAATGATTTCCCAGGTGGATTATGTTCATGAGTGGTAAGTTTTGATAAAGCACAGAGTTTTGTTGGTTTTTTTCCCAGTGACACAGCTCTGAATACTGGGGAAATATTGATAAACTGATTGTGGAAATATTGCTCACTTTCTCCAAGCATTAGCCTTAATCCAGTCAAGGAAGGAAGTTGTGTAGGAGTTACCTGACATTAATTGGTTTCAAAAATAACAGTCTTGTGTAATATCAGAAACCTTGGAACAAGAGTCAAGATTGTTTCCTGAAGCAATGTACATGTATTTAGTTAAAGAGGCTCTAAACCACGGCCATACTCTTATAGTATACTGATACATGCTTAAAGAATTTGATTTTATCAGTATATCTAGTGTTTTTACTTTCCCCAGTGGCTGAGTGGTTAGAGGGTCTGCCACGGGAGCGGGAGGTCATTGGTTCAATCCCTGGCCGTGACACACCAAAGTCATAAAAATGGTACTGTTATAGCTCCCTTGCTTGGCGCTCAGCATATAAAGGTAGTTGCAAGACTGCTTGGTCCGGTGTCAGGATAATGTGACTGGGTGTGGTATCATGCCACATGTCTACGGCGTGATACTGCAGTGTGGCAGCACTATATCTGTCACAAGTAGACATCATCTACAAATGACTGAAATACTGTCGGTGGGATGTTAAGCCCAACAAACAAACATATTTAGTGTTTTCTTGTTGATGACATTAAACAAACAGAATGGGAATCTAAGTACACTGATATTTATGAATGCTTGACAGTTGTATTATAGTTCCATTTGGGAGGGGGAAACAAATTCCTTTGCTAGTTAACTGCTGTATAACCCTTTCCCTCATAGAGGATACCATGAAAAGACCTATGCGAACAACATAAAACCATATCAGCCTGCGAGTAACTCACAGGCTGATCAGGTTTTATGCTGTTTGCTGCTCCTCAGTGGTCTGGAAATGAGGATTTTACAATTAAATTTGGTAAGGTTTGAGTTTGGCTTTCTGCAGATCAGGCTTTATGTGGTACCTATTGAGTGCATCAAAATGAGTCTATATAAGGGAAAGGGTTAAACATGACAGCAAGTGGATTTTTTATTATAATTGAAGGTTTCTGACTGGAGAAGCTGAGTTTGTTTACACCTTAGCCAAGCATGTTAGAGGTGGGCAAGGACTTGTTTATTGTCCGATATCTGCGAGTGAGAACTGTTTGTAAATGACTTGGTCAGGATCATAGGTCCCATTACATTGTTTTCATATTATACAAGTACGAAACAGAAAATAATAATCTGATCTTCATTTACCTATAATTATAAAAAATAAAGTAATTTTGGATATTTTTTTTTGTGTGTATGTGTGATACTCATAATTATGATATCAGAACATTGTAATTAGGGCCCCCTTGGTGTGGGTAATAAAGACTGCCCATCAAGTCATTCAGTCTGAATGTCCATTTTTGTTCTCAAGAAACCTTTGTGAGAATGTTTGTAGGTACAAATCTAGGCCAAGTTGATAATCAGCCAAATCACTTAAGGCACTTCAGGCTTTTGAATTAGTCAAAATTGAAATTTTAGTTTTGTCCACTGAGTCAAACTTTTTTTCTAAACTAAACTTGCTGAATATGTATGAAGGTATAAAATCTAAGTCAAGTTCAATAAATAAGCAATTGAGGATTATGGCCCTTTGAAATAGCCAAAATTGCCTTTTTAGGTGTCAACTAACTAATACACTTCCCAGTTAATAACATTGAAAAATTAAACAAAATAAATTCAAAATAAATGATAGGGCAGCTTTATGTTGGGCCCTCTCTGACTGTGACAGTGTTCTAGCGTGCCTGTGTGGTCATGTTGCAGTGGTTGAGTATGAATCACTTTTGCCATTCACTTACAGTTTAAGTGTTTTATCTGTAACATTTCTTGGAAAAGAATTATGACAGTAGCTGTCAGCTTGGTTAACAGGAACGTCGTGAAAGCCTGACACTGGAAGTTATGGTTATTCATCATTCAGGTCATCATCATTCATGACACATATTGTTTGTCAGCTTCGGGAACAAGCCACAGCTAATGTGTATAGACAGAGCATGATTTCTCCTTTAAAAGTGGTTTGTAACAGTCTGTGGCATATAAATAGTTTCATAAAAGTTTGTGCATATAAATAGTTTGCATAAAAGTTGTCATAAATAGGCATAAACAGTCTGTGGCATATAAATAGTCTATTGCATAAACAGTTTGTTGCATATAAATAGTTTTGGCATAAACAGTCTGTGGCATATAAATAGTCTATTGCATAAACAGTTTGTGGCATATGATATATAGATAGTCTATGGCATAAAAATAGTCTGTGGCATATAAATAGTCTGTGGCATAAACAGTTTGTGACATATAGATAGTCTATGGCATAAACAGTCTGTGACCTAAACAGTCTGTGGCATAAATAGTCTATGGCAATAGTCTTTGGCATAAACAGCTTGTGGCATTAATAGTCTATGGCATAATAGTATAGGTGGCATAATCAGTCTCCTTTAACTTAGTTTCATCTCGGAGGAAGTATACAGATATGCATACTTTCCGACTTGTCCTGTAGATTTAAAAGATTGTGTTGTTATACAGGTACATGTACTATGTTAAAAAAAAAAATCAGTTTAAACATAACAAAGAAATAAACTGTTCAGGGCAAACATCAGTGTAATTCTTCTCTGCCTTGGATCAGTGAACATCCACTGTCTCTAGTTTTATTATGATTTGAAAGGTAATTAATCATTTGACATTAATTACTGAAGTAATGGACAGCATGTGAACACCAGTATGAGCTTGGATGACAGTTGATAATAGATTGTGCACAGCAGTCTGGCACAATATTTGACTGCTTAGCAGTCTGCCAGGGTGTACCAGTCTAATGGGTCTGCCAGTCAGGACTATAGACGATGGGAGATTTGTACAATGTAATTCCTTGTGTATCATGAACATTGTGTTTTTTTATATAAATTGTTTACCTTAACTGTGATGACTGTCAAAGATTGTCATAAAATTTGATCAATAAAATAAATGTCATTTTTAGTTGCAATTTATACACTAATATGATACAATTACATAAAGAAAGATGTATATTGGATTATATAATTATAAAATTGAAAGTGATGTCTGGGTGTGTGATAGTCTGGGCATGTTGTAATTAAGTTTGGGTGTGTGATAGTCTAGGCATGTTGTAATTAGGTATGTGATAGTCAGGGCATGTTGTAATTAAGTCTGGATGTGTGATAGTCTGGGCATGTCGTAATTAAGTCTGGATGTGTGATAGTCTGGGCATGTTGTAATTAAGTTTGGGTGTGTGATAGTCTGGGCATGTTGTAATTAAGTTTGGGTGTGTGATAGTCTGGGCATGTTGTAGTTAAGTTTGGGTGTGTGATAGTCTGGGCATGTTGTAATTAAGTCTGGGTGTGTGATAGTCTGGGCATGTTGTAGTTCAGTTTGGGTGTGTGATAGTCTGGGCATGTTGTAGTTAAGTTTGGGTATGTGATAGTCTAGGCATGTTGTAATTAAGTTTGGGTGTGTGATAGTCTGGGCATGTTGTAGTTGAGTCTGGATGTGTGATAGTCTGGGCATGTTGTAATTAAGTCTGGATGTGTGCTAGTCTGGGCATGTTGTAGTTAAGTTTGGGTGTGTGATAGACTGGGCATGTTGTAGTTAAGTTTGGGTATGTGATAGTCTAGGCATGTTGTAGTTTAGTTTGGGTATGTGATAGTCTAGGCATGTTGTAATTAAGTTTGGGTGTGTGATAGTCTGGGCATGTTGTAGTTGAGTCTGGATATGTGATAGTCTGGGCATGTTGTAATTAAGTCTGGATGTGTGATAGTCATGGCTTGTTGTAATTGAGTCTGGGTGTGTGATAGTCTGGGCATGTGGTTGTCTGGGTGTGTGACAGTTAAGTTTTTGTAAGTCTGGCCATGGGTGTGTGATCACTTTGGTGTGTGATCAGCTTATGTAAATTATTAAACAGCTAAATTATGGCTGATGAACACATCACATCACATGATGTATGCAGCAAGTATAATGCTAGCCCTATTTTATTATAGCCTTTTGTTAAATAAGGCCAGTTTTGTTCTGCTTCATCTCATAACCTATGTATAAGGGCTGTACCTGAACACAATTTTTTAATTATGGAAATAAGTTTTAATTGCTTGCCTGGCATTGATGTGTAGAACATACTTGATCCAAAAATAACTATACAAAAATAACTATACAAATATAACTATACAAAAATAACTATACAAATATAACTATACAATCAGTTTGACACTGTAAAGGATGACACAATTATTCTTTGCCCTTTTCTATTATAGCCCTTTCCCTCATATAGACTCATTTTGACGCACTCAATAGGTACCACATAAAGCCTGATCTGCAGAAAACCACAGTTAAACCTTACCAAATTTAATTATAAAATCCTCATGTCCAGACCCTTGAGGAGCAGCGAACAGCATAAAACCTGATCAGCCTGCGAGTTACTCGCAGGCTGATCTGGTTTTATGCTGTTCGCATAGGTCTTTTCATGGTTTCCTCTATGAGGGAAAGGGATAGGCAAGACACACAGAATAATACATGGGCCACCCAGATGTTCAGATCAAGGAAGATCTACTCTGACCTTTCCATTACATTTATTACAACACTTCTACTTTGCTATGTGCCTTGTTTGAAATCTTTAAGTTATACACATAATTATTGTCACAAGGATATAAATTGTCCCTTGAAGCTATTTCCTCAAATCAGACACAGAAAATGCTCCTGGGGATAATTTCAACCTATATCAAGGAAATCAGCAATCCACATACATCAGAGGGCACTATCTAGACCAAATTGTTTTATAATGTTGATAGATGGAGGCATTTTGGATGCAGTTCTTAAACACTGGTGACATTTTACACACCAGGGTGTTAACATTTATATTAATGTGTGGTCACTCACAAATAAGACTATTAGTGTCAGATAGGGTGAGATGCTAATGCCACATTTACTTCTCCGACAGTGCTAGTTGTGGTCAGATATGGCACTAACGTACTGAATGATGTATCTCTTGTTTACCTGTATATACCTGGCTATGTGATGGACTCATTAATCAAGGCACCTCATCAAGATCTAATTTTCTGCTTGAACTTCAGTTACAGGTCACATGTTATGATAAATAGGGTTGAAATTATACTTATTAGGGTTACAGAGGACAATCTGAATCATCAAATACATACATACTGAGAAGACTTCAAGATACCTAATGCATTATTTTTCAGTCTAAAACCATATTTTGATCTAATTAACATTAATTTTTCTGCTTGAGCTTGAAGATAAAATAAAGAGAAGAGTAATAGCCATAAGTGATTCTTCTCTGAATTGAAGTAGGATAGAGGGCTGACCACAGAGTGTTCTGAATACATATAGAAAGGGAAGAAGATGGAACATGGTCAGCCCTTGACCTATACACAGGCGAGATGTGTGATTGTATACATTTGTACCTAGTGACCTGAACAATTCTACAGTGTGTCAGTGTTACGTAACATTTCAGTCACTGGTGTTCTGACTTTGCAGTGTTTATACATTATAAGAGTTAGTGATTGAACCTTGTCACTACTTAATGCATTGTAGTTTTGTTAGTCCATTGTCATGTATAGACATATTTGTAACTAAGCCAAAAAAAAAAAGTCTATTAATACTTGAAGTTGAATCATTATTTTGAGTTCAAAACTTATAATAAAAATGCCTTGTATGAATAATGTTCCACCCAAATTTTGCATTGCCTCATTCTCTGAAATAAATGATGTTAACTCTGTTAAAAGTTTTTTCTTTTTCTTCTGTTCTCAGGGTAGCTGTGAATTCAAACCACTACATCAGTCGAGATCTTGGGATTAAGAACACAGTTCATAAACACAAGTTGGTTCTCAAAGCAATCGATGTTGTGTTGTTTGGCCCAGCAAAAAGTGAGTACCAGTCACTAGGAATGACTTCCTGTTCCTGTGTGTGTGGTGACAGTGGGTGGAAGTGAGGTTGTTCACTTTAATAAGGGTTGGACATAGGTTTTAATTTTAAAAATATAGTCAGTTTTGTCAAATTGGAACCAGGTTCATGCTAAGTTAAAATAGTTGTTTCTGGGTTGGACCAGTACTTTGTGCCTTTAACGGTGATTAAAGAAACTCATTTATAATAAGGTTTGAACCCACAACCTTTGGATCTGCAGTCAGTGTGCACTACTACTGGACCACAGCACCCCTCTAGTTCCTGATACCAGACAGCAATATGTAGCTGCTAAGATGGGTACCATTATTTGCAGTTTGAAGGGGTTTGTAATCCCAGGATTGGCCAGCCTTGGGGATATGAATATTTCTTCAAATAAACAATGCCTATAACTGACCAAAATCTTTGCTGTTTTATTTCCCATGTCATTTCCCTATAATGCATCCTAAAATAAAACTTGATTTAAGTGTTTATTTCACCATAAATCAGACATTTTGAAATAATTGCTCTTTAGTAATGTTACCCTTGAGATTTGTTGTTCTTACCAGTACTGTGAAAAATGGCTTCATAGTACAATTTAAATAAACCTATATTTAGTCTTGCTGGTGGAAGATTGAAATTTTGAACAAGAGTGTTGAATCTAGCAAGATGCAGATTCCTCAGAAAAGTATTTTACCACTCAATTTCTGTAAACTGCAGCAGGGGAGACCCTTATCTGGATCAGCTCTGTATGTTAACCCTTTCCCTCATAGAGGAAACCATGAAAAGACCTATGCGAACAGCATAAAACCAGATCAACCTGCGAGTAACTCGCAGGCTGATCAGGTTTTATGCTGTTCGCTGCTCCTCAGTGGTCTGGAAATGAGGATTTTGTAATTAAATTTGGTAAGGTTTAACTGTGGTTTTCTGCAGATCAGGCTTTATGTGGTAATTTCCAAGTGCGTCAAAATGAGTCTATATGAGGGAAAGGGTTAAGGTGTCTTAAGATGTCTATATGAAGTAAAGTGTTAAGCTTCCTCACCAAAACTTCTGAGAGAAAACCTACATGATACAAATACTACAGGGAATTATGTAATTCAGCATTGAAATACTCAATTATTTTATTCTCAAGCAATTATCAGTGTGTGCAAGTGATTTTTACCAGTAAATAGTCCTCATAGAAACAAATATTGTATTCTATATTACTTTACCCTTTACCACATAGACTCATTTTGATGCAGTGGCAAACAGAGGAGACTCCTTTCAGGAGGTGTCTGATCTGAGTCTCCTTTGTTTGCTTTGTTTGGTTTTCGATGACAAACACATTTTTGCGTTTTGACACAATCTAAGATGAAATGACCCCAAAATTTCAATGATGTAATTTTAAAAACTTGCTGAAACTTTCATTTTAAGAAAATTAAATAATAAAAAAATAGCATGTGAAGAATAACGGACAACTGTAATTGTCCATGTATATTGCGCAGTCCAATTTTTGCCTGTTTATCAGATACAAGACCCCAAAATAAAAAAAGTCAATATTAAACCCTGCTCATACACTACTGTAGCTCAGATTCTGTATAGTATGCATGGCAAAAAAAAAATCCATGGTTTCGAATATAATTTAACTAAAGTAACTTAATATTCATCAAGTCATAAACTTGAACATGAAAAATTCTCACTGTAACGGGCTGAATCATCTCATATTGTAGAGTCATGAAGGATCATGTAATGGGGATATTCTTCACCCTCATTGATAGCTCTGGTATAACCCAGTGTGTTGAACAGTGTCTGCTTTGACTGTAACATGAAATTATGATGCTGTTAACATAAAAACTTCAAACATTTCAGAACCCCACAATTTCCTCAAAGACATCGCCCTTGTGATCTCCATTATTATCGCCCTGGGAGGCGGGGTGTTTGCCTACCGCCAGAACAAGGCATCCAAGGATCACTTAAAGAAGCTGATGAAAGATTTAGATTCCCTTCAGAAGGCTGAAGACTATCTGTCAGATCTCAATGAAAAGTAAGTAGACTTTGAATCTTTAAAAGGAAATTACACTAGCATCTTGATCCATTAAATTGTGTCCCATTACAACAGAGAATGTTCTAATGGAGTACAGTATAATGGATCTATCCAATAGTACTTAGTCTAACACAGGTTTCTGGATCTATATTTTACGACTTGAGTTCAGATTTAGTACATGTTAACAGAGTCATAATGCAGTCCAATATGATGCTGTGTGGATTCCAAATAAAGGGTTATAATGGAGCTGCACTGCACTGACTGTGCACCATGTACATATCAACAAATGTAGTACAACACAGACATCATAACATCTTAAGTACCAAACCATCTGTCATCAAACCACTATCACAAGAGCTAAGGGCTAAATTCTCATCAAGGGCCATACTCTTTGGTCCATTTTGACCAAATTTGTATCCCTTTCTTAAAAAATAATGGGGGCCTCCTTGGCTGAGAGGGTAAATGCACTGACTTTAACACTCACTCAGCCCCTCACCACGGTTTTCTTGTGAGGAAGCCTTCCAGGTGGCTTGCAGTAGGCCGGTGGTTCTACCCGGATGCCTCCGTGCATTCAGTGTCTTCCTCCACCTGTAATTAGCTGGACGTCGCTATATGACTGAAATACTGTTGAAACGACTGTCGTTTTTTTTTTGTCCAGGCAGTAACTCAAAAAGTATAAAAGGCATCAAGATGAAACTTCATATGTGGAAAGATTATATTGAGGGGGAGTGCAGTGATCAAGAACCAAAACTCTCTGTCGCGTAATTTTGGAGTTATTGTCCTTTGTAAATTTTCATACTTAATTTTTGTCCGGGCCGTAACTCAAAAAGTATAAAAGGCATCAAGATGAAACTTGAAACAAGAACTGTAAACTTCATTCCTGTGACAAAGCGACATGCAGGGGGTATTTGCGCCATTATAATGGCTTTTGTAGTTTTGGATAGATCACTAACAAAATCCATGATGATGTCTTACTTATAGGCTACAGAAAGCTGAACAGGATCAAAACCTGGCCCTGAAAGAAAAGATTGAGATGGAACAGAAGTACAGGACTGAAATCGACAGTGCCAAGGTAGAACCTTCGTATGATATATTGAACTTTGCTTGATCTGTCAGTCAGATGTTCACAGCTTTCTTGTGGGAAAACTTTAGTTTTGGATATTAAAAGAAACATTAAAATTATATTTGCCAAATGGTGAGAGTGTACAAAGTCAAATTTTAGTGTTTTTATGCAAATTTGGCTAAATTTCTATAAAAAATCATAGTGAATTTGAAAAAATAAAGGAAATCTGTTCATTGAAGTATTTTTTATCAAGAATATCAAGAAAAATATATAAATTTTCATAGCTTTTTGGTAGTTTTGTATATATTTTGGTCCAGACACAATGACTAATTTTTGTTCATATTGTGTTTTCCATTCATGTTTGACAGTATTTTCATCTATAACTTATATAAAACACAATTTAAGTTACAAATTATGATAAAATATTCTGAAAATATATTTTGAGATGATATTAAAGTATTTAAAATGAAATCTTCCCAATTTTTTAATGCTTTGATTTTTCAACAAGTTTTAGCAAACAGTGATGTTTTACCATAAGCTTAATTCCAAAAATATGGTGACCCCCTATTCTAATTTATATATCTTTCAGTTATAGCCTAAAATTTTTAGAAAAATCTGTCCCATTGAAAAATCCTGTGAAACATGTTACTGACTACAAGGGCATATCTGTTCAGTGACTGTGAAGTGCTATACATGTAGTCACACTTAAACAGAATATGTCTCATGGAAATGTTTAAAATTTAATGAAATAATAAATGTTACATAGATTTTTGTTTTGGGCAAAATGTGAAAGCCATGTCAAATGTCTTATTTAAAACAAAATGTTTCTGGTCACAGTGTTTATGTTTTATTTAAGTCTCTATGAGTTCTCCAGAGACTGCTTTGTTAATCTAATTTTCGCCTTTGTTCAAGGTTATGATTTAATTAATTGTAAGAAAATTGTTCTGTTCACTTTAATGCCTATACCAAACATAGCTGAAATCACTGTAATGAAAACCTTTTATCTCCACTTTTCATATCAGAAAATGGAGATTTGATATTGTAAATTATTGTCAGTGAGTTTTGCTGTCTTCTATTATTGGTTTAATATATTTTTGCCGTGTCCCCAGCCAGGGTTTATTGAAATCAGCTGGTAGGTTGGGCGGTCCATATGTCCTACAGGTTGTGGTGCAAACTACATCTTTTGATCAAATCAATGAAACCTGGCATGTGTTATCTGTATGACAGGTAGTTTTAAATGGTGTATTGTAGAGCTTGCCTATGAAAGTGTTTTATTTAGAATCACAACCCTTTGAACCCATTTCTCTACATATATGATACATAGGTATGACATTTTATTAAGTTTCCATATAAAAATGATTTTTAGATTTTATATTTTTTTACATATATGATACAAAGAAAGTTTGTGGAGCATGTTTATGAATGTGTTGCAAAGTTGTGGCCATTAGAATTTTGGCTTGTTACAAATATATAGTCTAGAGAATATAATAACACAAATTTCTTTTTGGTGAGCAAATAAGCAGAAAACTACTGTATCTAATGCATATGCTGCCTTAAAGTGAAAAGTGAGTTTGTTAATACCATGGGACTGTGGTATGAACTAAAAGTGTGTTGGGGTAATGATCAAATTCAGTGATAAATATAGATCATTTATAAATTTTGTTATGAGTAAGTCTATATAATTTCATTAGCCAACTTTTTATAGGCCACATATTCTCAAATGACATGGGACGACCAATCAACCTCTGTATGTGTTACAGCTCGAGGCAGAGAGACTGAAGTGTGAGCGGCAAGGCAGTGATCTTGAGGAGATGTCCAGTCTACAGCTGGCAGAGGAGGAGCTTATACAGGTGGGCATGTCACACCCTAGTGACCTGGGGGATGTGTGGGCATGTCACACCCTAGTGACCTGGGGGATGTGTGGGCATGTCACACCCTAGTGACCTGGGGGATGTGTGGGCATGTCACTTTCTGGTGACCTGAGGGATATGTGGGCATGTCACTTTTTGATGACCTGGGGATATGTGAACATGTCACTTTCTGGTGACCTGGGGGATGTGTGGACATGTCACTTTCTGGTGACCTGAGGGATATGTGGGCATGTCACTTTCTGGTGACCTGGGGGATATGTGGGCATGTCACTTTCTGTGACCTGGGGGATATGTGGACATGTCACTTTCTGGTGACCTGGGGGATATGTGGACATGTCACTTTTGGTGACCTGGGGGATATGTGGACGTGTACTTTCTGGTGACCTGGGGGATATGTGGACATGTCACTTTCTGGTGACCTGGGGGATATGTGGACATGTCACTTTTGGTGACCTGGGGGATATGCTTTCTGATGACCTGGGGGATATGTGGACGTGTCACTTTCTGATGACCTGGGGGATATGTGGCATGTCACTTTCTGGTGACCTGGGGGATATGTGGGCATGTCACTTTCTGGTGACCTGGGGGATATGTGGGCATGTCACTTTCTGGTGACCTGGGGGATATGTGGATGTGTCACTTTCTAGTGACCTGGGGGATATGTGGACGTGTAACTTTCTGGTGACCTGGGGGATATGTGGGCGTGTCACTTTCTGGTGACCTGGGGGATATGTTGACGTGTAACTTTCTGGTGACCTGGGGGATATGTGGGCATTTTGTTGTGATTTGTGGGATATATGGGTGACATAAATAAGATCTGATGATCCATTGAACCTCCAACAAAATAACTTTAAAAAAAATGCAAATAGAAAATACACACAAGTGAAATATAGTGAGATCCTTTCTACACATTGCAAGATTACAAGAAGAAAAAAAGATATTGTATGAAGTCATGAAATTTGCTCAAGATTTGAATATAACATTTCACATGTATAGCCAACACTTTGGTTTAGTATGTTACAAAGGTGTTTGTTAAAGGCATCATTGCTTAAGATCTTCCAGGAATCTTTTCTCATTCCATATTCTTTGGAAAACAATGTAGGAAGCAGTGTAAATATTGCACTTACTTTTTGCAGAATCCACATTTTTTTGCTTATTCTATTGACATTGCCTATGTCTTATTGCATTGTGTTCTGTCCAGTCTTGATAAGTGAATTATTTATTACATTCTGTATTCGTGGCGTATAAATTGGCTTAATGGGATATGTCTGGGGTAAAGGAAAGGCCTTATACTGAGTGTTGTTCCCATTAATGATGATGATCAAGGATTGATAAAAAAATGTTGACAGGTAATTATTGATACTTTTATTCAAGCAAATAATCAACTATCTGAATGAATATATATTTATTTACTATGATCATGAAGAAAAAATACATTGATACTTGTAAATTATGAAGAAGATAAAACAATTTTGATGAAGTCTTTGTAAGAATTTAGCATGATTAATTATAGGCCCATTATTTCACCAAAAGCAGTGTATACTCTTTGGACAGAAAGCAAAATGGGTGTCACTGATTTCTTAAAGAGATTCAGTCTGTACATTCTCGTTGATGACAACATTACTGCAATGCATGAATAAGAAACAGTCTTTCATTAAGTTGCTTACAAAAGTACCTGATTTGCATATTCCTCATACCTTTATCAATTTCTGATGTTTTCCATAGACCTTCCCAAATCTCAATTAACGAATAGCGAGTGCATAAGTTGATGACATAGCAGATAAACAAATTGTGATTTCAGCAATGATTTTTCAAATTCATATCTTTTTCAAATATTGACTGCCTTCGGAATTACTAGCCAATGCAAAATGTAAACAATGAGAGTATTTTGACATCCATACAAAGTGCAAAATGGTGTATTCACTGCATTTGTACCGTTGTGCAAGTCTAAATATGTCAATCTTATTTTATCTTTTCTATTTCATGAAAATTATATTCATATGAAATATAATGGGCCCTTAACATAAAAAAAGCAAACGGTGCATTGGAATGTTGGACTTCTTGAATTACTGTATAATGAAAATATGATAACAGAATATAGAGTAAAGCAAATGTAAAAAGAAAGAGAACTAAAATTTAAGTGGTCAGATTTGTTATGAACCTGCAAGATACATGCATTACTATTATTGATGCATTACTATTATTAATGCATTGCTATTATTGATGCATTACTATTATTGATGCATTGCTATTATTGGTGCATTGCTATTATTGATGCATTACTATTATTGATGCATTGCTATTATTGATGCATTACTATTATTGATGCATTACTATTATTGATGCATTACTATTATTGATGCATTGCTATTATTGATGCATTGCTATTATTGGTGCATTGCTATTATTGGTGCATTGCTATTATTGATGCATTACTATTATTGATGCATTACTATTATTGATGCATTGCTATTATTGAGGTGGATGTATGCATATATGATGTACAGTAAGTTATATAAAGTAGCGTCAATATTTTATGGCACTCAGTATTGGAGACGTCATCCTTTCTAAATGCTAAGTGTCAATACAAGTCCCATTGGCCAAATGACTTGAGTGCTTGCCCTTTAATCAGAGTCATTAAAAAGGATACTTGTTCATCCCCTTGTGTACGGCACTCAACATAAGGGTTGTTCTACAACTGGTTAGCCCTGTATCAGTGTAATGTAAATAGATGTGGTATCATGCCAGTTGTCCATGGCATGAAATCACAGGCAACACTTTACATTTGTTTTAGTCTTATTTAGGAAAAAAAAGTCCCAAAATGACTGAAATACCATTGGTTGGACATTGCACCCAATCTAACAAACAAACAAGATGGTGTACAGTTTTGTATCAGCTCCTCATGTATTGTTTCTAGGTGCGGGCAGCCCTACGACAAGCGGAGACTGAGCTGGAGGCCCGCTGTTACTATGGCGCCCCTGCAGAATTACAGAAATGGCTCCAGTATACATTTGAGATAGAGCAGGCCCACTTCAGCACCAAACAGCAGGCTGCACAGAGGCAGTTCTCCTCTGCGAAGGAGGCGGTGTGTACATGTTTTCTTGTGTCATCAATAGAGGTGTCATGATATACCGGTATATCGGCATATTGCCGTATGCATCTGAACAGTATTGTACCGCGATACAAAATCAACGCACCAGTTTTTAAGCGATATTTTTCCAAAGTAAGACTTAATTTGGCAATGTAGCCTGCTACTTGCCAAATTTAATGATGAAAGTGTCATGTGTAATTTCTGTATGTCCCTTATTGTGCTCGTATTTCTTTAAAAGTTATTGTCAGCTGCAGTGCAAGTGAAGCTGCAGATGGTGACTGCAACAACTTTATCCGCATTGTTTAAACACAATTAGGATCATTTTGTCATGTAATGCTTTTAAATAATTACATATATACTATTTTTGTTACTGATTTTATTTCATATGCCTATGTTTGACAACAAAATTGATGTCCATACAGTTTTTAAAAAAATCGAAACTAATCCTTATTTTCAAAATGGCCGCCTCCATCGTGATTGTTATTTACTAGTTTAAAAATGAAGGCAAGGAGACAAAAAATCAACTATGACAACAAATTCTTATCATGCACTGGAATATAAGATTGAAAGACAATATATTTGAAATTCCGTTTTCAAACTTTACACATGAGTAGTAATTCAGACATAATTTTATTTAACCCTCATAAAAAAATGGGTCATAATCATAGACAGGATTGCTGTATGTCAACTTTGCAAAGCAACAATTAAAAATAGTGGTGGAATCACAAACTTAAAAACACACATTGCATGTCACCCTCATAGTGTGATATCGAAAGTAAGCGCTGATGGATCCATTTCACCTGAATCTGCCCAAAGAGCCAAAGGCTCTACAAGTTAAAAAATGAAAAGACATTGAGATTATTGTGCATTATTCAGAATATTCTAGTCATGGCATTGCCAATCTCATATTACTAGTCAAAACCTTAAATGATATTAGTAACTGTATTACTTGTTTATGTGTTTATTGACTGTAACATACTTGAGCAGTTGACTTAACATTTTTCCTCATATAGACTCATTTTGACGCACTCAATAGGTAACACATAAAGCCTGATCTGCAGAAAACCACAGTTAAACCTTACCAAATTTAATGACAAAATCCTCATTTCCAGACCACTGAGGAGCAGCGAACAGCATAAAACCTGATCAGCCTGCGAGTTACTCGCAGGCTGATCTGGTTTTATGCTGTTCGCATAGGTCTTTTCATGGTATCCTCTATGAGGGAAGGGTTAAAAGATTTGAAGTTAGAGAGAATATGCAGTCATATCTTTGGTTCATGAATCCCCCGTGGTACATATCGCAATACGGTGCTAGCATATCGCATTATATCGTGGTACACTTCTGGCATATCGTGACAACCCTGATCATCAACATGTCGTATAAAATTCTCTGTGTTTGAAAACTAAACAGATTTTTATGTAATTGTATAGCTGACTGAATGTTAGCAAAATGAAATATTCAAACAAATTTTACATTATGTAATATAGATCTATTACTTTAAATGTTATCTGTGCATTTGATTTTATGTAAGAATGATTTACCTATGGCAGCTGAATTTGCTATATGAAAAAAAATGATGCTTTTTGATAAAATCTTTTTGTAGTGATGATATTTGCCAGCAGCTGAAATATTTTGTTGTCAATGGTTACGAGAGGGATATGTTATATCGATATTTAAAGCTATCTGTCTAGACAATAAACAGAGGAGCATCATTTCAGACATCTGAGGCTTCAGATTAAATGTTTTACATGTTTCTTTTATTGATAGAGAGGCAGACAATTTAACATGTTAAGTTACTCATCCACAAAGCAAGCCTCATAAGTATTTGAGTTTTATTTTCCTTTGTTTAAAATAAGTCATAGTCTTTTATGGTTTTAAGGTATAACAATGTTTTGGGAATGATTTCATAAATGTGTGAAATATATATATTACCCACCTGTTGATGGAAGTTGTTTATTAGATCTTATTTGAGAAATTGATAGCCAAGTTAAATGAGTGTAATGTTAGGTTTTATGCACAGTTTTCATATGCATAGTTTAAGTTCATGCATGATCTGTTTTAATTCTACAATTGTGTGTCCTAGAATATACGTTGACAAGTGTATCTTTGTATCTGTGGTATCAAGAAGAATGTTTTCTGAATAAATTAAACATTTGTATCTGTGATTCTAACAAAGCATCTGATGTTGATATTAAGGTAATCCATCAATAAAGTATAATCATGGTCTTTCAAATGCTTAAAAAGACTCTAGTGTAGATGCAAGCATCCACTGACTTGGAGTTATAGGCTCTTGCTCAATGTCTATAAAGGCTTGCATTTACCATAAAGTTCCCATGATCCCTTGATGGACCATGGTCACAATTAAATGATGGTTGGAATACCTTAACATGGATCTTTTCCATGACAAAAGAGATTCATTAAACATGTATACAATGGTGTATAAAGATCCCCACAATATATGGACCATCTCATTACAATATAGATCCATTTCTCCATCATAATATGAAAACCAAAATGTCACAGTTCATGTTACAGTCCCTGAATCATTAATCTCTTAATATTGTCATAATGAGTACAAGGCAGTTCATTATAACATGGTCATATAGAATCATTTATTTTCGTGGGGGACTAATTTTCATTGATATGGATGACTTTTTCCATGAATATCCATCCCCACGAAAACTGTTTATTTAATAGTCCTCATGTGTTTCAGAGCGTGAATTCACAAATATATGTACAGATGAAATTGACTGACTTACAGATTCCAAGAAATTAATGTCAACGGAAATTAATGACTTTACAGTTATCTAATTTGACTCCCCAAAACATTGTTATAATTGATCTTATCTATATGAAAACCCCTATTTTCAGGAGTCAGTTCCTTTTATCTTGATAATCAGTCAATCTTCTGGTCCCAAGTTCTCAAAGATATTGAAAATCATAAATGTACTTAAACTTAAGCTTAAATATGATGAAATGATTGATGATCAGTGTTCACAATGTCATTTAAATACATTCTCCAATTTTGTATTCTACTATGATTGAGACAGTGTTTGAAGACACTCTGCTTTCTCAAACTGAAGCTTAGGCATGATTTTCAAGTAAGATTTTTTTTTTTCTTCAAAAACCCATGCTCTGGCTTAAAACTCAAAATTTAGCAGATATTTGAGAAATTTTACTCAAATACTTTTTGAGACCACAGGACCAGATGCCATTTTTGCCAACTTAACTCATTGCAAAGTAATACTTGAATACTTAATGACATATTTGGTGATTTTTATTTCCCTTATTTCTAAACAAACATTGTCATTCAGGTAACTTTGTAAATCAGCTTAATCATTTACTTAAGTATTTCCTTAACAAGGATGCCGAAAACATTCTAACCTTATTAAACTCTTTATGTTACATAGACACATTTTGATGCATTGGCAAAAAGAGCAAACCCTGATCAGAGAATTGTCTGATTAGTGTCTCCTTCTTTTTTTTAACCCATTCCCTCATAGAGGATACCATGAAAAGACCTATGCGAACAGCATAAAACCAGATCAGCCTGCGAGTTACTCGTAGGCTGATCAGGTTTTATGCTGTTCGCTGCTCCTCAGTGGTCTGGAAATGAGGATTTTGTAATTAAATTTAGTAAGGTTTAACTGTGGTTTTCTGCAGATCAGGCTTTATGTGATACCTATTGAGGGCGTCAAAATGAGTCAATATGAGGGAAAGGGATAACCAGCAATGTAGCTCAGATTATATACTATTAGTCTGCAAGGCAAAGAAAATCCATTGTTATTTATACCATTTAAAATTCAGTAAATTATTATTCATCTAGTCAAAAAATCTACATAAATATCCATGAGGTAAAAGGTAATGATCTTAACTTGCTAAGCACTAAGTATTTTTGATGGTGTTCATGTCTCTAGGGTCATCTTATTGTTGAGGTCTCATTGTATGCCAGTGTACCTACTCACATCCTCCATCTCTTCAACTTATTTCAAGAATCAATACAATATGACAAGGTTATTGTTTCCTCAGTACATGTATAAAGGTATTAACTAATTTATGACAGTGATTTATTCTCCAGTTATCTCTTTAATATAAAACGGGATCATATAACAATCCTCTATTACAGAATTGTCAGTTGCAATTACCTTTTCTGATTAGCTCGGAAACCAATTAAGTATTCTGAATATAGAACCACCTGTATATTCTTTTTCATATGTGTAGTATTGTTTGTATAAAAATAGTGAAAAACAGTTTAAATCGGGACCAAATTGATTTTGACTTCAGTGAAAAATTAATGATACTTTTTGTTTGTTTTCTTGTTGTTGTTTTTTTTCAGTTTATATTTAGTATACCTAATCTTAAATAAAAATCATCTCCAAAGCAGATAGAAGTTTTGTAAATTAGCTTTTTTTTGTTTGAGAATTTAATGTTTCAGAAAATTTTCACCAGTTCAGCTATATCTTAAAATGTATCATGAATACTGCACCAGGAAGGCTGAATAGTTTTTGTTTGCTGAAATCATTTTATTATTACCTGGCATCATTATTATTATTATTATTATTATTTTGATTAAATTTATATTCCTCATTATATTACCTTAAACATACAAAAAATGCACACACAATTGAAATCATTTTACTCCCAGTACATTGAGTCTTATATTTGAATGTGCTTGTCAAATTAATGCCTGCAGGCATTGGTAAATAACTTAATAATTACAAAACCTACAGATAGATATAATGGTACATGTGTTGCATGTTATTACTGAAGCTTATCTGACGATGCACTAGATATTTACCTGTCAGTTATTTCTTACACCTGTCTTAAAGGGATAATACTGTTAGTATAACACACATGACCCTTTACCTCTTGAATATTTGTGTGCAAATGTATTACTTGATGAATAATGATATATCTTTGATTATATGAAACTATAATTTCTTCTTTGCCATGTAGACTGTAGAATCTGAGCTGTAATATTGTATGAGCAAAGAGAGGAGACCCTAATCATACTGGAAGGAGCAGTCTGATTTGGGTTTGATAGATTTGCCCCAAGGTATCAAAAGGGTCAAGGATACCTACCATGATTTCAATATGGTTGGTAATCATAATCATTACATCATTAAAGATAGATTTTGGCTCTGATGATGTTATTGATAATGGAGAGGAAGATATTGATAAAACATTTGATGAACTAGCAGTCATTATTTCTCTGATGATGATAATGACTATGAAACATCTGATTCAGCAGCTGTTGGTCAATGCCCTTGTGTTAATGTCAGTCCCACATGTGTATATTTCAGTGTGAGAAGATGAGGAAGAAGAGGATGGGGATGCTGGGAACTTTGAGGATAGCCCAGGGAAACTCCATAGACGATATTGACCAACGCATCCTGCAGGCCAAGTAATTAACCTCACCTTACCTCTCCTGTCAGGATAATTTCACTTTGTTTTATGCTCCAGCATAATACTTGAGTTATCTCAAGCTGGAAGTGAATTTTTGAGATTCTCAAGTAGAAATATCAGACATTATGCTGTCTCTTAGGTTGGTTAAAGTTTAAAGTGAAATTTACCTACCCAGGCTAGATATGTGTAGTGCCATATTGGTACTGTTGACATGTTAAAATTCTAATTGAATAATTCACCTAAGTGTTTACGTATCTCACTTGGGAATTATCTTCTATTTTACAAATCTGTGATATATACAAAGGGGCTAGTGGTAACATACAGGACTGCAGATACAAAGGTTGTGGGATTTGAACCCTATTTTGAGCTAGGATCTTTTCATGGCCTTCCCAGGCACAAAGTACTGATCCAACCCAGGAACCATTAAGAGGGGTCAGTAAATTGTAAGAAAGTGTTTTCCAGTCGATATTAAGCTAGATAAGTTAAAAGCAATACAATCATATCCACACGTGTCACTGTTGTAAAGATTCTTGATATCCATTGTATGTTTCATCATACACTGTGGAAATATACACTGCGAACATGGTTCAGGTTTTGAGATACGAGTCAATACATCAATCAAATTATATTACATAATACACTGTTTTGCTTTTATCCAACAAATCCATATCATATTATGATCCAATGCAGAGCATATGTAGGAAATATTGATCAAAATGAAGAAATAAGATGCAAGATGCATTACAGCTGAGAAATATTATCAGCTTTCCATGTTTAAGATTCCCTAATATTCCAGCTTAAGAAACCAAAATAGTTTCAATTTCACAAATTACCGTCCCTGGTGGGTGAGTGGTTATAGCCTCTGCCTCGGGTGTGAGAGGTGATGGGTTTGATCCCAGGCCAGGACATACCTAAGTCCTAAAAAAAATGGTACTGGTGTACATCTCTTGCTTGATGCTCAGTATATAAGGGTAGTTCCAGGACTGGTTGGCCCAGTGTCAGGATAATGTGACTGGGTGTGGTAACATGCCACATGTTTATATTGAAACTGCAATGTAGTTAGATATAGAATGAGCTTCCAGTGATTGTTACCATAACATCTTGACACAGAATGAGTATGGCAGGGACAGTTGATACATGGGTTGTTGTTTATCAGAATGGCCATGGAGGAGATCCGTAATGACCTGCAGGAGAGACAACAGCGCTGGGTTGCCATAGAGAACCTATGTGGCTTTCCCATTCGCACCAACCCTGGGCTATCCAAGCTGCTCCTTAGTTTGTATGGGGACTCAGGTAATTCATGTACTCTCTATGTTTTGATGTTCTGATTTAGGATATATATGTTCATAGAAAACATATGGGATATTCATTGATATGTTAAGTGGCTCATATTAGTTGGCATATATAAAATTGAAGAATACTGATTTTTTTAAAGCCATGAAATATTTCTTAGTTCCCCAGCAACTTGTAGTCTCATGAAATGATCAGTGTGTATTTCATATTCAGGTTCCCTGACCAGTTCTGGTTCGTCCGTCCGTCTGGCCACGTCCATGGTGGCCCCTCTGAATGTGGAGGATGCAGACGAGGACTTCCCACCTCAGTACCAGGCTGCAACAGGTAAGCAGACACAGGCCCGGGCCTTTCACTTGCAGTTTTAGGCCTATCACGTTCAGCCCAAACCCAATACTGCAACTCTGTAATGAGGGCTTGTCACATTGTAACCAGTTGTAACCAAGACAAATGTAGACTATGAGGGGCTTTTATTTTGTAGTGTATAGGTACCTTTATTATTATTATAAACCAGATCTTTGTTCTGACATGTGCTTAACATCACCCTCTTGTAGAAAATATTCTTTTAACCAGCATTGTGGAATATCAATGACTATGAAATTAAATTATGTAGAGTCCATTGTTTTGTCATATTGGTTGCATTCACTTGATTCCTAGATGTCATTCATAGCAAAAGCTGTTTTTCTTTTATTCTACATTATACTGACTTGCCTCTACAATATCACCTAGATTTCATACCAAGTTTTAATAGAGTACCAATTATAGAAATTGAACAAAAGTAGTCTCCCTTGACTATTTTAGCACAGGCACAAGTCTTTGTACAAACAAAGAGTGGCTGTTATACTAAAAGTAGCTGATTCAGTTCAATAGAAAGACTACAATTAGCAGACCCAGATCAGACAGGTCACCTCTGTTGTTTGCTCTTACAATATTCTTGCTAGAAATCTACACCATTTAGCTGGACTTCGCTCTATGACTGAAATACTGTCGAAGCAACAGTAACCTCAAATAGTCAAGTCAAGTCAAGTGTACACCATTTAAATGGCAATGAAAAATCTATTGTTTCATACACAATTTCAAATTTAGTAAATTATTGTTCATCAAGTCATACATAATAATTGAATATTGATGAGATTAAGGGATAATATAAGTTATTGGATGATTGATGAAGTAATATTCATAAAAGTTTTGGTGCTGTTTGGAAAACAACTACATATAGTTTGATGAAAATCAGTTAGGGCCAGAATGAGAAATATGCCTTGAATTTGGCATGGTATTAAAATCATAATTTCTTGGCCCTTCACAAGTTAAATGAAATTCCATAGTTTATCATATATGACAAAACAAAATATTTTGTGAGTTTTAAGTACTTTGCTTTTTTTTTTTTGGTTTCAAGTTTTTAGCTCACCTGAGCACGTGTGCTCAGGATGAGCTTTTAGGATCGATGAATGTCCGTCGTCCGTCCGTCCGTCCGTCGTCCACAATTTGTTCGTTTGCACTCTAGCATCTTCATTTTATGAGCAATTATCTTCAAACTTTAAAACAATGTTTATAACCATAAAATCTCGGCCAAGTTCGATTATGGCTGATATCGGAACATTAGGTCAGGAGTTATGCCCCTTTTAAAATTCAAAAAAGCCAGATTTCACATTGTTTGCACTCTAGCATCTTCATTTCATGAGCAATTATCTTCAAACTTCATATCAATGTTAATAACCATAAAATCACGGCCAAGTTCGATTATGGCTGATATCGTACAATTAGGTCAGGAGTTATGCCCCTTTTAAAATTCAAAAAAGCCAGATTTCACATTGTTTGCACTCTAGCATCTTCATTTCATGAGCAATTATCTTCAAACTTGATAACAATGTTTATTACCATAAAATCTCGGCCAAGTTCGATTATGGCTGATATTGGACCCTTAGGTCAGGAGTTATGCCCCTTTTAAAATTGAAAAAAGCCAGATTTCACTTTGTTTGCCCTCTAGGTCACCTGGTCAAATCTTAGAAAAAACCTTGTGAACACTTTAGATGCCCCAGTTTTGGCCCAATCTTCATGAAGCTTGGTCAGGATGTTTGTCTATCGGATGGGTTTGAAAATGGGTCATGTGGGGTCAAAAACTAGGTCACCAGGTCAAATCTTAGAAAAACCTTGTGAACACTCTACAGGCCACAGTTTTAACCCAATCTTCATGAAACTTGGTCAGGATGTTTGTCTACATGATATCTCGGATGCGTTCGAAATTGGGTCATGTTGGGTCAAAAACTAGGTCACCAGGTAAATTCAGGTAGGATCAAAATGTAGGCCACTTAGTCAAATGTTAGAAAAACACTTTAGATGCCAGATTTTTTGTCATTTTGCCTAGCACAGCCATCTTAATCAGGTGAGCGACACAGGGCCATCTTGGCCCTCTTGTTGTAAAATAGGTTCATTTTTAGAGTTAAAATACATTTGTGTATATACCTTTCATGAACAAAAATAAGCTCCTTTCTTAATATATTTATATAGAAAATTTGTAATATGATCATTGTCATTTGTACAAAGAGTTACCTTAAGAAAGGCAACCAACACTTCATTAACTAGTGCTTTGAATGAATTCAAGGCAGGGAAATAATAGACAAAGCCATGCAAACACAACAAAAATATGTATGGATCAGACTTATTTTTTTGCCTTGAATTCATTTAAAGCAATAGTTAATGAAATGTTTGTTGCCTTTCTCATCTTATTTTTTTTGCCAAATTTACAGGGATAAAACATGTATGTTCTACATCATTAAAATGTCTTTTTTCATATTAGCGACTAATGATAACTGTTGTTCCCCTGTGTTATTCTGTGGGTTCAAACCCAGAATGGGCCTGGACTCCATTATGGTCATCCCTGGTCCAACCCAGAAACCACTGAAAAAGATTAAGAGTATAAGTTGTATAAACTTGCTTTTCAATTGATATTAAAATTGAGAAAAAAAAAGAAGTATAAACTAAACTAACTGTGTTGTATTTAAAGAGGCAGGTTCACGAAATCATTTGAAGTAAGTGAAAATTTGCTGGGCATGTAACGAAGTGAATGGCTAGCTCTGGACATAATGGCTGTGTTGTGTTATTACACAGTAACCCCCTACCCTCACACCTCTGTGTATACACACATAGTACACGTGTAGTGAGCCATTTGTTGTGATGTGATGCTACAAAAAAACAACATTAAAAAAAAACAGTTATATGTATTATTAGTCATACTTTGGGTGAGCTAAAGCACAGACCTTTTTTTCCTCCATATATTGATTGAGAACTATACCGAGGAAATGACTGGAATAATGTGTTGATACTGCCTTAAAAGTTTTTTTTTTTTTTAATTATTGTATAATCGTTGACTTAAAGTTGCTACGTAGGCTATTCTTTTATTTATTTAAAATTTTACTTCCTTTGATTGAAGACATGGAACATATATTTTTAGCAAATAAAACATTGAAAATGCTTTTTAACATCATTTTTGACAAAAACAACAACATTGGAAGCCCACTTGTTACGTCATTGTATGTGAAACTGATAGCCTGCACACCCATGCATCTTGTTTGCATACAGTAGAAAACAAACTCATTCATGTGTGTATTGAATTACTTAGTGGTAATAGATCTATAGTCTGCTAAAAATGGCATTTATGATAAATGGAAGTCTCTGAATCAAAATTAATCACACGCTAGGACTAGCTGAACAGTTTCTCCGTGTGTTGAACTGCCCCATTCTGTCACCTCAGACAATCATAAGTTTTGGACATTGCAGGGAAGGCATTAGCTATCCATTGTTTCATTGACTATATAAAGTTCCGTACATTAATATTCATCAAGTCATAATTTTGTATATGAATATTCATGAGGTAAAGGGTTAATGCATATAAGGTTGTCTTTGTCAGAGTCATGGTTTTAAGAACTTTGAGAATATAATGCATACTGTTGTATTTTTATAATGGAGAGATTTTCAATTTTTACAGAAATATTTACACTCACAGTTTTGTATTGTAGGATATTATGTTTGTCACAATAATAACTTAGATAAGCTAAAGTATTTTCAATTCATTTATTTGATTACTAATTAACATTACCTGACTCTATAGTTTTTTTTGTTGTTTTTTTTTGTTGTTGTTTTTTCAATCTTATTTTGTTGGATTGCATAGTTTTAACATACATATATGTTTAAAATTTCCTCTTGCTCTAATGTGTAGATGACAGAAATGTTGTTAGTGGAATGTTAAACACAAACAAACACTCGCCGTTTGAGCTGAAATTATTGGAGAGAGATAAATATGCAGGCAATAATTGAGAATTGTCTATGATTTTTACTAGATAAGAGCAAGAACACATCACATGAATGTAAGTCCTGTAGAAAGTTGTTCAGATATGTAACATTCCTTGATATTTTGTGATTATTTAGGTTTCATTCTTTATTTCTCTGGTATTATGCATTTTTAAGATATTCATTTTTTCTCACTTATCGGCAAAGTTATCCCAGAATTTACCCGTGTGAGATAATTTTATCTCGTACAACTGACTGTCTACATGTACACAATATGAGTAAAGCCATACTTTAATGGATTCACAAATGTTGTGAATTTATATTTCAGTCGTTGGAGATATTTTTAAAGTTTGTTTATTATTTAGATGTTAAATAAAATGTGGCATCATGTGTCATTGAATTTTTATTATGGTTTTATTTTATTTTGCTTTGCATAGAATTTATAAATAGAAACACCGTAATGCGGTATTAGTATGAAAAAAGCTGAAAATGATCGTTGGTAGGTGAGAAAATAAATCTACCGCTCCCATTAAGTTGTTGATAAGGAAATCCCACTCGAAGGTTGAGATACGTCAAAAAAAAACCGACAAGCCTCATTTTTTTAGACGTATCTCAACCTTCAGGTGTGATTTCCTTATCCATAACTCTTGGGCGTGGAAGATTCACTTTATACACAGGTGTTCAATGCCAAGACCTTTCAAAACCACACACATGTAAACAAACACTTTCTTTTGCATATACTCTTATTACAAGGTTTAAAATTATGCCAAGACAAGCTTGTGCACTTCGTCTCTATAACAGAATAGCTACTGATACAGGACAATCAAATAATCTCCTCCCTGAAAATACCCTGGTTTAATATGTTTAGTCTGTGGTTTCAGCATACTAAACATTTGCTTGAAACAGGAAGTTTACAAGTATAAATGGAAATCCCAGTATCCTCTCATTTGTAACCCGGTTTTCCAAAGGAAAAATCTGGTTATTAGATTGGCGAATGTTAGCAGGCAGTCAAGCTTGAAACTTTTCTTCTAAGTACAGCTCCTCATACATTTCTGAATGGATTTTGACCAAACTTTCATAGGATTATTGTCATCAAGTGCCCTAGTGCATATTGTTGGGATTTAGTGATTCAATAATTTTTGGCAGAGTTGTGCCCCTTTGTTTATTTAGTTAATTTTATCTTCTGAGCACAAATCATCCTATATTACTCAAGGGAGTTTGACCAAACCTTCAAGGGATTATTGTTTTCAAGTAACCCCCGGCGCATATTTTCAGTAATTTGGGATTTAATTAATTTCAGAGGAGTTATACCAATTTGTGTATTTTGCACATTTATAGAGAAGTATCTGTCAACAACTTCAGTAAGGATTGAGATATTAGGATGAAATTTGACTTATAGCAAGCTTAAAAGAAGAGAAAGTTTTAGATTGCTTTTTGGGTTTGTTGAGACAAGGTCAAGTTTTTTGGGGTTTTTTGTGTTTTTTTTGTTTTTATTTTATAACCGAACTTGAGTATGTAATTCATTGGGATTGAAAGATTGAAAGCCTGATTTGAGTCATTTTATGACTTGTCACATTGATTACATAAGAGTTTAAGAGTTTTATGATATATCAAATTAAATTTTACCATACTGAAAAAAAAGGTTAAGCTTATCAGAGAAAGAGGTTACCAAATACTGTTTGTCACAGCCTGTGAATTTTCGGTTCCAGGAAACCATATTTTCAATATAGTTGAACCTCCAGGCATTATTCCACTAAAACTACAGGCTTAACAGTCTTGTACCAATAATGATTCATTGTTGTATAAAGTGATGGTGTGGGAAAGCCAGATGTGCGAGCCTGTCATGGCATTTGATATACCTTGTAATAAGTATGATAGTGTGTGAAAATCTTAATGTCAAACACATGTGATTTAACACAGCCATGTATGTGAC
>CM037791.1:6571084-6588550 GCA_021229015.1 Solen grandis | reverse complement strand
TTTAATTTATATCAATACACGGATGAAACCGCAGGACAGACTTTGATTAAACTTGGCAGGAATGATCCTCGGATGAACCTTCACAAAAGTTTCTAAAATAAACATGATCCATGTAGAACTCTGGTTGCCATGGCAACGGAAAGAAAAAAATATAAAAACTTAAAAAATCATTTGATGATTTTATAGCAGTTTTTGTACGTATATCCCATCACAATTTGCGAAAGCATTTCAATACAGGGTTACATAGACTAAAAATCATTAAATAATTTATACAATCTGTGGTTAGAAATTTCCTATATCGCACAAAATGCTTTCTTTAAATGTATAGAATAGAAAAACACCAAAGAAACCAGAATTTCAAAATTCATGCATTTTGGTGCCACAACGTTAAAGGACATTGTGCCAAGGTAAAATGACGTTTGATTATAGGTACTTGATTCACTTACTAATTATTACCTTCTAAACTACATGTTGAAAGTTAATAATTTTTACATATTTATTCTACAATAATATGCTGCAGATTTTCAAGTAAGACTTATAATTGTACCTACAGACAGTATGCTTTTAAAGATTTGTAATAGTGCATTGACATCTTTATATTACCTTTAAATTGTGTATAAGTGTGTGAATAATACAGATATGAGATAAACACATTGTTTTAGCTTTTCAAGCAGTACCATAGACAGTAACAGTTGGCATAAAATATTCACATGAAAATGTCATATACAACTTACATATATTCTTTAATGGCTACATTATATTTAATGGCAAAACACCTGATCCAATTGGCCAATAATCGAGAGATTTTGGTCATAAACATTGTCATAAAGTTTGAAGATGATTGCTTAAGAAATGAAGATGCTAGAGTATAAACACTATGGACACTCAATGGATCACAAAAGCGTTGCTAAGATGAAGTAAATTTTCAGGGGAGATAACTCATGAAAACAAAGTTATCAAGGAGAGGTAAAAAAAAATGTCACTATAACTCGTCAATTTGCCCCTATAATTTCCATTGTTTGACATTTTGAAAGCTTATATTGTTTATAATCATTCCTGTCCTGAATGGAAAAGGACTTGAATCCCCAGCTTCATTTCTAGCATGTTTGGCTCTGGGTTCATCCTCATCCATATCAATATCCTCATCGATTGTCACTATTTGCTGAACCCCTTCATATCTGATAATCATATCAGCTCTGCCATGCCACAAGTCAGGGTGACCTGTAAGAAACAGAACATTGAATTATAAACATGGCACTGCAAAACATTATAGACCCTGTTAAAAAACCTTTTATTTGTTAAAGATTTATGCTCACATTATTAATGGTGGCCATTAAAATGATATAAAATAAGCCGATGAAAAGTCTGGTAAAATAGAAGCTTAGTGACAAATTAATTATATCTTTTAATGGCCAACATAACACACTTAAAACCTTGTTAAAATGTTAAAAGTGAAGAGCCATTAATTTTAAGCAACTACATTTTAAGAACCGTTAATGTTTTCAGTGGTATTTAATTGTGTGAATTAGTTCCTTTTAAATATTTTAATGGCTGTGAGCAAAAACATATCAGGGTTGTGTTATGTGTCATTAAATTACCATTAAATGTTATCATTGGGCTGTAGGATGGTTTGTAATAATTGTTAAAACAATGTTACTGCTTATATTATGTTCAATTTTGTTTAATTTCACATAGAGAACTATAATAAATTTTATAGAATTATTTTTTATGTGTGTAATGCAGGTTCACATTTGGCAAAATTTATTCAGGAACTAAAACAAGAATTAAACATTGGGGTCATGTGCCATGTAGTTATGTACCATAAGTTAGTACTTGGGAAAATCTAAACACCTTAGCAATTCATTTGCATTTACAGGAATGTAGTTTGTTGATTCATACTTTTCCTTTAATCTGTTTTTTCAACAGTTCCAAGAGTAATTTACTATAAATATTAGATAGGTGACTTATTATCTTTATTCCTCATTAGTACAAAGGCATAGAAACTAGAACAAAAAACTTGCTGGACTGAATCCATATGCTAGATATTCATTTACCCAGTATAACAAACAGGGGAGGCAACTTTTGTTACTAAATAAAGTTTATATTCATATAATGGGCATATGTCCTAAAAGTTAATGACCAATAAATTCACTTCACCTAGATATTTAATGTGTTAGATTTTTAATTCAATTCAATTCAATTCAATAGTTTATTTGCTAATTGGCCACCGGCCCTTGCAAAAAAAACAACAACATACATACAATGTGTACATAAGAAAATGACAAAATATATGCAATTATTCATATAGATCTAAGAATGTCATTGAACAACAAATATATAACCAGGTACATGTGTTAATACATCCACTAAATATATCATATCATTGACTGGCCAATACTATTGTAATAATTCTTTGCGTTTTTGAAAACTGTAAAACAGATACATGGCAACATTTTTAATCACTAATTCTCTACTATCAGATAAAATGTTGTAGAATTTATCAACAGTTGGATGATGGTGATACATATAAGGAAGATATTTCTGTCTCAGCTCATTATAAATTGGACAAACAAATAAAAAGTGAAACTCTGTTTCTACAACATCTTTACAAAAAGGACAAAATCTATATTCCCTATCAATATTTAAATAACGACCTTTTTCTATTTGTAATTTGTGAGCAGCAGATATCCTGAAACAAACATATGCATTTCTGAACTTACGCACATTTAGAAAATCCAAATAATTTTCAAAATGTATAGTAGTTTTTATTCTCGAATAAATATCTAACTTGGTACTATTACAACAAAAATTTCTCCATGTTTGATAATATTGATCTTTTAATCTCTGTGTATATTCACTTAAGAAATGTTTTTCATTTGGAATATTTTGATTTTCCCAGATATACCCGAACCCTGTAGAAAATAAATGAGTTCTTACGTTTATTACCCAATTTTTATAACCAAGTGAATCGTAAACCTTTAGCATTTCGTAACATTTTTTGACATAACGATGTTCTGACATATGTAATATACGAACCCAATACTTGATAATGTTTATTAAAAACCCCCAAGGTTTAAACGTTTACATGCATATAAATGTACTCTTTCAACAACATCAAAAGATTCTAAGCCCCACAATTCACTTCCGTAATATAAAATAGGTAACACTTTTGTATCAATTATTTTAAAGAAACAATGTTTTGACATAGGCATACTATCATAAAGTGTCGTCAACAATGAAACTAGAACACGTTTTGCCTTAACTGCCATACATTCTGCCATTCTGTGCATAGATAACTGAGATGTAAAATATAGACCTACATATTGAAATCCATTAACACATTCTAATATTTGTCCATTAAAGTACCATTTTTCTAATTTTGACAAACGACCTCCATGTTTAAAAACAACAATTTTCGTCTCCTCAACATTTACTGATAAGCTCCATATTTTACAAAAAGAATTTAACAAATTTAACTGTTTTTGTAAACCCATTATAGTATCAGAAATTAGAGCCACATCATCTGCAAACAATAACATAAAAACCTCTAATATATCTGGGTTAAGTTGAATACCTCTTACATCATTATTTTCCATAAATTCATACAACTCATTAATAAAAAGAGAAAATAATATAGGACTTGCATTGCAACCTTGTTTCAAGCCAATAGGACAATTAATTTCTTCACTCATCTCAGCCCCATTCCTCACACGTGTCCTTACTGATAGATAAATAGACTTAATGGAATTAAATAACTTCCCTTTAATCCCCCCTTTTATTAAGATTTTGAATAATTTACTACGGTCAATATAATCAAATGCCTTCTTAAAATCTATAAATGCTACATATACTTTCCTATTTTTCATACCTAAATTTTTTCGTATAACAGAATACAAAATATAAATTATTCCTGATTGACATTCGGTAATTTTATTAAAGGCTTCACAGTATAAAGTCAAGCGTTTATTCAATATATTCACATAAACTTTACTTAATACCTCAACTAAAGATATACCCCTATAGTTATCTGGATTATCCAATGCACCTTTCTTATAAACAGGAATAAGAATAGAAGTTGCCCAATTTTGAGGGAATACTCCTAGTGTAAAAATTCTATTATAAATTATTTTAACATAGGATATTATATATCTTATACTATATTTCAGATGTTTAGCAGTTAAGTTACCAGCTGTTGCTTTATCTAGATTTAAATCATTTACAGCCTGTAAAATTTCTTCATCTGTTATTTCAGAATTAAATATACAATCTTCAATATCTGTAGCATCATCAATATCATGAGATACAGTAATATCATCAAGTGACACACTATCAGACGATGTATCAGGAACGTTAAACACAGATGCGAAATGAGTATGCCATTGATCTGTAGTGATCCGTGGAGTACGTTTACTTACACCTTGTATCTCCCTGAATGTTTTCCAAAATCTCTTCTGATCTTTAACCGAATCAGTCAAGCGTTTGATATTCCTATTAACAACTTGCCTTCGCTTCGTTTTACATAAAGTTTTCAATTTCTTCTTGTTTTGTAAATATATTTCCAAATTGAAATCTAATCTATTATATCTAAAGCGTTTAAGAGAGTTATTCACTACGGTTTTCAATGATTTACATTCTTTATCAAACCAGCTGATTTTTGTATATACTGGATTCTTGATATTATAAGTATGTACCGCATGGCTGCTACATGCACTTCAACAATGGGTTGTATAGAACATGCAAATAAATCTGCTTTTCAATGAGTTTAATTTTAGAATATGTGGCATTACCATTCTATACAACATATATCAAATTTACTTTTGGGCATGAAAATAATGAAATTGCCATTCAAAACCTGTAAGAAGATACAAATTACAAAAAAGCATGGCTAATTCATGGCCATTAATTTTTCAGTTCACATATTTGCAATTTTAATGATGTTTTGGGACCTTTTTATTGCCATTAAAAGAATATTTTCAGGGTATATTAATGGTGTAACCCATTAAAATATGATTTCCTGTAAAACAGATCCCATCACAAAAAATAATGGTTAATTAATGGTTTTTGCTGTATTAATGGACATTGAGTGGCAAATTGCGAGTATTTTAATATCTTGTGCTTGCAGTAGTAAATCTTCCTTGACAATTACAGTAATCAGACCTATATACAACAATAAATAAATGACAAACTGATTAATAAGCCCAACAATCAAAATAGTTTAACAATAGAATTTACTTTACCAAATGAGGTACATCCATTATATATGTTCCTTCTTGACTTCTTGCAGTATGGACATCCTGAAGAAGTTACTCCTGGATATTTATCTATAACAATTTCACCCCCTTCATGTAAAGGCTCAAAAATAAGGTGAGCATACACTGCCTTAATCTTTTTTTCAGATGTCTTTTCTTCACTTAACATCTTTGACAGGCAATCAACATGAAGTTTTTCTGAAAAAAAATAAAATTAAGATTTCTTTGTGAGATAAAACTTGACTCATATTTGAGTATTAAAAAATACAGCAACACATATTTATGTAAGTCTTATAAGCTGTAGAAGAGAGCCTCCCTCAGGGAGTGGCAAAATGCTTATTGTAAGCCATCCAAGGGCCAGTGTCAGAAACCTATAAGTGCTCATTCAGTTACTCCATACATTATTAATACTGGATATTCAAGGAATGCAATACTTGCCGTTTTCCAAGAACATGCCTAGAAACTCGATATGTCTAGCTGAACAAATGGCGTTTTTCTCGCTATTTCCGTAAATGTGACAACATCCGAGAGTTTTAAAGACGATGGTTTAAAAACATCATGATATGTGCTGCATGCCGTGTTATATACTTTGTGATATTTTTTTAGTTGGGTCAAAGCGACGTCGTTTGACCCAACTAAAAAAATATCACAAAGCGACGGAATATTAATAGGACTAATGCCGAGGATGCCATAGCAGACCAATTTAGTGGTGTATATTTTATGTCAACACCGTTTAATGTACCCGTTCACCGTTAAGTTGGCGCGGAAATAATGGAAGGAGTCTGAAGTGTTTCTTCGTCCCTGTGTATCGAAGTATAGAACCTTTGTGGCTTAAAGGTGCTTAAATATGTGTAGCTCTAGCAAGTAAAAGGTCATTGTAAAATTAATATTGTCCAAGCTCAAAGGCATGCCATTTTAAATCAAAGCAATAAAGCACTTACAGTCTGGAGAGTTAGGTGTTCACTTTTTTTTTTTTAACTAAATAGTCATAGTAGGGAAAATAAAACTCTCAGAATTTTCTTGAACTTAAAATTATTATACAGAATCAAACTAGATTCAAATTTATAACATAAAAGTTAATTGGGGACTCCCATTCACTTTTGAGTTATATGCACTTGAGATTTGACATTTCCAAGGGCAGATAACTCAATTTTATGGCTAGCAACACCTCAATTGAGTTTAATGTAACATTATTTCCTGTCACCGTGTAAAGAAATTCTTTGTGACAGGTTTTATGAATTGCATAATTTATGTGAGTAAATAGAGCTTTTCTTATTTATTTTTCAAGAAAAACATGGTATGCCTACTTGCTGAAATGTAGCAAAATTCTGTTTGAAAGAATTGTTTTAAAATTTGTGTAATGACTGGAAAGGAAATAAATATTAATATGAAATAAGGTGTCAATAGGTTTATTTTTTTTAGTTGTCTGCCCATGAAAATGACAGTAAACAGCAAAAACTCACTCTCAGGGGCACATAACCCTAAATGTAGAAAGGGGACCCCAATTTTTTTACATAAATATGTTTTTAGTATGATTCTCTATAATCATGCAAAGTTGAAAGAAATTATCTGAGGTAGTTTTTAGTTTTCTTCTTTAATCTTAATAGTAATTTTTTTTACTATAGTAAACACCTTAAAGAAAAGCTTGCAGGGTGACTAACATAAATCATTTAAAGATTTGCCTGATGGCTTCAGTGGCCAAGTGTCTTTGTAACAGGGCAAAGCTCCAAAGGGTCATGTTAATGAATTGTCCAAGCAAGAATTTGAAAAAGGGCTGCGTGCTAGTAGCCCAAAGGGGCTCCGGAAGTGACAAGTAGGGGGAGAGGGGTATCCCCTTCTAGAAGGGATGGGGGTGGATCTCCCCATAGAAATTTTTTTAAAATTTAGATTTTAAATAAGACCTCTTGGGGATTTCCTTGTTAGAATTTTTGCTCTTATTCCAGTCAAGAGAGAAATCCTACTAAAATCATCCCCCCCCAGGCTTGTGTGCAGTGTTCGACTTTAAGACCCGACCGAACGACATTCACAAGTAGATTGATGGTCTGGTCCAGCCAGGTCCTAGGCTAACACGACCGACTGGTTGTGTTCTTAATTGGTCAAAGTTCGCAGGAATTTTTTCTATTGACACATCAAAAGCACAAAAATAACTGTAATGGCCAAACTATTGACCCTTGTTGAAACAGTTCCTTGGAAAACCCGTGTGTGCTATATTTAGCAGCATTTTCAGTATAAACCTTGACACGCATTCACTCATTGGTTTGTGTATTCAGACGAGGCTTTCCCCCCATGCACTTGCTATGTTCAGTGTTGTAATACTAAGCTAAGAATGCTTATTTCTTCATCTAACTTTTCATTTTATAATGTTTACAAAATCTTCGTATCATTATGAATAAAATTTAATTTAAAAATGCTAGGGATGCAAGTTAATGCATGAACGCTAATCTTTTTATTATGCTGGGATCCCATGTATAATGACAAGAGATCTTTTTACAATTTTTTACCGCAATGTGCAGCCGATACGAAAAATGTCAAATAGTCTTTTCATCCGACAAAAGAGACAATGTCAATAATGAATGAAAAAGGTAAAGAGGAACTGTATGAATAGATGACAAGAAACAGATCGTTTTGCTTTAAATAGAATTGCTTGAAAATCATTAAACAATAGACATTATCCGGAACTAGCATATATGGGGATTTCCATGTACTAAGGTACAATCAAGGTGTTCATGCAATGTTAATAAAAGCAATGGCAAAGATTTTATTATCTTTGTAGACCTTTATTCATTTCTAAAGGTAAACATGAAAAAAAAACAAAAAAAAACACACACACACACACCCCCCGTTAGGTTTTCCGAAGTCAGTATATTGATCTAAGTATGACATATATGTGTTTTACACTTCGGTCTAGTTCAGTTAAGGTCAGATCTAGTAGGTTTTCTAAGTTACTGGACCACTGGTCCAGCTCTCAAAAAAGTTAATGTCGAACCCTGGTGTGCCATCCATATGGCCTCCCTAGTGGGTCGGCTAGATTCCTTAGATACCTAGATACTACATATAGAAAATTAAAACTTATCTTCTTGAGGTAATTTTCAGAATTAATTCTTGTTTTGCACTAATGATAAACTCATGGTCCCATTTCATTACTGTTTGAACATTTTAGGTCCATTGAAAAATGTGGCCTGCAGATGATTGACTAACTTGAAAATTCTTTGTGTCTGAAACTTGAATCTGGTTGCTGCTGGAGGAAACCAGGTAAAATCATGTGAATTGAATCTTTTTGTATAAGATGATGTACTCTGGTGAGGGATCTTGGGCCATTAGTTAGGTTCTATTTTTTTTTTTTTAACAGTTAAAACAATTTTGAGCTATGAATTTGCTGTTGTTTAAAAAAAAAAGAAATGTGTATCTTCTTTTTTTTTCAGTGCATTTTAAGTTGGACATATTGAAAAAATGATGATTCAAGAGACACATAGGGATCACTTTTCCATTACCTGTCTGTCTGTCCATCACATTTTTTCCATCATGCTTCAGCAGGTGACATTCGTGTTCCAAAGAATACTCTTGTTTAAGGATACAGGAGATTTTGATTAGAAAAACTCACATTTTGGCCATCATTAAAAAATTGTTTGCTGTGCTCCGACCCTGAATTCCGGGGGTGGGTAGGTAGTTTTTTTTTTTTAAATTTCAAGTAATAAAATTATAGCCAAAATTGCCTTTTTTCTACGGAATGGACACAAAAATATCTAAAAAAAAAAAAAAAGAAAAAAGAAAAATTCAACTTAGACCTGAAAAAAAATTGAGTACGGGCCATTTTGATTGGTAGGTAGGAGCACTACAAACTAAAATATTTTTAATTGTGGCCTTATATTGAGTTTATTTTACATATATATATAAGGTCAAAAAAATATGTGTGGTTTAGGGAACATTGCTGGAAAAAATAGGGTAGGTAGGTAGGTAGTGATTTTTTTTTTTTACTTCACCGTCCAATTTTAATGTGCCCTGCTTAGTTGAAAGATGCTGGTTCAATCCCCGTGATAAGTCATTTTCAGAATTGGTTATTAACCAAAAAAAAAAACAACGAAAAAAAACAAACGAGTAGCACCTTTAAATATGCTACAAAATCAAGGTATTAGACATATGAAGAAAGAATAAAGTGCCTATTCCTTGGCTGTTTTATTTTGCATTGTAAAAGTTCTAAGTATTTTCCACTGATTGCCACTCTTTTGCCACCACATAGATTTTAAAGTCCAAAAATGTGTAACTCAAGAAAAATTTGAAGTGTTTTCCACCAAATGCAATTGCCAGAAAACACCTAAATTCTATTCAATCCATTGTTTGCAACAGTATTTTCCAGTTTGTCAATGGCTGTGGAGTGGTATACGACTGCAAATTCTGAAATACCACTGTATGTCACCATTTTCCACACTTTTTCCACTGATTACATGGCAAACAGTGGCAAATAATGGTAGTTGGTGGCAGCTTTACAAAGGGGATATTTTATTAATCAGCCATGGTTGTTGATTAACCCTTTCCCTCATAGAGGAAACCATGAAAAGACCTATGCGAACAACATAAAACCAGATCAGCCTGCGAGTAACTCGCAGGCTGATCAGGTTTTATGCTGTTCGCTGCTCCTCAGTGGTCTGGAAATGAGGTTTTGTAATTAAATTTGGTAAGGTTTAACTGTGGTTTTCTGCAGATCAGGCTTTATGTGGTACCTATTGAGTGCATCAAAATGAGTCTATATTAGGGAAAGGGTTAAATACTTCACTAACATCTTTTTGAAGCATTAAACAAACAAGTTTATAAATTAATTCAGGAAAATTATCCGTTAACAGTGGGAACTCGCCAATATTACCGATAGGCACATTTTTCATAGATATTTTGACACCAATTCCTGATGGGTGCTCTTCAGTATCCTGCTGAAGTTGGTTACCTTGTTGTTTTATATATAGTGATTTTTTTTATTATAAAGACATGGATAGTAAACGTTAGATTTATTTGGATGTGAATATTTTGATACATAAACTCAATGTAAATGGCGAATTAAAGTTGAAAACTGCTATATTCAAAGTGTTTCGTGTGTGTGTGTGTGTGTGTGTGAAGGGGTGGGGGAAGGGTCACAGCTAGGGTCCTGTCCTCAAGTACCTGTGTGCAGATTGTGATATCTGATACAAAAAAAAAACAAACAAAAAACTTCAAAAATAAATTATTGAAGGCAGTAACAACAAACAACTTTTCAGCTAATTACTATACTTAGATACTTAGGAGTTGTATACATGTTATATTGCATGTTAAACAGAAACATAACAGAAGCTAAAGTGTCTTTAGAAACTGACTCACTTGTTGTAAGCTGTCTTTTGTCCACTTTAAGGAATACGAGGGTCGTCCGGAAAGTTCGTAGACACCTGCTTTAATACGAGTATTTCGCATTAGAATTAAATGAAACTTTCTCCAATTACTCACCAAAGTTTTATGATCGATGCTACAAAATTTCAAAACTTTCTGTTCTTAAACAATGAAGCGGCACGGGTTTATGTAAAGGGATGTAGAGGTGTGCGGAGCACGCCATGACATTACATGTTGAATTTACTTACTGAAATGTGACATCGAAGTTAAAGCGCCGTTATTCTTTCTCAAAATATTCACCGTTGCATCCCACACATTTCCTCTGTCTATCAACCCATTTGTTATACACCTTTGACTACCAGTCACTCTCAATTCCGGAAATAATGCGTAGTGTTGCTGTTCTTAGTTCAGTGAAATTCCTGAATTTTCTACCTCTGAGTTGCGACTTTATCAATGGGAACACGGCGAAATCCATCGGCGGTAAGTCCGGACTATATGGTGTATGCAACAGAGTCTCAAACCCCAGTAACTGAATTTCTAGCTTAGTAGTTGCAGCTGTATGTGTAGGGGCATTGTCCTGATGAAGTATCACAGTCTCCAAATTCTCTGTCAAAGTGCGTGTCTTTTCTTCCGTAGAGCCTGAATGAGGTCTCTCCTTAGGACCTGAAAATAGCATTTTAAACCTACTTGCATCTTTACATTTTAAGGCATTACACACATGCAGTTAATATTACAATAATTTAATTTATAATTATGTGTATGCTAATGTCTAATTAACAGTTAATAAAAAACACAATTACCTTTGAGTAGTAGTCTGCATTTACAGTGGTCCTGTGGGGTACGGCGTGGGTGAAGATCTTACCGTGTCTATCCATAAATAGAATAAACATGTGCTTTCCCACTGACTTTGTAACTTTGGCTTTTTTTTTGGTGGCGGAGAGTCTTTATGCTTTCATACGCTAGACTGCCGTTTGCTTTCGGCTCAAAATAGTGAAACCGTGATTCATCATTTGTAATAATTCTGTCCAAAAATGCATCACCGCCCGTTTTCCATTTGAGAAGAAATGATTTTGCTGCTCTAACATGCGCCACTTTATTATCACTGGAAAGTAATCTGGGTACCCAAAGTGCACAAACACGCTCCATTCCAAAGTTTCCAACGAGAATTTTATGCGCAGTTGTCTTTGAAATATCACATTGTTCAGAGTTATCTTGTACCGTAAGGCGCCGGTCAGTATCATTGATGTTTTTCACTAACGTTATACCACTTATACCATTTGTATACAAGAGCGCGAGAAACACTTGGCCTCTTACTGTTTGAATTAATAAATTCCATCGTCTCTACAGGCGTTTTCCCAATCTCCATGCAGAATTTTACTAGCACACGCTGCTCCGCCCAAAGGTCTGACGTCATCATTTTTGGCGAGTTTTCTTCCATGGGTTATTGAAAATAGTTCTCCTCACTTTTTAGCTCGACTTTAGCTTCGGCGTTGGTGTTGGCGTTGCAGCTTTTGGTTAAAGTTTTGCGTGCAAGTTACTATCAACCTTATATCTCAACATCTCCTCCTAAACCATGGAATGGATTTTGACCAAACTTCACAGGAATCATCCATATAATGTCCTCTAACAAAGTTGTTCAAATTATTTTGATTGGTCGAAAAAGTAGGTCACAGGAGCTAAAAATAGATTTTAAAAATACAGTAGAACCTCGTTAATCCGAAGTCATAGGGACCGGGCTGAAAACTTCGAAATAATGATAATTCTGATTAAAAATCCAATGATAAATTTCGGTTTGTGTGCATGCATGTTTGCGTTATCATAACCGGTGAGTATCGTAAACATCGCTACGTCGTAAAAACAACTACTGGTACGTATAAAATGAAAAACAATAAATAAATAATAAATAAATAAAACCACAAGGCCTGGAGTTTAGATATTTGGTGTGAAGCATTGTCTAGTGGATCTCTACCAAGTTTGTTCAAATCGTGGCCCTGGGGTCAAAATTGGCCCCGCCCTATGGGTCACTTGATTTTACATAGGCTTATATAGGAAAAAACTATCAAACAAAAATCTTCTCAGAAACCACAAGGCCTGGAGTTAAGATATTTTGTGTGTAACAAGACCTTATGGACATCTACCAGGTTTGTTGAAATCATGGCCCTGGGGTCAAAATTGGCCCCACCCCAGGGTCACTTGATTTTACAAAGGCTAAAATAGGAAAATCAAGAAAAATCTTCTCAGGAACCACAAGGCCTGGAGTTTAGATATTTTGTGTATAACATGGCCTTATGGACATCTACCAAGTTTGTTGAAATCATAGCCCTGGGTTCAAATCTGGCCCCACCCAAGGGGTCCCTTGATTTTACATAGGCTTATATAGGAATAACTAGAAAAATCTTCTTGTCAAAAACCACAAGGCCTGGATAGTTGGTGTTTCATGGCCTTATAGACATATACCAAGTTTGTTCAAATCATGGCTCAGAATTGGCCCTGCCCAAGGGTCACTTGATTTTACATAGACTTATGAAGGCGAGTCTTTTAAAGATCTTATCAGAAACCACAAGATCATGGGTTTAGAATCTTGGCTCTTGGGTCAAAATTGGTCCCACCCTAGGTGTCACTTGATGTTATAGCTATAACCATCAAAATTTGGACCACAGGTACAGTTTTTGTGTGGAATTAGATATTTTGCTGTACTTCTGCATGGATTATGTATCAGTATGACGTGTATAAGGCATGAAGGCAATATTTCTCAGGTGAGCGATTCATTGCCATTATGGCTCTCTTGATCACATGGAGGTATGCCAGGTTAATATTTAACTTCCTAAGATCCTAAATGACTTACTTAGATAAAATGACTGAATCAGAGAAATGGTAAGAAATATTTGTTGATCGTTAATTCAGTTATGGCAGTCTAGGCAGAACAGATAGCACTCGAACATTGAAAACAAAGAAGGTAACTTTAATACTGATATGTTTTACGCATTACTGGCATTGATAAAGGGGACTATAGGTTTGCACTTCATCTGTCACTCCTTCAATAAGTCAGTTACACACATTTTCCAACTGTTTTTCTAAACACTTGCAGATATTGAACTAATATTAATTTTGGTATGTGAGTTAACCACCATGAGTTACAAAATAAGTTGGAGTTTCATTCCGATCAACTGATTTTTGATGAAATTACGGGCCTTTGACTTTGAAATTTCTTTAAAATGTATAATGTATTGAATAAAATATATATTAACAATGTTTTACAGCATAAGCTATGTAATGTTCAGATAAATTTACCCTTTTCAAGCACTATACATACTGGGACCACAGATCGGGTCCAGAGCCGTAAATTAGACATGTCAGCTATGGCCATATGTATAGTGTATGTGTGTTTTTACACATTCTGCATTATGCTTTAATACTTAAACTGCTTTTTCATTGAGTTTTCAGGTTGACAGATTGTATCTGAATATTGAATATTTTAAGATCTCAAAACATCTTTGAGAAAATAAATTCTGACCTTTAATGAATCGGGTTGCTTGCAAGGTACGTTAACCAAGTTTTAAAACCATTTGCCTACGAATTTAAGGAGAAGTCATCAGATACACATTATATGTGTCTAGTTTCTTCTTAATCTTGTTATCTATTTACATGTACATCAGTTAATGCAAGTAACTGATTGTTTCTTTTAAGCATATTACTGCTTTTATTTTACAATAATAACAGTGGTTGCTCCCTGTTTTGATTATGCGGCTCCATTGGCAAAAATAAAACCTATTCCATACTGACCAGTGATCAGTAAGGATCATCTTACCTCTTTCCTTCGTTGTCAACAATTTGCTTCAAGCATCATATCTGAAACCACTACATTGAGATAGAAATTGATGAAACTTGGCATGGATCATCCTTGGGTGAACCTCTGCAAAAGTTGCTAAAATAAACTTGACCCATGCAAAACCCTGGTTGCCACGGCATCCAACAGAATTTTACATTAAAAACTCCAAAAATCTTCTAAAACCAGTCATCAGCATTTTATTTCCTTTGGCACAAAGGGTCACCTCATAGTACTTTACCATAATTGTTAAAATAAAGTTTATCCCCTGAAAACTGAGGCCCCTAGAGGCTCAGTTAAGGTTTCCTAATAATAACTTGAAAGGTTATGAACATATTTAAGGGCATCAGACAACCAAGGTAGATAACTCTTGACTGAATTTAGTACAAATTAGGACCCCTTTTTAATTTAGGAATTTTGGTTAAAGTTTTACATGCAAGGTGCATCCATGCTTCTATCTTAGTATCCAGGCATAGGATTGATTTGAAACATCTTTGATATGTTAAGGGGTATCATACTATCAAGGTAGATAACTCTTGATGGAATATATTACAAATTATGGCCCTTTTTAACATAAAAGTTTTGGTTCTTGCATGCAAGCATTCAAGGATTTCATGCTTATATTTTCAGGTTTGGACAAGTACATTACAATTGCAAAGGCTATAAACATTTAAGGTTTGACCCAATAACCTTTGAACTTCAATGATGTATTTAGCACTGGACCATGTTCATGTCTTTCTCATCCATCATCTTTCAATCGTTTTCCCAACTCTTTCTTCCCATATCCATTCTTTACCTATTTTCCACTGATGGATAATGTCAATCTTCCAACAAACATTCTTTTATTTTCAATTGTATAAAAATGATTGAATTAGTGATATTATAAAAACTCTTTGTTGATCATTTTATTAATCCCCCGCCGCGAAGCCGGAGGGGGGTTATAGGAATGCCCTTCGTCCGTCCGTCCGTACACACGTAGGGGTACTTACGGGGCTAGGGAACAATGGGTTAGGGTTAGCAGCCTCTGATCTTTTCTCTTAAGTGGCTAAAATTGTCTCTTAGGTGGCTAAAAGAACAATAGAAAGAACAATAGGATAGCCACACAAGTATACCTGCGTTAGGAAGTCCGTCAGTCCGTCCGTCAGTGTGTCCGAAATATTTTCGTGTCCGCTCCATATCTCATGAACGCTTGGACACATTTTCTTCAAACTCGCTAAAGTGTTAACTCATTGAGCTGATGTGCAGAAGGCATGGGCGGTCACGCTGGCTCAAGGTAGGTCATACTTGCAGGTCAAATGTTATTTTCGTGTCCGCTCCATATCTCATGAACGCTTGGACACATTTTCTTCAAACTCGACTAAAGTGTTAACCTCATTGAGCTGATGTGCAGAAGGCATGAGGCGGTCACGCTGGCTCAAGGTCAAGGTCATACTTGAAGGTCAAATGTTATTTTCGTGTCCGCTCCATATCTCATGAACGCTTGGACACATTTTCTTCAAACTCGGCTTAAATGTTAACCTCATTGAGCTGATGTGCAGAAGGCATGAGGCAGTCATGCTGGCTCAAGGTCAAGGTCATACTTGAAGGTCAAATGTTATTTTCGTGTCCGCTCCATATCTCATGAATGCTTGGACACATTTTCTTCAAACTCGGCTAAAATGTTAACCTCATTGAGCTGATGTGCAGAAGGCATGAGGCGGTCACGCTGGCTCAAGGTCAAGGTCATACTTGAAGGTCAAATGTTATTTTCGTGTCCGCTCCATATCTCATGAACGCTTGGACACATTTTCGTCATGATATATAAAGTTTTTAATTGAGTTACACATGTATTTTGTGGTTACCTAACACATCCTATACTTCATTTCACTTTTTGTACTGTTTCCCATGTTAAATTTGTCAGTAAACTTTTAATATATGTGCCTCCGAATTCTGAGATTCATACATCACTCCGGAAATTTAAATTGTCTTAAACTGATCTTCTATGTCTGCTACAACCATGCCAGGTTAAAGCCCCAGTGCGTTTTAGCTGGGAAAAATATATTTTTCAAAATTTCTAATTAGCAAAGCCTCAAATGATGTTTGATTAACCTCTTAATGTTTGATTAAGCCCACAAAATGAAATATTCACCCGGAAGCCTTAGTTGTTCAGACAGGGCAAAAAAGTGAGAAAAATGGGCGGAGCTTGTTCTGAAACACACTGTTCAGTAAAATCACGGATGTCTCGGTGTAAAGTGGGTGTTTCAGAAAAAACATGGACTTTTGCTATAGAATGAATAAAACTTGATACACGGTAGTAGAGGAGATAGGAAGAAAATCCATGAACTTCTGGAAAAACAACAACCTTGTATGTTAATTGTATGCTGTCGTTGTTTGGGCAAAGTATAGAACAAAGCAGCCACAATTTGCAATTTTTCTAGAATCTTTCCTGTAAATTAGGCATTTCTCAAGGTCTTTCAGTGATGAAATTAAAACTGAATTATATATGTTGTAAGTGCATCCGGATTTAGGTCTAACATCTATAAGATACTGGGACTTTAAGGTGAACATAATCCTATGACCAAACAAATTCTAATATTTGGCCAGCGGCAGGGGACATAGCTGTCCTTTGGACTGCCTTGTTTGATTACCAATAGGGTAGAGAAATTGAAGAGTAGCTCTTGCAGTGGATTCCCAAAAGAAACCTATAATACCAATAGAAAGTTTCTATTTCAAAATAACTTTGCTTAGTTTAGAAAGGCCTTAATATTGTCTGGCATTGCTCTGGCATCTCTAATGTCTGGTACACTGGTATGATGTACGACTGTGTTTAGCTTCTCATTGTAATTAGGTTTCCCATTTTGTGGACCTTAACATTTTTCTGTCTCATGAGCATGTTTGATGAAATTACAATATAGAAAATGAGTGCCATGCTCAAGAAAAGCTGACAATGCAGCATCATGGGGCAAAATATATGTATGCTTCCCAAGTCATACATACAAAGGGGTGATCCAGAACTTAGCTAATATGACTAACTTCATATACCAAAAGAAACATTTCTCCCGC
>CM037791.1:6535865-6570984 GCA_021229015.1 Solen grandis | reverse complement strand
CTTCGTTTTACATAAAGTTTTCAATTTCTTCTTGTTTTGTAAATATATTTCCAAATTGAAATCTAATCTATTATATCTAAAGCGTTTAAGAGAGTTATTCACTACGGTTTTCAATGATTTACATTCTTTATCAAACCAGCTGATTTTTGTATATACTGGATTCTTGATATTATAAGTATGTACCGCATGGCTGCTACATGCACTTCAACATTGGGTTGTATAGAACATGCAAATAAATCTGCTTTTCAATGAGTTTAATTTTAGAATATGTGGCATTACCATTCTATACAACATATATCAAATTTACTTTTGGGCATGAAAATAATGAAATTGCCATTCAAAACCTGTAAGAAGATACAAATTACAAAAAAGCATGGCTAATTCATGGCCATTAATTTTTCAGTTCACATATTTGCAATTTTAATGATGTTTTGGGACCTTTTTATTGCCATTAAAAGAATATTTTCAGGGTATATTAATGGTGTAACCCATTAAATATGATTTCCTGTAAAACAGATCCCATCACAAAAAATAATGGTTAATTAATGGTTTTTGCTGTATTAATGGACATTGAGTGGCAAATTGCGAGTATTTTAATATCTTGTGCTTGCAGTAGTAAATCTTCCTTGACAATTACAGTAATCAGACCTATATACAACAATAAATAAATGACAAACTGATTAATAAGCCCAACAATCAAAATAGTTTAACAATAGAATTTACTTTACCAAATGAGGTACATCCATTATATATGTTCCTTCTTGACTTCTTGCAGTATGGACATCCTGAAGAAGTTACTCCTGGATATTTATCTATAACAATTTCACCCCCTTCATGTAAAGGCTCAAAAATAAGGTGAGCATACACTGCCTTAATCTTTTTTTTCAGATGTCTTTTCTTCACTTAACATCTTTGACAGGCAATCAACATGAAGTTTTTCTGAAAAAAAATAAAATTAAGATTTCTTTGTGAGATAAAACTTGACTCATATTTGAGTATTAAAAAATACAGCAACACATATTTATGTAAGTCTTATAAGCTGTAGAAGAGAGCCTCCCTCAGGGAGTGGCAAAATGCTTATTGTAAGCCATCCAAGGGCCAGTGTCAGAAACCTATAAGTGCTCATTCAGTTACTCCATACATTATTAATACTGGATATTCAAGGAATGCAATACTTGCCGTTTTCCAAGAACATGCCTAGAAACTCGATATGTCTAGCTGAACAAATGGCGTTTTTTCTCGCTATTTCCGTAAATGTGACAACATCCGAGAGTTTTAAAGACGATGGTTTAAAAACATCATGATATGTGCTGCATGCCGTGTTATATACTTTGTGATATTTTTTTAGTTGGGTCAAAGCGACGTCGTTTGACCCAACTAAAAAAATATCACAAAGCGACGGAATATTAATAGGACTAATGCCGAGGATGCCATAGCAGACCAATTTAGTGGTGTATATTTTATGTCAACACCGTTTAATGTACCCGTTCACCGTTAAGTTGGCGCGGAAATAATGGAAGGAGTCTGAAGTGTTTCTTCGTCCCTGTGTATCGAAGTATAGAACCTTTGTGGCTTAAAGGTGCTTAAATATGTGTAGCTCTAGCAAGTAAAAGGTCATTGTAAAATTAATATTGTCCAAGCTCAAAGGCATGCCATTTTAAATCAAAGCAATAAAGCACTTACAGTCTGGAGAGTTAGGTGTTCACTTTTTTTTTTTTAACTAAATAGTCATAGTAGGGAAAATAAAACTCTCAGAATTTTCTTGAACTTAAAATTATTATACAGAATCAAACTAGATTCAAATTTATAACATAAAAGTTAATTGGGGACTCCCATTCACTTTTGAGTTATATGCACTTGAGATTTGACATTTCCAAGGGCAGATAACTCAATTTTATGGCTAGCAACACCTCAATTGAGTTTAATGTAACATTATTTCCTGTCACCGTGTAAAGAAAATTTTGGAGAAATAGAGTTTTTTATTTATTTTTCAAGAAAAACATGGTATGCCTACTTGCTGAAATGTAGCAAAATTCTGTTTGAAAGAATTGTTTTAAAATTTGTGTAATGACTGGAAAGGAAATAAATATTAATATGAAATAAGGTGTCAATAGGTTTATTTTTTTTAGTTGTCTGCCCATGAAAATGACAGTAAACAGCAAAAACTCACTCTCAGGGGCACATAACCCTAAATGTAGAAAGGGGACCCCAATTTTTTTACATAAATATGTTTTTAGTATGATTCTCTATAATCATGCAAAGTTGAAAGAAATTATCTGAGGTAGTTTTTAGTTTTCTTCTTTAATCTTAATAGTAATTTTTTTTACTATAGTAAACACCTTAAAGAAAAGCTTGCAGGGTGACTAACATAAATCATTTAAAGATTTGCCTGATGGCTTCAGTGGCCAAGTGTCTTTGTAACAGGGCAAAGCTCCAAAGGGTCATGTTAATGAATTGTCCAAGCAAGAATTTGAAAAAGGGCTGCGTGCTAGTAGCCCAAAGGGGCTCCGGAAGTGACAAGTAGGGGGAGAGGGGTATCCCCTTCTAGAAGGGATGGGGGTGGATCTCCCCATAGAAATTTTTTTAAAATTTAGATTTTAAATAAGACCTCTTGGGGATTTCCTTGTTAGAATTTTTGCTCTTATTCCAGTCAAGAGAGAAATCCTACTAAAATCATCCCCCCCAGGCTTGTGTGCAGTGTTCGACTTTAAGACCCGACCGAACGACATTCACAAGTAGATTGATGGTCTGGTCCAGCCAGGTCCTAGGCTAACACGACCGACTGGTTGTGTTCTTAATTGGTCAAAGTTCGCAGGAATTTTTTCTATTGACACATCAAAGCACAAAAATAACTGTAATGGCCAAACTATTGACCCTTGTTGAAACAGTTCCTTGGAAAACCCGTGTGTGCTATATTTAGCAGCATTTTCAGTATAAACCTTGACACGCATTCACTCATTGGTTTGTGTATTCAGACGAGGCTTTCCCCCCATGCACTTGCTATGTTCAGTGTTGTAATACTAAGCTAAGAATGCTTATTTCTTCATCTAACTTTTCATTTTATAATGTTTACAAAATCTTCGTATCATTATGAATAAAATTTAATTTAAAAATGCTAGGGATGCAAGTTAATGCATGAACGCTAATCTTTTTATTATGCTGGGATCCCATGTATAATGACAAGAGATCTTTTTACAATTTTTTACCGCAATGTGCAGCCGATACGAAAAATGTCAAATAGTCTTTTCATCCGACAAAAGAGACAATGTCAATAATGAATGAAAAAGGTAAAGAGGAACTGTATGAATAGATGACAAGAAACAGATCGTTTTGCTTTAAATAGAATTGCTTGAAAATCATTAAACAATAGACATTATCCGGAACTAGCATATATGGGGATTTCCATGTACTAAGGTACAATCAAGGTGTTCATGCAATGTTAATGAAAAGCATATGGCACAAGAGTATTTCTAGTATTATCTTTGTAGACCTTTATTCATTTCTAAAGGTAAACATGAAAAAAAAACAAAAAAAAACACACACACACACACCCCCCGTTAGGTTTTCCGAAGTCAGTATATTGATCTAAGTATGACATATATGTGTTTTACACTTCGGTCTAGTTCAGTTAAGGTCAGATCTAGTAGGTTTTCTAAGTTACTGGACCACTGGTCCAGCTCTCAAAAAAGTTAATGTCGAACCCTGGTGTGCCATCCATATGGCCTCCCTAGTGGGTCGGCTAGATTCCTTAGATACCTAGATACTACATATAGAAAATTAAAACTTATCTTCTTGAGGTAATTTTCAGAATTAATTCTTGTTTTGCACTAATGATAAACTCATGGTCCCATTTCATTACTGTTTGAACATTTTAGGTCCATTGAAAAATGTGGCCTGCAGATGATTGACTAACTTGAAAATTCTTTGTGTCTGAAACTTGAATCTGGTTGCTGCTGGAGGAAACCAGGTAAAATCATGTGAATTGAATCTTTTTGTATAAGATGATGTACTCTGGTGAGGGATCTTGGGCCATTAGTTAGGTTCTATTTTTTTTTTTTTAACAGTTAAAACAATTTTGAGCTATGAATTTGCTGTTGTTTAAAAAAAAAAGAAATGTGTATCTTCTTTTTTTTTCAGTGCATTTTAAGTTGGACATATTGAAAAAATGATGATTCAAGAGACACATAGGGATCACTTTTCCATTACCTGTCTGTCTGTCCATCACATTTTTTCCATCATGCTTCAGCAGGTGACATTCGTGTTCCAAAGAATACTCTTGTTTAAGGATACAGGAGATTTTGATTAGAAAAACTCACATTTTGGCCATCATTAAAAAATTGTTTGCTGTGCTCCGACCCTGAATTCCGGGGGTGGGTAGGTAGTTTTTTTTTTTTAAATTTCAAGTAATAAAATTATAGCCAAAATTGCCTTTTTTCTACGGAATGGACACAAAAATATCTAAAAAAAAAAAAAAAGAAAAAGAAAAATTCAACTTAGACCTGAAAAAAAATTGAGTACGGGCCATTTTGATTGGTAGGTAGGAGCACTACAAACTAAAATATTTTTAATTGTGGCCTTATATTGAGTTTATTTTACATATATATATAAGGTCAAAAAAATATGTGTGGTTTAGGGAACATTGCTGGAAAAAATAGGGTAGGTAGGTAGGTAGTGATTTTTTTTTTTTACTTCACCGTCCAATTTTAATGTGCCCTGCTTAGTTGAAAGATGCTGGTTCAATCCCCGTGATAAGTCATTTTCAGAATTGGTTATTAACCAAAAAAAAAAACAACGAAAAAAAACAAACGAGTAGCACCTTTAAATATGCTACAAAATCAAGGTATTAGACATATGAAGAAAGAATAAAGTGCCTATTCCTTGGCTGTTTTATTTTGCATTGTAAAAGTTCTAAGTATTTTCCACTGATTGCCACTCTTTTGCCACCACATAGATTTTAAAGTCCAAAAATGTGTAACTCAAGAAAAATTTGAAGTGTTTTCCACCAAATGCAATTGCCAGAAAACACCTAAATTCTATTCAATCCATTGTTTGCAACAGTATTTTCCAGTTTGTCAATGGCTGTGGAGTGGTATACGACTGCAAATTCTGAAATACCACTGTATGTCACCATTTTCCACACTTTTTCCACTGATTACATGGCAAACAGTGGCAAATAATGGTAGTTGGTGGCAGCTTTACAAAGGGGATATTTTATTAACCCTTTCCTCATAGAGGAAACCATGAAAAGACCTATGCGAACAACATAAAACCAGATCAGCCTGCGAGTAACTCGCAGGCTGATCAGGTTTTATGCTGTTCGCTGCTCCTCAGTGGTCTGGAAATGAGGTTTTGTAATTAAATTTGGTAAGGTTTAACTGTGGTTTTCTGCAGATCAGGCTTTATGTGGTACCTATTGAGTGCATCAAAATGAGTCTATATTAGGGAAAGGGTTAAATACTTCACTAACATCTTTTTGAAGCATTAAACAAACAAGTTTATAAATTAATTCAGGAAAATTATCCGTTAACAGTGGGAACTCGCCAATATTACCGATAGGCACATTTTTCATAGATATTTTGACACCAATTCCTGATGGGTGCTCTTCAGTATCCTGCTGAAGTTGGTTACCTTGTTGTTTTATATATAGTGATTTTTTTTATTTATAAAGACATGGATAGTAAACGTTAGATTTATTTGGATGTGAATATTTTGATACATAAACTCAATGTAAATGGCGAATTAAAGTTGAAAACTGCTATATTCAAAGTGTTTCGTGTGTGTGTGTGTGTGTGTGTGAAGGGGTGGGGGAAGGGTCACAGCTAGGGTCCTGTCCTCAAGTACCTGTGTGCAGATTGTGATATCTGATACAAAAAAAAAACAAACAAAAAACTTCAAAAATAAATTATTGAAGGCAGTAACAACAAACAACTTTTCAGCTAATTACTATACTTAGATACTTAGGAGTTGTATACATGTTATATTGCATGTTAAACAGAAACATAACAGAAGCTAAAGTGTCTTTAGAAACTGACTCACTTGTTGTAAGCTGTCTTTTGTCCACTTTAAGGAATACGAGGGTCGTCCGGAAAGTTCGTAGACACCTGCTTTAATACGAGTATTTCGCATTAGAATTAAATGAAACTTTCTCCAATTACTCACCAAAGTTTTATGATCGATGCTACAAAATTTCAAAACTTTCTGTTCTTAAACAATGAAGCGGCACGGGTTTATGTAAAGGGATGTAGAGGTGTGCGGAGCACGCCATGACATTACATGTTGAATTTACTTACTGAAATGTGACATCGAAGTTAAAGCGCCGTTATTCTTTCTCAAAATATTCACCGTTGCATCCCACACATTTCCTCTGTCTATCAACCCATTTGTTATACACCTTTGACTACCAGTCACTCTCAATTCCGGAAATAATGCGTAGTGTTGCTGTTCTTAGTTCAGTGAAATTCCTGAATTTTCTACCTCTGAGTTGCGACTTTATCAATGGGAACACGGCGAAATCCATCGGCGGTAAGTCCGGACTATATGGTGTATGCAACAGAGTCTCAAACCCCAGTAACTGAATTTCTAGCTTAGTAGTTGCAGCTGTATGTGTAGGGGCATTGTCCTGATGAAGTATCACAGTCTCCAAATTCTCTGTCAAAGTGCGTGTCTTTTCTTCCGTAGAGCCTGAATGAGGTCTCTCCTTAGGACCTGAAAATAGCATTTTAAACCTACTTGCATCTTTACATTTTAAGGCATTACACACATGCAGTTAATATTACAATAATTTAATTTATAATTATGTGTATGCTAATGTCTAATTAACAGTTAATAAAAAACACAATTACCTTTGAGTAGTAGTCTGCATTTACAGTGGTCCTGTGGGGTACGGCGTGGGTGAAGATCTTACCGTGTCTATCCATAAATAGAATAAACATGTGCTTTCCCACTGACTTTGTAACTTTGGCTTTTTTTTTGGTGGCGGAGAGTCTTTATGCTTTCATACGCTAGACTGCCGTTTGCTTTCGGCTCAAAATAGTGAAACCGTGATTCATCATTTGTAATAATTCTGTCCAAAAATGCATCACCGCCCGTTTTCCATTTGAGAAGAAATGATTTTGCTGCTCTAACATGCGCCACTTTATTATCACTGGAAAGTAATCTGGGTACCCAAAGTGCACAAACACGCTCCATTCCAAAGTTTCCAACGAGAATTTTATGCGCAGTTGTCTTTGAAATATCACATTGTTCAGAGTTATCTTGTACCGTAAGGCGCCGGTCAGTATCATTGATGTTTTTCACTAACGTTATACCACTTATACCATTTGTATACAAGAGCGCGAGAAACACTTGGCCTCTTACTGTTTGAATTAATAAATTCCATCGTCTCTACAGGCGTTTTCCCAATCTCCATGCAGAATTTTACTAGCACACGCTGCTCCGCCCAAAGGTCTGACGTCATCATTTTTGGCGAGTTTTCTTCCATGGGTTATTGAAAATAGTTCTCCTCACTTTTTAGCTCGACTTTAGCTTCGGCGTTGGTGTTGGCGTTGCAGCTTTTGGTTAAAGTTTTGCGTGCAAGTTACTATCAACCTTATATCTCAACATCTCCTCCTAAACCATGGAATGGATTTTGACCAAACTTCACAGGAATCATCCATATAATGTCCTCTAACAAAGTTGTTCAAATTATTTTGATTGGTCGAAAAAGTAGGTCACAGGAGCTAAAAATAGATTTTAAAAATACAGTAGAACCTCGTTAATCCGAAGTCATAGGGACCGGGCTGAAAACTTCGAAATAATGATAATTCGGATTAAAAATCCAATGATAAATTTCGGTTTGTGTGCATGCATGTTTGCGTTATCATTACCAGTGAGTATCGTGAAAATCGCTACGTCGTAAAAACAACTACTGGTACGTATAAAATGAAAAACAATAAATAAATAATAAATAAATAAAACCACAAGGCCTGGAGTTTAGATATTTGGTGTGAAGCATTGTCTAGTGGATCTCTACCAAGTTTGTTCAAATCGTGGCCCTGGGGTCAAAATTGGCCCCGCCCTATGGGTCACTTGATTTTACATAGGCTTATATAGGAAAAGAACTATCTTCAACAATCTTCAAAAATCTTCTCAGAAACCACAAGGCCTGGAGTTAAGATATTTTGTGTGTAACAAGACCTTATGGACATCTACCAGGTTTGTTGAAATCATGGCCCTGGGGTCAAAATTGGCCCCCCCCGGGTTATTTTACAAAGGCTAAAATAGGAAAATCAAGAAAAATCTTCTCAGGAACCACAAGGCCTGGAGTTTAGATATTTTGTGTATAACATGGCCTTATGGACATCTACCAAGTTTGTTGAAATCATAGCCCTGGGTTCAAATCTGGCCCCACCCAAGGGGTCACTTGATTTTACATAGACTTATGAAGGCGAGTCTTTTAAAGATCTTATCAGAAACCACAAGATCATGGGTTTAGAATCTTGGCTCTTGGGTCAAAATTGGTCCCACCCTAGGTGTCACTTGATGTTATAGCTATAACCATCAAAATTTGGACCACAGGTACAGTTTTTGTGTGGAATTATGATTATTTTGCTGTACTTCTGCATGGATTATTTTGTATTCAGTATGACTGTGTTATAAAAGGCAATGAAGGCAATATTTCTCAGGTGAGCGATTCATTGCCATTATGGCTCTCTTGATCACATGGAGGTATGCCAGGTTAATATTTAACTTCCTAAGATCCTAAATGACTTACTTAGATAAAATGACTGAATCAGAGAAATGGTAAGAAATATTTGTTGATCGTTAATTCAGTTATGGCAGTCTAGGCAGAACAGATAGCACTCGAACATTGAAAACAAAGAAGGTAACTTTAATACTGATATGTTTTACGCATTACTGGCATTGATAAAGGGGACTATAGGTTTGCACTTCATCTGTCACTCCTTCAATAAGTCAGTTACACACATTTTCCAACTGTTTTTCTAAACACTTGCAGATATTGAACTAATATTAATTTTGGTATGTGAGTTAACCACCATGAGTTACAAAATAAGTTGGAGTTTCATTCCGATCAACTGATTTTTGATGAAATTACGGGCCTTTGACTTTGAAATTTCTTTAAAATGTATAATGTATTGAATAAAATATATATTAACAATGTTTTACAGCATAAGCTATGTAATGTTCAGATAAATTTACCCTTTTCAAGCACTATACATACTGGGACCACAGATCGGGTCCAGAGCCGTAAATTAGACATGTCAGCTATGGCCATATGTATAGTGTATGTGTGTTTTTACACATTCTGCATTATGCTTTAATACTTAAACTGCTTTTTCATTGAGTTTTCAGGTTGACAGATTGTATCTGAATATTGAATATTTTAAGATCTCAAAACATCTTTGAGAAAATAAATTCTGACCTTTAATGAATCGGGTTGCTTGCAAGGTACGTTAACCAAGTTTTAAAACCATTTGCCTACGAATTTAAGGAGAAGTCATCAGATACACATTATATGTGTCTAGTTTCTTCTTAATCTTGTTATCTATTTACATGTACATCAGTTAATGCAAGTAACTGATTGTTTCTTTTAAGCATATTACTGCTTTTATTTTACAATAATAACAGTGGTTGCTCCCTGTTTTGATTATGCGGCTCCATTGGCAAAAATAAAACCTATTCCATACTGACCAGTGATCAGTAAGGATCATCTTACCTCTTTCCTTCGTTGTCAACAATTTGCTTCAAGCATCATATCTGAAACCACTACATTGAGATAGAAATTGATGAAACTTGGCATGGATCATCCTTGGGTGAACCTCTGCAAAAGTTGCTAAAATAAACTTGACCCATGCAAAACCCTGGTTGCCACGGCATCCAACAGAATTTTACATTAAAAACTCCAAAAATCTTCTAAAACCAGTCATCAGCATTTTATTTCCTTTGGCACAAAGGGTCACCTCATAGTACTTTACCATAATTGTTAAAATAAAGTTTATCCCCTGAAAACTGAGGCCCCTAGAGGCTCAGTTAAGGTTTCCTAATAATAACTTGAAAGGTTATGAACATATTTAAGGGCATCAGACAACCAAGGTAGATAACTCTTGACTGAATTTAGTACAAATTAGGACCCCTTTTTAATTTAGGAATTTTGGTTAAAGTTTTACATGCAAGGTGCATCCATGCTTCTATCTTAGTATCCAGGCATAGGATTGATTTGAAACATCTTTGATATGTTAAGGGGTATCATACTATCAAGGTAGATAACTCTTGATGGAATATATTACAAATTATGGCCCTTTTTAACATAAAAGTTTTGGTTCTTGCATGCAAGCATTCAAGGATTTCATGCTTATATTTTCAGGTTTGGACAAGTACATTACAATTGCAAAGGCTATAAACATTTAAGGTTTGACCCAATAACCTTTGAACTTCAATGATGTATTTAGCACTGGACCATGTTCATGTCTTTCTCATCCATCATCTTTCAATCGTTTTCCCAACTCTTTCTTCCCATATCCATTCTTTACCTATTTTCCACTGATGGATAATGTCAATCTTCCAACAAACATTCTTTTATTTTCAATTGTATAAAAATGATTGAATTAGTGATATTATAAAAACTCTTTGTTGATCATTTTATTAATCCCCCGCCGCGAAGCCGGAGGGGGGTTATAGGAATGCCCTTCGTCCGTCCGTCCGTACACACGTAGGGGTACTTACGGGGCTAGGGAACAATGGGTTAGGGTTAGCAGCCTCTGATCTTTTCTCTTAAGTGGCTAAAATTGTCTCTTAGGTGGCTAAAAGAACAATAGAAAGAACAATAGGATAGCCACACAAGTATACCTGCGTTAGGAAGTCCGTCAGTCCGTCCGTCAGTGTGTCCGAAATATTTTCGTGTCCGCTCCATATCTCATGAACGCTTGGACACATTTTCTTCAAACTCGGCTAAAGTGTTAACTTCATTGAGCTGATGTGCAGAAGGCATGTGGTGGTCACGTTGGCTCAAGGTCAAGGTCATACTTGAAGGTCAAATGTTATTTTTGTGTCCGCTCCATATCTCATGAACGCTTGGACACATTTTCTTCAAACTCGACTAAAGTGTTAACCTCATTGAGCTGATGTGCAGAAGGCATGAGGCGGTCACGCTGGCTCAAGGTCAAGGTCATACTTGAAGGTCAAATGTTATTTTCGTGTCCGCTCCATATCTCATGAACGCTTGGACACATTTTCTTCAAACTCGGCTAAAATGTTAACCTCATTGAGCTGATGTGCAGAAGGCATGAGGCGGTCACGCTGGCTCAAGGTCAAGGTCATACTTGAAGGTCAAATGTTATTTTCGTGTCCGCTCCAAGCTTGGACACATTTTCTTCAAACTCGGCTAAAATGTTAACCTCATTGAGCTGATGTGCAGAAGGCATGAGGCGGTCAGGCTGGCTCAAGGTCAAGGTCATACTTGCAGGTCAAATGTTATTTTCGTGTCCGCTCCATATCTCATGAACGCTTGGACACATTTTCGTCATGATATATAAAGTTTTTAATTGAGTTACACATGTATTTTGTGGTTACCTAACACATCCTATACTTCATTGATGTTCACTTTTTGTACTGTTTCCCATGTTAAATTTGTCAGTAAACTTTTAATATATGTGCCTCCGAATTCTGAGATTCATACATCACTCCGGAAATTTAAATTGTCTTAAACTGATCTTCTATGTCTGCTACAACCATGCCAGGTTAAAGCCCCAGTGCGTTTTAGCTGGGAAAAATATATTTTTCAAAATTTCTAATTAGCAAAGCCTCAAATGATGTTTGATTAACCTCTTAATGTTTGATTAAGCCCACAAAATGAAATATTCACCCGGAAGCCTTAGTTGTTCAGACAGGGCAAAAAAGTGAGAAAAATGGGCGGAGCTTGTTCTGAAACACACTGTTCAGTAAAATCACGGATGTCTCGGTGTACATGGGGTGTTTCAGAAAACACATGGACTTTTGCTATAGACTGAATAAATCTTGATACACGGTAGTAGAGGAGATAGGAAGAAAATCCATGAACTTCTGGAAAAACAACAACCTTGTATGTTAATTGTATGCTGTCGTTGTTTGGGCAAAGTATAGAACAAAGCAGCCACAATTTGCAATTTTTCTAGAATCTTTCCTGTAAATTAGGCATTTCTCAAGGTCTTTCAGTGATGAAATTAAAACTGAATTATATATGTTGTAAGTGCATCCGGATTTAGGTCTAACATCTATAAGATACTGGGACTTTAAGGTGAACATAATCCTATGACCAAACAAATTCTAATATTTGGCCAGCGGCAGGGGACATAGCTGTCCTTTGGACTGCCTTGTTTGATTACCAATAGGGTAGAGAAATTGAAGAGTAGCTCTTGCAGTGGATTCCCAAAAGAAACCTATAATACCAATAGAAAGTTTCTATTTCAAAATAACTTTGCTTAGTTTAGAAAGGCCTTAATATTGTCTGGCATTGCTCTGGCATCTCTAATGTCTGGTACACTGGTATGATGTACGACTGTGTTTAGCTTCTCATTGTAATTAGGTTTCCCATTTTGTGGACCTTAACATTTTTCTGTCTCATGAGCATGTTTGATGAAATTACAATATAGAAAATGAGTGCCATGCTCAAGAAAAGCTGACAATGCAGCATCATGGGGCAAAATATATGTATGCTTCCCAAGTCATACATACAAAGGGGTGATCCAGAACTTAGCTAATATGACTAACTTCATATACCAAAAGAAACATTTCTCCCGCAATCTGCCTCTTTCATCAGCTTGAACATCTGCATTGGTGTTTTCCAAAGGCCTATCAAAAACTTGACGATGGCAAGTCATCGTTTTCATTTGTTTGTTATCAATGTTGGCGTTAGCACCATGTTGATGATGACTAAGTCAAAACAATGATATCAGTGTAATGACATTAAGTATGCATACTTAATGTCATAATACTGATATCATTGTTTTGACTTAGTCCAAATAGATATGTCCGTTAAGTCTGCTTTGAAGAATCACTGTTTCTACAACTATACATAACTGTCATGGGCTTCTCATACTGTTGTAGCAGGCTTATATAGGACTGGTATAAGGAGATCTATAGTCAGTGGATAGGACACCATTGCAAGAGTATGCATACGCAGCAGAATACATTGAAAAATATAAACATCCGATGACATAAATGTTATGTTTGAGTAGAAAGTGGACCCACAATGATGCTATATGCATAATTAAATAAATTGTATCTTTAAAATATGTCATTACTTTGGAAGGATTTCATGTATGCATTTTCACAATGCTTTTAAATTTTCTATTCATGAAATTTAAAGATAGTGCTACAGTAATAAACATTTTATTTATTTTTTCTGCAAATTTCTGGACCATCCCTTTAAATACATGTTCATTATCCCACATTAATCATTAACTACCATTTTTCGGGGGTTTAAATGGGTGTTGAGTAATGTTTTATAAATCATGCTTAGCGGTATTGATGTTTTAGAATTTCTTTGTATTATTTTTGAATGTCCCCTCAAATTCATTGTAACCGCAAATTCATTGTAACATTTTTTTTGCAGGCTATTTTTTCAAGTTTTGGCTATAGGTTTATGGTACTAAGATATTTGAGGTGTTGCCAGGGCCAGTTGCCAAACTAACCATTTGCCACAGAGAGGTATAATGCCAGGGTAATATCAATCGTCTTAAGATCCCTTTCAAAAGATATACATTAATGTTCAATTATATTAAAATGACTGAATCAGAGATGGTTAAAACTATTTGTTGATCATTTGATTTGATTACAGTAGGGAATTGGAAGAACTCTCTTACAGTGGATTCACTGTCAAAACCTATAATACCAACAGGGAATTTCCATTTATTTCAAAATAACTTTGCTTAGTTAAGAAGGGCCTTAATGTTATCTGGCATTGCTCTGATGTCTCTAATGTCTTGTACACTGGTATGATGTACGACTGTGCATCGCTTCTCTTTGTAAGCTTTCCATTTTTGCAGATTTTGCATTAGTTTCTTTTTATCATGAGAGAGTTTGATGAAATTACAATATAGAAAATGTGTGCCCTGCTTGAGAAACGCTGACAATGCAGCATCCTAGGAGGAAATATATGTATGCTTCCGTCCTTTGCCATACATGTATACATGTACATTAGACCACATTAATCATGAACTAAAATTTTTGGGGGTGTTTTAAGGGTTATTGGGGTTCTTTTTATATTTGATAAGTGGTATTGATGTTTAAGAAGGACTTCTTGGTAATATTTTTGTATGTCCTTTCATATTCAGTGTAGGATTTTTATTAGCTCACCTGAGCACAACGTGCTATTGAGCTATTGTGATGGTCCGTCGTCCATTGTGCGTCGTGCGTCGCCAACTTTTTAATTCAAATGACTTTTCCTCCTAAACTACTGGGCAGATTTCAATAAAACTTTACACAAATGACCCTTGGGTGACCCTCTTTCAAGTTTGTTCAAATGGTTCCAGTCTGTTGAATAACTAGGTCACAGGAGCTAAAAATAGACAAAAAAATTGCAATCTTTAAAAATCTTCTTCTCTGAAACCAAAAGGCACAGAGCTTTGATATTTGGTATGTAGCATCATCTTATGGTCCTCTAACAAGTTTGTTCAAATTATGGCCCTGGGGTCAAAATTGGCCCCGCCCTGGGGGTCACTTTATTTACATAGGCTTATATAGGGAAAACTTAGAAAAATCTTCTTCTCCGAAACCGTATGGCCTAGAGCTAAGATATTTGGCATGAAGCATTGTCTAGTGGATCTCTACCAAGATTGTTCAAATCATGGCCCTGGGGTCAAAATTGGCCCCGCCCCAGGGGTCACTTTATTTACATAGGCTTATATAGGGAAAACTTAGAAAAATCTTCTTCTCTGAAACCGTATGGCCTAGAGCTAAGATATTTGGCATGTAGCATTGTCTAGTGGATCTCTACCAAGTTTGTTCAAATTATGGCCCTGGGGTCAAAATTGGCCCCGCCCTGGGGGTTGTGGTGGTTGGTACTTGAAATTATAAGTAAAACATTTTTTTTTTATTTACAATTTAATTTTCCTTTCCTTTTTTCACCACATTAGGAAAAACACATAATTCAAATGATTAAAATAATTGAATGCGAAGCACAAACACACTTATTTAACACTAGGATAATTAATCTTTTTTCTATTCTTTTTATTTTCACACTTGGATTGATAGCACAAACTTTTCACGTATTATTATTTATTTATCCTTAGGAATCTTGCTGGCGCATTTTAATCCAATTGAATAGCACTTTAATCCAAATTTGAATACACAATAAATCCAATTTGAATTAAACACATTTTTTACTTGTACCTCTTTTTTATAATGACTGACTGATAACGTTGTTTAATTAGGGTCCATCTGCCTGTTCGGCTTTGTGGGCGGACCCCGGAGTGTGACCCCTCACCCCTATAAAATACAATTTTGTGGCCTGGAATGGGTCAGATTTTGAAATAAATCTGTAATTCACAGATTTTATATTTTTCCTAAAGTCAAATTTTTGTTGTCCGAAAAGGTTGGTAATTAACTCCTCTTTTTTATATTAAAAAGCTTACTATTTATGTTCAAAATTAATAACATTCAAAAAGGTTTTAGAGTATAATATATTTTGGCCTTACATAATTGTAATAATAACATCTAAAACAAAATATAATCATTATCAATATGAAAATTAGTCAATAATATTGACTTTGTAAAAAAGATATTAACATTTTCCCAATTAAGAATTACCTCCCTTTACTGTTAACACTATTAATAAATTACTTCCCTTTAATGAAATATTTAGCTGTTTTTGTTTCTGTTTATATTCGTGATATTCACGACAGGGGTCACTTTCTTTAACATAGGCTAATATAGGAATATATCTAGAAAAATTTTCTTCTCTGGAACCTTATGGCAGGGAGCTTTGATATTTGGCATGTAGCATTGTCTAATGATCTCTACCAAGTTTGTTCAAATAATGGCCCTGGGGTCAAAATTGGCCCCACCCAGGGGGTTTCTTTCTTCAACATAGGCTAATAAAGGAAAAAATCTAGAAAATTTTCTTCTCTGAAATCATATGGCCGGAAGCTTTGATATTTGGCATGCAGCATTGCTACCTTGATCTTTAACCTATATTTTGTAACTTTATGGTGGGACATTTTATCTTTACTCAGGTGAGCGGATTAGAGCCCTCCGGCTCTTGTTTTTTTTGCAGGCACCTTTTTCAAGTTTTGATTGTAGGTTTATGGTACTATGACATTTGAGGTGTTGCCAGGGCTAGTTGCCAGACTAAATGGTCATTAAATTATGACCTATTTACCTTTTTAAATTCGACTTAACATAAGTAATCTAGGAGCGATGTAGGAATCACACTTGCCAAATTGCATTAATTCCCATTTTATAAAAAAGTTAAATGTCTTTGAGATTCTGAGGAACTGCAATCAAACTTCACATTTATTCATTTACAGACTATCCATCACTATTTGCAGGTAGAATTCCTTTTCTATCATTGTTAAGTTTATGTAGAAAAACAGGGTTATTAAGTAAATTAAAAGTACATTACAGCTGCAAATGCCATAAACAATTTAAGGTTTGACCCAACAACCTTTGAACTTCAATGATGTATTTAGCACTAGGCCATTTAAGATCGAATTTGTTCATGTCTTTCTCAGCCATCATTTTCAATCTTTTTCACAGTTCTTCTTTTCCTTATACATTCTTTACTCATTTGCCACAGAGAGGTATAATTCCAGGGTAATATCAATCTTCCTAAGATCCCTTTCAAAAAAGATATACATTAATGTTTAATTATAATAAAATGACTGAATCAGAGATGGTTAAAACTATTTGTTGATCATTTGATTTGATTACAGTAGGGAATTGGAAGAACTCTCTTACAGTGGATTCACTGTCAAAACCTATAATACCAACAGGGAATTTCCATTTATTTCAAAATAACTTTCAATAGTTAAAAGGGCCTTAATGTTATCTGGCATTGCTCTGACGTCTCTAATGTCTTGTACACTGGTATGATGTACGACTGTGCATCGCTTCTCTTTGTAAGCTTTCCATTTTTGCAGATTTTGCATTAGTTTCTTTTTATCATGAGAGAGTTTGATGAAATTACAATTTAGAAAATGTGTGCCCTGCTCGAGAAACGCTGACAATGCAGCATCCTAGGAGGAAATATATGTATGCTTCCTTTGCCATACATATATACATGTACATTAGACCACATTAATCATGAACTAACATTTTTGGGGTGTTTTAAGGGTTATTGGGGTTCTTTTTATATTTGATAAGTGGTATTGATGTTTAAGAAGGACTTCTTGGTAATATTTTTGTATGTCCTTTCATATTCAGTGTAGGATTTTTTTTTTTTTTTGCAGGCACCTTTTTCAAGTTTTGGTTGTAGGTTTATGGTACTATGACATTTGAGGTGTTGCCAGGGCTAGTTGCCAGACTAAATGGTCATTAAATTATGACCTATTTACCTTTTTAAATTCGACTTAACATAAGTAATCTAGGAGTGATGTAGGAATCACACTTGCCAAATTGCATTAATGCCCATTTTATAAAAAAGTTAAATGTCTTTGAGATTCTGAGGAACTGCAATCAAACTTCACATTTATTCATTTACAGACTATCCATCACTATTTGCAGGTAAATTCTTTTTCATGTTTAAGTTTATGTAGAAAAACAGGGTTATTAAGTAAATTAAAAGTACATTACAGCTGCAAATGCCATAAACAATTTAAGGTTTGACCCAACAACCTTTGAACTTCAATGATGTATTAAGCACTAGGCCATTTAAGATCGAATTTGTTCATGTCTTTCTCAGCCATCATTTTCAATCTTTTTCACAGTTCTTCTTTTCCTTATACATTCTTTACTCATTTGCCACAGAGAGGTATAATTCCAGGGTAATATCAATCTTCCTAAGATCCCTTTCAAAAAAGATATACATTAATGTTTAATTATAATAAAATGACTGAATCAGAGATGGTTAAAACTATTTGTTGATCATTTGATTTGATTACAGTAGGGAATTGGAAGAACTCTCTTACAGTGGATTCACTGTCAAAACCTATAATACCAACAGGGAATTTCCATTTATTTCAAAATAACTTTGCTTAGTTAAGAAGGGCCTTAATGTTATCTGGCATTGCTCTGATGTCTCTAATGTCTTGTACACTGGTATGATGTACGACTGTGCATCGCTTTTCGCATTGTTAGCTTTCAATTTTTGCAGATTTTCCATTAGTTTCTTTTTATCATATGAGGGTTTGCTGAAATTACAATTTAGAAAATGTGTGCCCTGCTTGAGAAACGCTGACAATGCAGCATCCTAGGAGGAAATATATGTATGCTTCCTTTGCCATACATGTATACATGTACATTAGACCACATTAATCATGAACTAACATTTTTGGGGTGTTTTAAGGGTTATTGGGGTTCTTTTTATATTTGATAAGTGGTATTGATGTTTAAGAAGGACTTCTTGGTAATATTTTTGTATGTCCTTTCATATTCAGTGTAGTCAAACTTAGCACATAATTATGTTCATTGATAGAATATCCACGACTATTTGCAGGTAGACTTTCTTTTCTATCATGTTATGTTTATGTGCAATAGCAGGGTTATTTATCACTATTCAGTCATATCTCTTGTTCCATTAGAAAAGGACCATAATTTGTATTAAATTCAGAGTTATCCTCCTTGGTTTTCTGATGCACCTGAATACTGAAAAACTTCAGTCAGTACCATTAAAAAATTCCTGAGTTTTAAGCTGGATAGTAGCTTGCATGCAAAACTTATTTCAAATTTTTTATTAAAATTTAAAAAATAGGGTATAATTTCAAAAAATTTTATTCAGTCAAAAACTATCAGTCATTATAATTTGATATCATTGAACATATAAAGTTTCAAGTCAATTCCAGGCCTGGTTACGTAGATACTAGCATGGAATTCCTTGCATGCAGAACTTTTAAAATTAAATAGGAGCCATAATTTTTAATATATTCCATCATAAGTTATCTCCATTGATAATATTGACGCCCCTGAACATGTTAAGGATGCTTCAAAGCAATCCCATGCCTGGTTACTGAAATATAAGCATGAAATTCCTTGCATGTGAAACTTAATCCAAAATTTCTGAGATAAAAAGGGGGCATAATTTGTAAACATATTCCATCAAGATTTATCTACCTTGATAGTATGATGGCAAAACATCAAAAATGTTTCATATCAATCCCATGGCTGGATACTGAGATATAAGCATGAAAGTACCTTGCATGCACAAGTTTAACCAAAATTCTAAGTTAAAAAGGGGCCGTAATTTGTATTTAATTAGTCAAAATTTATCTACAACCTTAAGAGGAGGGCAATATTAGCAATATTGCATATACTGCAATAGCAATATCACAATATATTGTATTTGTAGGTCTAATAAATATCTAACAAATAGCAAATATGTTTATACAACATTAAATTGATGTATGTTTTTGTTGTAAATTTCACAACTTCAGGAGAAAATTCCCAATGGTTATGAAGTATAAACAAGATATTATGATTAAGTGGTAATCATATTACTTAAGGAAAGAACAGAAACTTGAAGTTAAAACAACAGCTGAAAAGTAAGGGCAAAAGGCTCAAAATATTAAAATAGCTTAAAATAACTTAATAAAGAAGTCTCCACATCTTTCATGTATTTTTTTTTTTTGGCAATATATTGCAATATTAGTTTCAAATTTCGCAATATATTGCTATATCATTTTTGCTTGCAATATTCAGCTCTAATGGTATTAGTAAAAGGAAAGGAAAGGCTCCTTCAAAATTGAGCCTTTACTTAATAGACATGTAAGGAAAATGGGATCCATCCAAGGGATCCTAATAATTTGAACAATCATAGTAGATAAAATAATTTGAAATCCAGTTAGTACTTTTTGACAGCAAAATTTTTAAAATGTTATCTATATACATAAAGGAAAAATGGGCTTTGCCCAGTGGTAGCTGTTTTACAATGGATCCAAATAATTTGAAAAATCTTCGTAAACAAGGCATGCCAAATTACTTTGAAATCCAGCCAGTACTTTTGGACAAGATTTTTAAAGTTTTCAAGCTATTTCCTTTTTTTATTGCCATGGCACCCAGATTTCTGCATGGAATTTAATTCTTAGAACTACTTAGAAAGACAACCACCAAAGGAACATTTCAGTAAAGTTGTACTACTGTCAGATGTTAACATGTCAATAGCAATCATTTTGTACAAAGTAAGGTCTAGTGTTGAAATTTTCCATCAATTCAGTGCATAGTCTCTGGAAAATCAGGGCTCATCCTGGCTGAAAATAAGTTTGTGCCAACACTTTCGCCAAATGAGAAAAATTAGAGCCAAATTTAAGAAGTTTGAGCCAAATTTAGAGCCAGTGGCTCTAACATACTTTTTTTTTTTAAAACCTGTTTGTATGTATGCATGTATGTGGGTATGTATGTATTATACTCAAACTCAAATCGTTATACTCAAACTGTCACACACATATTCATTCAGGGCATAACATCATATATATATATATATATATATATATATATATATATATATATATATATAAAATCATATATATATTTATGAGTTGAAAATGAAAACAATACAAATACACTTTCATATGATTTTATTTTTCATTTTAATAACAAGTTCAACAGAACATACATGTATATATATATATATGCATATATACATTGTATATAGTTTCATGATACAACATTAGCGCTGAAAGATAAAGTTTCTTATCATGAACATTATATCACTTGTTATGTACATTATGTACAGTGTCACTGTAATTCTTCACTGTCCATGACATACATGTCTACTTAAGGATTCTCTGAGTCTTTTGGCCTGCCCACTTCTTAAATGAATCTTTGAAATTGAACTGTTCCATTGGAGGACCATTGATTGAAATTCTGAGTAATGAATCCAGTGACCTAATGCACAAAGAATTTCTAAGCGAAGTTTTGACCGCATTTTGTTTGCTGAAACCCCGTTTACAATCGGCTGTGGAGACGGGGGCAACAAGAGGCCTTTCAGCTGCCTCAGCAGCAGCTGGATACAATTCTTTGTACCTGACAGCAAATTTAACCATGTCAGATGAAGTGACCACAGCCTTGTTACCACTAGCATGACTTGTGTGAGCAAAATCATAAAAGCTAACCAACTGATCCCTGTAACCATCAAAACCAACAGAACCAAGATAATCTGTAACAATGTCTACATCACTTGCCTTTGATGACTGATCAATATCTGGATTAAACAAGTTATTTAATCCAGTGAGAACCTCAGCATCACTATTGTCTGAAAACCTGTCATTTAAACTTTTGACCATACCTGTCACAAACTGGTTACACACATTGACTGCCTCTAGCCTCTGCTTTTCACTGTCCCTAATAGTATACCCTTGAAAATCAAATGTGCATAAACCATCTGAGTCCAGCTGTAGCTCAGAAGGTGTAACCTCCAAAACCCTTGAAAAATTTTGACCATTTCTGTCATCTCTGAGTATTTTTATCCGGGAAATTGTTGAAGAGAGAAGTGGGGTGACCTGAGAGAAGTCAGGATCTGATTTCTGAAACATCTTTGACAGAATGACCAGGGGTTTCAAGACATCACACAGAAAGTGTGCAACATATAAGAACTTGTAGCAACTGACAAGTTTGTATAGACTTAGTAATTTTCCTGATCTTTCCTCCAAAAACACTGACAAAAGGTTAGAATAATTTGTGACCAAATCCTCGACCAAACCTTCGAAACTAAGCCAATGGGTATGGAAAACCTGTTTGACTCGAGGATTGACCTGGAGTGAGAGATTGAACTCTTTCCAACATGGCCATATTCTTTGGGGAATAATGGAAGTACTTGTACACAGAGTTGAGGATGTCCTGAAATTTGACCATATACTGAATGCTGTCTGCTCCAGTGCAACAACTCAATGCCAGGCAATGAGCTATGCAATGAGTGGATAAGACACCTGAGGTTTGATCCTTAAGCTTTTTAACCACGCCAGACTTGTGACCCAACGTAACCGCAGCATTATCAGTACTTACTAATATCAATCCCCTTATCATCCAACAAAGAGTTGACCTTGGAGAAAATGCTACAAGCATCTGCTCTTTCAAGTTCCTCGATACCCAAGAAGTATGTGTGGGGGTATAATCTACCATAAGCCTCAGACTTGAGAATCCTAATGTAGACAATCATGTTCTGATGAACAGAAGAATCTGTTGATTCATCTAACATTATACTAAACTTCCCTGATCTGGATACCTTATCTTTGAGATTCTCCTCTAGGACAGCTGAAATAGCAGTCTGGAACTCAGCCAGTGAAGTGTTTTGCTGTGTCCATGGCCTGTCCATCAACCTTCAGGTCAGCAAGCTTTGATAGGCCCTGAAAATATATCAAATATAAAATAGGTCTTCACAATATTTGTGAAGATAATATGATTCTTATTTATTTTTTGCACACTTATTTTATTATTATTACAAATAAAACTTGATTTTATTGTATTTATTTATTTTATCAATGAGAATTTTTTTTTTTCACTTCATTCAGTTCTGGCACAACTGAATTTGGAAGGTTGTTTTGCGACAAAGTACACGTTGACCATGGCTGCTGTCACGGGGGCCTCACTTTTACTCAGGGCAGCTGGGTGTTCTGTATCCATATCTGTGCATTGTTTGGAAGCAGTCGCAGCCAATGAGTGATCTGAAGATAAACAATTTTACATTTCCAAAGCATGACACAATCTATTCAGGAAGTTAACTGTTTTATATTCTAAAAAAATTATTACAATCTAAAGAGTAGTTTTATGAAATATATTGTTTCATCAAATTGATTTATTTAATTTCAGACAATGATTTCCTTATCTTTCTCTTAGCTTTTTAAGCTGAGTTACCTTTAGTTGCAGCATGTTTTGTAACAGATTCCTTCTTTAAGACTGTACAACCAGAAGTGAAAGTATTAGTATTCTGTGATTTGATGCACAGATCACAAAACAGTGATTTAGATTTAGGATCAAGAGTTGCCAGATTTCCATGCCTCTTTGAAATTTCGAGACAATGGACTACTACTAGGAGCATGTGAAAGTTTTGTAATTTTTGACAGGGGCATTTGACCACAATCTAAACCCCGTTTAGAAGCCATTTTGACCACGGGCCCTCTAAAAGAATTCTTCAAGTTTATTTACATCCAAGCATTAATTATGTGACAAACTCAGTCATAGGTGAAAATACTCTCAGCTGTTTTTTTAGTGTAATACATTCCAATAATAGATAATAATTATCTTAACAACACTTTAATTTTTAACTGCAGTAGATTCGCCAACATTGTTTGCAACAAATAATTTGCCAAACAAGATTTTAATTGCCAGTGAATAAGTTGTTGTTTTACGCATTTGCAGTAATAAAAGATATAGGTATATCTGTGACTCTCAATTAATTTCTTTTATTTCATTATTGTATGTTGTTTAAGTCTTGTCAAACTGATAAGTAAAATCCGGAACATCAGTGTACTAAACTTACAGGTTACCAACGTGTCAGATAACACAGGCATCTCTCGAGCTTGACAATTTTTGTTTCAAAGGTTCAAGTTGTGGCCATGCATTTATTTGTTATCTTTCCATCAGGAATGGATTCTAAGTTCTTCTTCAGTAAAGATAGTCTAGGGCCTCTTGAGGATTACTAATATGCTCAACACCCATTAATTCTGGGTCCACCACTACCTTTATATTCTCCAAAGTGGCAATTCTCTCGTGCATATGTCGCAGCTTATGTTGCTGGCTTCTGCATTCATCTTCCCATCTTGAAAAGAAAAGCACATCAATGACATTTTGTGTCTGTTGAAGACAGTTATAAATAACCTGGTGCAGGAGTCTGTGCAGGAGTTTCTGGAGTCTTTGGGTTTGGTGGTGTGTCAGTTGACAATGAAGCAGTCTGCGGGAAGTTCTCCTTGTTACTGAAATACACACACAGAAAAAAATGTTGAGAACAAAATTTATCATTTTGAAAGGTTATGAAGATATTCATCAGTTGTAGTTTTGTGAAAAGAAATTTAAGTATAACAGAACATTTCAATTCTGTGAAAATTGAGTACAGTTATATGGTAATTCTGTGAATTATGTTTATTGTTAAACTTTAAATCAAATTTATTTCTTCTTAATTTGGTAAAGAAAAAATGATGAATGTTTGAACTGTGGCTTGATTTCTTTGCAAGTGAACATTCCATATAAACAAATACATGTCTACAGTACCATTATTTTGAGTTGGAAATAAATAAGGATATCAGAGATCCATAGTTAAATAATGTAGATGCAAAGGTAGTTGGTTTAAATCGATGGGGCTAGTTCTTTTTCAACTTTCTGTTAATAGTTGAGAGGAGAAGTATAGATCATGACAGGAGGAAACATTGACCCAATGTGATTTACTTAATGAATATGAATTTTACCTCACAGGTACACTGGCAAAAATTTTCCTTCTTTATTTGACAGGCTCAGAAACTGAAAGTCCCTTGGGTGGGGGTCTCATAGGTGTAGACTGAGTTGTCGGGTCAGCAGGTAGAGGATCTGGGGTTTGTCTGTTGGACATCCTTCTTGGATATGCTTAAAATGATAAAAAAATCAAAGTTGAAACATAGGTAACATGTCCAGATTCTCACACGTCAGAAGTATGTTTAATTTTAGCTGAAAAAAGGGCTAAATATTTTATCTAACTTACTTCTTTGGCTTTCTCTTTCTCCTTTCTTTCTCATTCTCTTTCTAGTAATTTTGTAAGTTTCCTTTGCATGAGTGTATGAATGCATGATTGTAATTGTAAGTCTTAATACATGTACTAAAGCACCTTACATACATTATTATATGTAAATGTATGTGTGTGTGACTGCATGTGTCTAACTGTAAGAATACATGTAATACTAAAATAAGTAAATAGAAGTCATAATTAATTTCATTTGTTTAATTTTCACCAGACATTTTCTTCTTTTTTTCTAACATGTAACATACATGTGTAAGCATATCACAATCTTTTTTAAAATTGGGAATTTTTTTTAACGCTTTCAAAAGTCACTTATCTTTGGCTGGATACTCATGCTCTGAAAGGTCATATCCCCAAAGATACCATCCATCTCCCTCACACAGTTAAATAGTTTTGTGTTGCCTTTCTCACAAGCGAAGTCCTTAAATTTCTTCACATAATCTCTCAAGTCATTCATGGAACAAACTGGTGTGGGTTCTGGCACAATCTCAGCATCCTCCTGTTCTGAATTGCTACCACTGTCATTGCCCAGCAACTCTGTAGCAGGTTTGTCCCAGTTCACAAGGGGATTATCACATGTAGGAATGTCCTCCTTAAGCATGCCCCCAAGCTTTCTTCCATACACAGATGAAACTCTGGTAAGTTCACTAAGTGGAAGGTTGTCATCTTCATCACTGTCACTCCCTGCCTCCAGGTCCACCTGATCAATCTCACTAAATCCACATCTCTGGAAGCACTTCATGATTGTAGATGGATCAACTCATTTCCAAGCTCTGTTCAACCAGTAAATGGTGTCCAGGAGAGTCACTTGCTTCAGAAGATCAGAGCCACACAGAAGAATTGTCCATTTCATTTATGATGTGTTGCGACTGAAGCTTGTAGTAATTCAGTTTCAAAGTCTGAATAATCCCTTGGTCCATAGGCATTGCAACAGCTGTCGTGTTTGCTGGTAGAAACACAAGTTTGATATTGTCCATGACCAGATCAGGATGTGATTGAAGAGCAGAATTTTCCTCTTCTGTCGTCTCATGAGTCTATCTACTCCTTTTAGCCATTCCTCAAATAGTGCACTGTTCATCCAACTATTGTTATTGAATCTGTAGGTCACTGGCAGAGATTCATCAATAACTCTACTGAAACACCTTGGCTTGCGGCTCTTCCCTATCACTAGAGGTTTCAGCTTTTCACCAGTCATGGATGCACAAAGTGCCACAGTAATCCTGTCTTTTGCCCTCTTTCCTCCAGCCAGATCAGTCCCTGATACACACATAGTTGTTGAATTTCCTTGCTTAAAAAATAATCCAGTTTCATCCATATTAAAGATATTTCTCGACTCATACCATCACACACTGTCGGCAACTGCCATTTCCAGTCCTGACCAACATCCTTATCCACATCTCCTCTTTGCCCACTCACAGTCTTAAACACAATGTTACTCCTTTTGCAAAATTTTTCTAGCCAACCATTGGATCCCTTGAAATCAGTAAGTCAGTAGTTCAGATGCCATTATTGGAATAAAGCCGGAGGCCGAGCATGTATACGACAGCATTTCATTCTGAACATGTTCCCTGTGTTCGCACGTTTAAAGAATAAACGAGTTCACCCAATCAGCGATAACTTCCGGTTTCGCAAAGCACGTGTCATTCTTCACTAAAGCTTGGATGGGGGTCCATTTTCCTTGCCTTCTCCTAGATCAGTGGTCCAGACAATCCAATGCGTCGATGATTACAGTCTGTGATCCATTTCACTAGGAGAGTATCCAAGTCCTGGCTGACATTGGTGGATGAGTGCTGACGTTTGGTGTTGACATTGCTGTTCTGTTCAAACTCAGCAAGGAATTCTGCCTTCCTCTTCCCACAGGACTGAAAAAAAATATATAAGATGTTGTAGTGCAAATTTCATACAACTTTAAATAAATTTGTGAGAAGAAAGTATCACATTTCATATTTTAGGTTGTGACATAAATATTCATCATAACAATATACATAAGAACTTATGATAGAAAGATAATTATAATAGGAGTCAGTATGAATAAATTGTTTTAGCTTGATCAAAGTCTCTCTGAATCTGAAATATTAACATATTCTTAAATCATCGTTACTGATAACTGAGATTAATTAAGATGATTTTTAACAGCTCTTTATTCTAAATTGTCAGTAACAAACCTGGATTTGTGTTCTGCCACAACCAAATTCAGTTGCAATCGACTGGGTTGTTCTACCTTGTTCTAATAACTTAATAGCAGCAACACGCTGCTCTAACGTTAGAAACACTTTCTTCCTCGTCGGCATTTTACAGGTAACCTGATTGTTTTGTGACCAGAAATGAAATAATTTAGCATTTCAAAATAATCAGCTTTAATACAGGAGCTGAATTTAACATTTTTTCAGTTTGCAGTGAGCATATGCAATTATACCTTCTCAACTTATTTTGTCGAAAAAATAAGACAAAGAAACTGTCCTTATCAAAAGCATCAATGTGTAATAAAACAAACAACTCATACATAACATAAAGATCATCATTATCAATTCACCGTTCCATAGGGAATAATTACTGTGTTCGTTTACCGTAGCTAAGAGGTGTTGCTTGTTAGAGGTAAAAATGCATTGATAACGTCTGGGGGGGAATAAAACTGTCACTCCTCAGAGGTAACCGTTCCTTAGAGGTGCTGTTTCGTGAAGTTTTACTGTATATATTTTTAGCATGTCCTTTCTGGCATGACATAAAAGGTTACTTAATTAAATTAACAGAGATTTTGACTGTAATAGCTTTCTTAACAAATAGAAACTTCTGCATGAAAGGTGTGTGTGTGTGTGTGGGGGTAACTTTCTAATAAACACTTTTAATCTAGAATGTATCAACAAATTAAATATAAACAAGAGTGTTCTCTGGAACACATGTGTCACCTGCTAAGGCGTGACGAAAAACAGAAAAGTGATCCCTATGTGTCAGCTCTGCTTACAGCAAAAATGCTGATATCGCAGAACTCTTAGAAAAACAACACGCAGTAGAATTAACTGCCATCGCATTCATAAGGCTCAGATAACACGATCAGTGTCACAGAGAAGGCATGTTACACACTTCCAAATATGGTTATGTTTACAACTTTTTCAGGTGAATTCATTACGAAAACACTTCACAATATATATATATATATATATATATATATATATATATATATATATATATATATATATATATATAACTAAAACAATGTGCCTTACATATGCTGATCAGGAGCGTGTTTACACATTGACAATTCATAAAATCTGGGGGATTTCGAGAATGAGATTAATACAGTATATTTGACTCTTTGCTTTTAGACTTATCATTTGTTTTACCGACCTTTGTGCAAACAAACATGTGATAGATCCCATCTATAATCTCTGTATTCAGCTGGTGATGTGGACGTCCACAAGTTCTGATCCAGCGTTTGCACTTTTCCAGACTCCTAAGGTTTCGGAAACTGAATAAATGTCACTCCTCCCTCTAACCGATTAAGATATCTACTATCAGAATTACACAAGCCCCACTGGCAACGTTTTACCATATTTACCATTTAAGTACACTTTCTAATTATTTTTTTTATCTCCAAATTAACAATTTCTTTCTACTAATCTCGACACACTTTGCTGCAGATTGTCGGAGGAAAATGGCGGATAAAAACAATGGGAGGTGTCGTCATGGACGACGCGTTTTGATTGGTCAATGGCCAGTTATGATTGACAATTGGCGTCATGTTAATTATCAAGGTTTTGGTACTAATTTGATCTAGTGACCTAGTTTAGAGATCAACATGACCAAGATATGATCATGGCTTAATGACTACAGTGAAACCTCATTAGTCCGGACACTTTGGTCCTTGTTTAAATTTCCGGATTAATGAATTTTCCGTATTAATGAATTTTCCGTATTAATGAATCAATCCATATATCTCTTCTTCTTTTTTTTTCTTTCTTTCTTTCATACTTTCTCATTGAACAGTGTGTGTGTGTGTGTGTGTGTGTGTGTGTTTATGTTTGTTTTCCATTAATAATAATTATATTTAAAATTATATGCTTAGGACTATATATAATTATGTATATAAATTGATGTTTACAAATGATGGTTTAATTTTATTTAAATCCATCCTTGACATCAGCATTCTTTAAGAGAAGAAAAAGACACCTTAAGTAGGTGACAGCATAATTGTGACCCATTTCTTGTTCTGCATTCGTGAGCAAAATGAATTGGATTTAATTATTTTAGCCAAAACAGTCACAAACAAATGAATATTAAATGTACGCACTGAAAACAAAACATATGAACAAAAGACGATCTAAAGGATGGTTGGCTTTTCTGTCTCTTTATACAGCATACATCTGCAGCTGTGAATAAATTTTACCTTCTTCACTCGCTAGTTATATATGTAGCTTGCGGCTATACCAGCCCTTAATTGCCCCTTGTTCTCTGGACTGATTAGTGTGAAGTGCTCGCGGCTATGTGTAAACAATCTGCAGGTGACACTTCTATGACAGTCACGCGCAAAGAGTAGTCCGAATGATGTCTAAAAACAGTAGGTGGGAAATCCAGTCTGAACTGGTACCCGGATTATCGAGTCATTTTAAATAGCAAATGGAAGATTGGTTCCCAAAATGGATGTCCGGATCCGGAACGGGAATTTCCATATTATCGAATCATTTTTACGTTGTGGAAATCCGTTCCAAGAGAAAAGTGTCCGGATGGCGAGGTTTCCGGAATAATGGAGCCCGGACTAACGAGGTTTCACTGTATATTGTGACCAAGTTTCATCAAAAACTGGTCTCTATGGTGTTAACAAGGTTTTTGTAGTATTTAATCGACTGACCTAGTTTGTTGGTCAATGTGACCCAGATTCAAACATTGCCTAAAGATGATTGTGACTAAGTTAAATCAAGATTGGATTAAAACAGGCCTCTAGTGTTTACAAGTAAAATGGGGACCGGATATTCTAAAATACATTTGAGCTGCTTTGAGAATATTTTTGGCTTCAAAAGCACCTATGCAACACAAACATTTTCAGAATATTGTGACACTTACCCACATCATCTAGCCTCTTCATCCTCACAGCTGACAATATTTTCTGCCTTTCTTTTTTTGCTGGTTCCTTAAATATACAAAAGGCGCGTAGAACAAGAGTGCCATACAGTCACAAAATACATTGGTCTATCGGGGTCCTTAATTGACATCTTTGGAAAGTTCAAGAGCCGAAACCCTAGAGTACCTAACTTTTTAACAACTTAAAATCTGCATTTTATATTCTGATATGATTGAAAAAGAGGTAGACACTATATAAATAATTAAAGTAAAGGTAGTGATTTTATTGGTTAATTTTAGCTTTGTAACAATTAAAATTACTTAAAAATTAAAAATGTTATATGAAGTGGCTCATATGGTTACCTGAAAGAGATAGTGGCATCTGCAATGTCGTGATGTGAAGTCGTCAGACCGTTTGGACTGGTTGAATTTCTCCTTCAAATCAACATATCTGACATGTCAGTTATCTCTCCATCGTCACATGCATCATGGACAAATGCAATGCCGTGTTTCCGTTTCAGTCTGGCAGAGATCTCTTTGATAATTGACATTGGAACATTCACAGACTCTTCCAATGAGTTTTGCAGAGTTGGCTTTCCACAATTGCGGATTTCTTTCAAAGATGTCATCGACTTCATTACCATTTCCTGTCCAGCATCCATATCAACTCTTGACAATGACACATTTTTGTAATCCCAGGTTTAATAATGACAAAACACGCTCTGCTGGATTATTGTAGCTTTGATTTGGAGCAGTTCTACAGGCGATAAACATGTCTAGGTCAAGTGCTATGAACTCATTTATAGCAGCAAACTGTACTGATGTGTATGTTGTTTGATGGTCAGGTCCTCCATCAGTATATCGCACAAGTATAGCTTGATCTCAGTGTACTCCATCTTGAGAATGATGATCCCAAACTATTTTTACTGTCTCTGTGGAATGTCGCAATGGAGATGATGCTTGGAAAATCTTATCCTTCAATGTGATGGGGACGTTACCCTGGTGGAAAGTTTCACTCTTATTAGAAGGAATGTCCACGTCTAAGCAAACAGATGGGATGATTCCACACAGGTTGTAATCATGATCAAGTGACAGAAAGTATGGACCATTACCAAATTCAAGACCGGCATTGTGACTTCTGCTGAAAGTATGCATACTCGAGTCCACATGTTGTGCTCGGAGTAAACGCTGCTGAACAGCATGTCTGACACGAAACCTTCCTGTGTACATTGCGGCTGATTCTACATACTCATTAGAAGGGCAAAAGTTCAATCGAATCCAGGTCTCCGATGGATCGACAGCACCATGTGGCAACCAACTAAAATTTTGTTCTCTAAGGTCAATGGCATATATGACGATGCTCATGGACAACACTTCTCTCATTTTAGATATTTTTCAAGTTCATCCCAAAATGGATCAAATTTGGGTCTTTCACTCTACCATTATTCTTCCTGGGGTCCAGCATTAACATTGGGTCATCAGAATTCAAGAGAAATTTATGAACTCTTTGATCTACTATTGCTTCCTGTTCCTTAGCTGATGCTACTGTATAGCCTGCCAAGAAAGAAAACATTGATCTTAATATAGCTGGTTATCCTTGCAGCTGATTCTACATATTACTCATTAGAAAGGCAAAGGTCCTTTTTGTTTGTTCTTATGTTTATGGCAACCTGACTCACATCATCCTCAAGGTTTTGAACAGTTCTTGGGGGACCTTTTGGTTCATTATCCTTGTATGGATACACATGAACACAGCCTCCTTTTTCTGTAGGGCTGACCTTAAAAAATTCTTTGTTTGGAGTTACCCGACTGACTCACGAAAATCACCGTGACTTAACTTTTTTGTTTGGCCTTTCAGGTGTCTATTTTTTTGGGGGCTAGATCATTCATATTTCTATCCTACACGTGAAGTCATAATATATAGCAGTTGCAAAAAAAGAACTCTTACACAACAGGCAATGTCCAGGTGTATAGCTGCTATAAATCCAAACTCAAACAACCACTAACACAAAACTCTTTTAAAATTGTGATAAGCGGCATCTCAATGAATCTGTTCCAGAGTTCAAAAGGAAACCACACATTGTCTTGTGTCAGTTTCACACCCTTTGAACCTTACTGAGCACTGCACTATGTTAATTTCTTCCAGTGTGTAGAGTTGATGTCATACATGGTGAAATTGAAATCAGTGGAGGGGCCACAGAGGGGTGCATTTGGTGACACTTTTGCAAGCATTCCTTTCAGAATAATTGACAGCTTCTCATCCCATAATTAATACACAGACTTCTACAAATCTACTCATCCTATTGATACTGCTTTTCATATTGCACCTTACTGAGGTTTAGTTTATGTGCTGATAAGAATATGTGACTCCATAGCTCTCTGTTTTCCCAATGCATGTGAGAGATGTTTTGGGATTATGACTGAAAAAAAACTGGAATGAAATAAGTACAAGAAACTGGTAAGAAACGCTCAAACTGACTTATTGGTTTTACTCCGTTTCTTTTTCTTTCTCACGCCAGAACTTCATATGGGCCATATCTCGGAGACCGCACAACATATATTTACAAAACTTCATATGATTACAGTCCTCAATGTGTAGTGGTGCCTCCCAGACTTTAGTAAGGGGGGGGGGATTTCTGGGGGTCAGACCCCACCCTCTCAAATATGGCTTTTTGCATAAATAATGTGTTTTGGTTAAATATTTCATATTTTCAACCTTGAATCATATCTTTTTTTTCATAATGAGAAGAACTGCAAAGTACTACTTTGGTGTCCTCTGAGGTCACCCAGGAGTCTGACCCCATCCCATCAATTTTACTTATGACCTTATATCTCAAAAACTGTTCAGATCCCCATCCTAAACTTGAATATATCTTTTTTTTCAAATGAGAGATTAAAGTACTTCTTTTGTCCTGGGTCACAAGGAGTCGCCCACCCTAATTTTACTTATGACTTATATCTCAAAAACGTTCAGATCCCCACCCCTAAACCATATATATTCTTGTTCCTCATGATCAGATGGATTGAATGGTACCTCTTTGATGTTCACATTGGTCACCAGGGGGATCAGGCCCCACTCCATTTCTCAATAACCATTCATGTATGATTGTCTAAGGAGAAACTTCATTTGGGAGACTTAGTGACAGTTCACTGTTATAATTATATTATTACTTGTTTAAATCGTGTTTTTTATTTGCCACATAAAAACATTTATGAGAGACAGCAATATTAGTTTAACATCCATAGTAGTTTTTACTATGTAAAATTATTCTGAATTAATTTAACGGTCATGTGAATCAATAATACTGCTCGTAATGCATTCTGGATTTCTTATCTCGTCTTACAAGAGGGTCAAAGCATAAACCCACAGATTAGGGGAGTGAGAAAAGGGTCCCGTCTTATAGACGAATAGTCTTATAGGCGAGTTTCAATGGTATTTTTTTAATATACCAAGTATTTGTTTAATCATGTGGCATGTTCACTGTAGTAGTATAACTTTCCATAATTATTGTGTTAGATAAAAAAAAAAAAAAAAAAAAAAAAACCTACCTACCTACCCACCCACTTAAAAAAATGTGGGTCGGGTAACTCCAAACAAAGAATTTTTAAGGTCAGCATAGTGTAGGTTTCTCCAGGCTGATGGCAAAACCAACATCCAAATTTACCATTGAACTGCATGCTATTGCTTACCATGCACCTAGAAGGCAGATCACATACACAGTTAATTAAAGTTGCACTCAAGGTGAAAATGTCACCAAACTTGTCCGTCATATTGATACCATCTTCAAGTTTGCACATTTCTTCATGTAATGGCTTTAAATAACTCCACATAACTTTTTTTTTTCTGCAATCCACAACCCACAGTATACAATATTTTCTTGATAATCATGTAAACAGGCCACATTGAAATTTGGGATTTTGTAGAACTTTTATATATATGTACTCTATCTGTAATAAATGAAAATGATAACAAGTTTGGGTTGGATAAAAAACCTTTAGCAAAAGCCTGTTTGTAGTTTTCACCATCATAAATATCACACATTCTGTTGTATGCATAATGTCTGAACCAATGAGTTCTTATTTTTTGTAAGAAAGACTCTGGTTTGCACATAACTTGTAACTGATCAATCACAGAGTGCTGTATGAAGTAGCTGATTGCACCTGATTTTGTTAAATCATTTAAGCAGTGTTTGTTTTTACATTGTTTCGTGTCTTTCTTTACATGTGTTCCGCAAAGATATAATATATATATATACATAAGTGATGTATGGTTGGAAAACTCACAAATTTTTTAAGGTAGTCCTTTAAGGCACACACACTTTTGATCATGACAGATTCTGGTGGTAGGACTAAACACAAAAGCTTATGACATAGTTCAAGGCTTCATCTGATAACTTAAACCTAATACTGAGGCTACAAATAATCAACAAAACAAGTCTCAATGTCTTTTAGCACCCTTCATAAAGAGGTTTATTACTACTATCATCTTTATCATGTGTGTCTGTATTTTGATCCCCCAACTTCTGTGGTTTCCTCCTGTAACACTTGTGTAATTAAATCTGGTATAATACACTCTTCATCTTCTGTGACAAATTCTCTGTCTGCAATTGTAAACATTTCTATGTCATTCTCACAATTCTAGTTTACAACACACAAATCACATAGTCAACTGCTGGTTCATACTGAAACTCAATATTTCTATCATTGATATTGATAACAGTTTGTTGATTGTTTTCAACTTCCACAAGATTCTCTCCATGGTTACTAATGATAACCAGTGAATAATCACCACACCATAATCCCCCTCTTTCATTGTCACTTGACAGGGCTTCGTGGGCACTATTAGCCTTTTCTTCTTGTACCTGTAACAATTATTTCAAGAAGATAAGATGGCTTTTTACTAGTAGCAATTTACTTTTCAGGTATATATTTTTTTAAAATTCAATTGTACATTAAAGCAGTGATAAAACTGTCAAAATAAAAATATTTGAATTTAAAAAAATTATTAAAACTTAAAATAAAATTTATTTAATAATCGTCTTCAAATTAATGTATTCATTTACCTGTATAACCGTTATTGTGTTACCTGAAATATATAAATGTAGACCAGAGTATACAGACTTGATAGCTAGTATACATGGATTTATGCTTTTTAATACAAAAAGATGTAAGGGTACTCCATCTACTTACGAACAAGTGAATTTAATAGTTTATTTATTATTTAAATGTTACAGT
>CM037791.1:6487625-6535765 GCA_021229015.1 Solen grandis | reverse complement strand
AACTTATAAAGTCATATTCATGTCACTTTTCTACAGCCGTGATATTGCATTGAGGTAACATTTATCTACCTCAGGTAAACAAAGTCCCCAAATGACTGAAATATTGTCAATTGGGTGTAAACCCAAGCAGGTAAACACACCAAGACCCCAACAGAAGTCAGAGATGGAAAGAAAAGATAAAGAAAGATAGAGAGAACTGGATATTTTATCGTACACACAAAAAAAAGAAGAAGTCATTTCTGTCAATATTTATGTCCCTTTATTAACTTATAAAGTCATTATTCTGTATTAAAAATTACCACAATCACATGTTTATCAAAGTATTATTATGTAAATATGACCAGTCACGAAATGTAAAGCTTTGAACTTCTGTTTCACAGTTAGCAACATGCTATAAAATCTTAACAAGCAATGGTATGGCCATTTAATCATAAAGATAAAGCATACATCGCGGACATACAAATAAATGTACAATTCACTCTTAATATTTGTTTTAAAACTGCATGTTTAGTCAGGGAAATACGAGGCAACATCAACACACAAAAGATGGTTATTTTTGAAAACAAAAATAATAACACAACCTAAAACTAAAAAATCTTTGAAGTCTTGTTTCGCTTTGGGAAACGCTGTCACGATACGTTCATTCTGGGTCAACATATGGAGTTACACAATAAAAAACAAAGCAATAATCGCATTTATCTAGCATTTGCTTCCCTCTCGAGATAAAGATTGTGGATTTTAAAACCTCCGCAATCATAACAATCCTTTTTCATCAACTTGTTGGTACATATCTGACAAAAGAAAATTGTCTTTATACTTACAAACATGGTTAACTAGAGGTTAAATGAGAGGGACAAGCATTTCAATTCAAATACCCTGAAAACGCTATTAGCTAAAACCCGTGTTAAAGACATCTCTCTCTCTCTCTCTCTCTCTACCAGTTGACCTTGAAGAGTGTATACAAAGAATTCTATATATGTGACTATGCAGATAACGTTCAGCTTTTAACTTTTAAATTCCTAATCATAGGCTAAGATGTACATGTGGTGTCGGCTTTTAAAGGTTTGACAAACTTTCCAAATTACCCGCCCCCTCCCCCGCAAAAAAAACAAAAAAAAAACTAATTATGTGATTAGGAACATTCACATTTAAAGATACAACACATTCTGTTGTCCTTATATTGTATTCATTACATTTTTTTTCTTTGACATTAAATCTCATTTAGTTTGATTAAATCTGACTTTATTTCACATGGTTAATTTACTCTATTGGCGATTTCTACGAAACTTGATCCGAATAAAAGATAATGTTACCGCAATTATATACTTCGATGCGATTAAAAGCTTACAATGTAACATGTAACTGCATGCATAATTATGGCTATACATTTTTTAAATCAAACTAAACTAAAAGCACCGCGTTCCAGTAGTGGTCGTACATGACCACGGGACTGAAGGTCGTGGGTTCGAATCCTGTTGGAGGCCAGGATTTTTCGAGGCTTTCCCAGGGACCAAGTACTGGTTGCATGGTATTGTTTCCTAACCGATGGAAGATAAATACTAAGCTACTGGAGATAGTTTCGTTTTGTAATTAAGTAGTAAGAGGCAGTCTTGAATATAAAGGAAGATTAATTATACACTAAGATGTTCCCCTAGCGTCTGATATAAAATCAATGAGTAGATTGGGCCGTGAAGATTACACATTAATCCCAAGGCACCAATAAATACCTAAACGTCTTAATAATTGATTAGACCAGACTTCCAGGGAGTTTATCACACGGTTAATACAAATGCACGTATACTTTGCAATTTTCATTTATCGGTATGGAATGGTAGATACAAGAATGTCTACAAATGAATGTATCAAGCATGTCCTATTAGGAATATAAACACATAGTTTTCATCTATTTAATTTAATTTATTTAAAAACACCATTGTTTTATTTATTTATTTAGTCATTCATTCATTCATTCATTCATTCATAATATGAAATACATGTTAAAGAAATCCAGAATCGGTTTCTGCCTAATTGAAGAAAAAAAAGCGGTGCATGAAAGAAACTCTTTGTCCTCTTAACTTCTAGAATGACCACATACAAGACGTAGAGATATATCCTTTTTTGGTAAAAGACTGAGAAAGAAGAACATATTTACCGACAATATTCTTCTCTCCTTATGTTTTCCATGACTTTATGTTCAACTTGAAAACTGTTTTGAATCAGAATGCAAACATTCCACTGCTGTCTATAATTTACATAAATTAAAAATATAATAAACTAATAAAAGACTATGGTATTTACGCCGGTAAGCGTCATGTGTCAAACAATAAAAGCCTTTGTCTTTGACTTAATCTATTGCAAGCGTATTCCTCACACAAAAGACATTTTACATAAAATTGTGATTTTGTTTGGCAATATTTACAGTGATATGCATATTTTCATTAAAAAATAAATTATATGAGATGATTTAATTTTTAATTATATATAACTAAAGCACAACCAGACATCTTTTCAACCATATTACTCTATACACAGAACAAAGTTTGACAGAGAAAATTTTACAGATATTTACAGTTTAATGACATGAAAGAGGCATTGAACTACAAGTATTTGATTTTCGAGTGTAACAATGTTTTATTATTATTATTATTATTATTATCATTCGTAAATAATACATAAATTATTGGGTTATTGATATATCTATATTATCATTCTATACTTTTTTAATTAACGTAAAAAAGCATTGAGTTGAATATTTACGAATTTTTATGTAACAAGTACGAAATCATATTTCGTAAATACAAACTATAAAATGATGTAAAAGCTGCAAAAGAAAATCTTTACGAATTCCGTATATTTAAAATTATCACAGAAAAGAAATACGAAATGTAAGTAATGATACTAAAATCATACTTTTATGGCATATAAAACTGATTTTCATATCGTCCGTTATCTTATCATACCTAAGTAAGATAATTTCAAATACTTTTAAATATTTTATCAATGAAACATTTTATCATTGCGTTAGATAATCGTATAATTGTGCCATCCCATATTAGATCCTTTTTGTTTTCAATATTGAAGCTTTAAGATCACTTTTTTTGGTAATATAATCGAACTTATTTCATTTAATCATTTTGTGAGTAAAACTTGGTGTGATTGTCATTAACAGGATACTGATACATGAAATAAATGTTGATGAATATTCTGAAATTGGTGTGCGATGAAGCGGAATATTTCGAAATAATTCGAGATGGACGCTTAAAAAAGCTATACAGATTGAAAACGATACACCATCGAAGGAGTCAAGTCTTCCTTTGGGCACATTTTTAATCTCTTCCATATGGAAATAAGGGTATTGGCGCTGACGCCATGCGTTGTCAGTATCCGGTTTCTGTATTTGCATGGATCAAAATCGACCAGCATATTATTAAATCCTATGACCAAAACTGGTTGTAACCCGAGTTTCTTCACACATATGGCAACGTAAACGTCTTCTAAATAGAAAAATGGAATGTCTGCAGACATTTTGACGACGCCGACGGCGACGTCGTGAGACATGACGTACCCTGTTCCGCTACACATTCTTGGAAAGAATGGATGTGTATACTGTTCAAAGGACACGTACCATTTTGATTGCGTATCTCTGTGAGGTGAACTTGGACCCCAGCAATTGCCTCCCATAAATTTTTTGTCAGGAGCTCCCTCGAGCATGGTAGGCATGAGTTCTGTATTAATATACATATCATCATCAGTTTTCATGATGTATTCCGCCTGGGGACAGTGTTGAATCGCCCACTGCAAGCCCATCATGGTCTTATATGTCAAATTTGCATAAACATCATAAAAATCACATTGAAAAATGTCATGGTAAGTTTGGTGCTCTTTAAACAATTCCTGGTTTTCTTCAGAATTGTTCCGATTTCCAAACAAAAACAAACATTTTATTTCAGACGTCGGTTTGTTGCAAACCGCTCCCCACGTATCTCTGACTGCGTTCCTCCCGTCGGCATTTGAAATTTTCGATGTTACCAACATAAGCAACTTAACATTTCCATCACAAAGTTTAGGCTCGTTGATCATGACCTTGAAGTCAAGTTTAAAACAACCAGCACATACATCCGGACGAACAGCAGCTTCCGCTAATCTAGAGGTATCGACAACATCTAGCCTTCGATTCGATTGAATACCTCGTAATCCACCCAATTGAATTAAGTGTTGTCTTAAATGTTTGTACGTATCGAACCTTTTTTTGCTAGCACTTAGTTTCGGTTTCAACGCTCCTGGTGTATTTTGTAAAGATAGTTTGTTAACAACTCTCTCTGGTGACGGCAAACCTGTTTCAGTATCAGCATCAGGGTTATTTAAAACAACTTCATCCTTTTTCATAGGTTCTCTATTTTCTGTATCATTCCTTTTCACATTTCCATTTTTAACATCCGTATGGTATCCACTTACATTCGTGCTTACTTTAGGCATATCTTCAACACTAGCAGCACTCGTTCCCAACGTCGAAGTCGATGATTGCATCACACTAGAGAAAGCCATGTCTTCATCGTCATGGTCAGCACCAGTGTTATTTATAATATCACTAGGGGTTTTCTTGACATCTTTATTGTTACTCAGTATTTTGTCTAGTTTAAACTTTTTATTAATTTCCTCACTGATCTTTTTTTTTGCAGATATTATTTGTTCCCTGATTTCTTTCGTTGGATTAGCAGTATTTGCCCGAACCGTCACCTTGTTTGAGGAGACTGCGTATATTCTTCTTGAAGTGAATTTATAAGACATTGCGAACACACTGAGACACATAGCTACAGCAATAACGAAGAAAATTATTTTGGTCCGCTTCAAACACGATGCCGAGTTTTTATTGATCATATCTTTCCCCATGGCTGCAGATGTGTTGTTTGACTTCTCTGTAATATCCAATATTTAATAACCATGTGCTAGTAGAGATGAAGCCTATGAGATTGTCGAATTATGAAATTCATTCGTCCACAGTGAACAATCCTTTCCAATTCATTCGAATATCCCACATCTCGTTAAGCTATACCAAAGCCAAGAGTTTATAAAACTTAAGATAACAATTGCTATCTAAAGTCAAGTGTTTTGAAACACAAGCGATCGCGCCTATCTGAGATTTGGCAGCATTGATATCGACAAAAATATCGTCTGCGATAAACGTAAGTTCTTAATGAATGTTTTGTCCAATCCATCAGATACAGTGGCCATTATCCGGGACATGGGGTAAAAGCTCGCTGATCTGTCGTCTTCCTAAAAATATATGAAAATAAGTTTGAATAAAGTGTTGTTTTTTTATTTGTATGCTGCACTATGTTTACGAAGGATGAAAATAATAAGTACATGTTTGTATAAGGTTTGACAAAAATATCAATTTTCTGATTAAAAAAAAATTAAGTTATGATTAACCAAAAACTAACGGACACAGACAACCGTGAGTTATTTTCCTCATAACTATTTACCTCATGAATATTCATGTCCAATTCATAAAATAAATGAATATTAATTGACTGATTCTGAGGTTGATTTTCCCTTTGCTTTACAAGCTGTGTAGAATATAAGCTTCATGATTGTATGAGCAAAGAAAAAGAATGACCTGGTCTGGATCTCCCTGTTTGTCAACGGATTAAAAGGAGTTATATGAAGTTATGGGATAAGCTAAATGTTTTCATCATCCGTTTCTTTTGTGTAAAAAAGGTCCGTTTTGGGACCGGACTGTTAGCTCGAATTGCTCGGAAGAGCGCCACTTGAAAAGCTGCGATATTGATATTGCCAAAGCAAGAGCGTTAACATAACAAATACACAATGATAACAACAAAACAAATATCATTTTCTCACAAGGTTTATCATGAATGACTCATATAGCCGTATGTTCAAATAAACACATGGGACAAGTTTCATGTATGTTTGATCAAATATAATAAAACAGTAAAGGTTTATTAGTGGATTTGCGGTTCAATTTATTCATCCCTCATACTGTTTTATGGTACAATTTATGAGTCTTTCTCACAGGGAGAAGATCACAAATCTCATTCAAATGTGACATAATTTAAATTCATTATATATCTTATGCCTCTTTTACAACCCTTATTCAAACACCGCCATCCTATGCTAATGGAGGAAAGATACTGAATAATAGGTTATCATATTGTAGAAAATATTAATCAGTAAGTTTATATCGAGGACTGGTAAAGGATGCTCAAATAATCGCAAGGTTCGGAAAACCGAGAGTACTTCCCATTTAAAACCGTTTGTTCGAATAAAACATAGTGATCTGATAATCGTAATGCTTGGAAAGCCGAGAGTTCTTCTCATTTCACACCGTTTGTTCGAATAAAACATAGTGCTCTGATAATCCTAATGCTAGTAAAGCCGAAAGTACTTCCCATTTTACATCGTTTGTTCGAATAAAACATAGTGCTCTAAGGATTGAAAACCGTGAGTATTTTCCATTTTTTAACACAGGGACTTGAAATCTACCCCCAATGATGCATGGTGCTTAGAAAAACGCTCTTCGGTTTATTCTCATCACTGTGTCTACATATCATTTTATTAAACACTACATATTAAGAAATAAAATAATTTTATGACACAATATATCGATAGATCAACATTTTTCGGTACCAAATAGTAACTGATGTTTTATGGCCTATTTTCGGATGAAAATACGATATATATAATAGAAACTCATGTACAGATTTCAGAATAATAACCAAGACACTGTGAAGACAACCTGACTATTAAGACAACCTACAAATAAGACCACTAAAATATAGAACAACAATTTTGTTAAGGCTACCTTTCTATTAATATCTCTTACTACGAAGGTCAATACAATATCAAAATATATTTAAATTAAAATTATCTCACTGTTAAGTCCATCTCACTTGTAATATTATCTATCTATTTTAAAGTCCATCTCACTTGTAATAGTATCTTTCTATTTTAAAGTCCATCTCACTTGTAATATTATCTATCTATTTTAAAGTCCATCTCACTTGTAATAGTATCTTTCTATTTTAAAGTCCATCTCACTTGTAATATTATCTTTCTATTTTAAAGTCCATCTCACTTGTAATATTATCTTTCTATTTTAAAGTCCATCTCACTTGTAATATTATCTTTCTATTTTAAATTCCATCTCACTTGTAATATTATCTCTCTATTTTAAAGTACATCTCACTTGTAATATTATCTCTCTATTTAAAGTCCGTCTCATTTGTAATATTATCTCTCTATTTTAAAGTACATCTCACTTGTAATATTATCTTTCTATTTTAAAGTCCATCTCACTTGTAATATTATCTTTCTATTTTAAAGTCCATCTCACTTGTAATATTATCTTTCTATTTTAAAGTCCATCTCACTTGTAATATTATCTTTCTATTTTAAAGTCCATCTCACTGTAATATTATCTCTCATTTTAAAGTCCTCTCATTGTAATATTATCTTCTATTTTAAGTCCATCTCACTTGTAATATTATCTTTCTATTTTAAAGTCCATCTCACTTGTAATATTATCTCTCTATTTTAAAGTCCATCTCACTTGTAATATTATCTTTCTATTTTAAAGTCCATCTCACTTGTAATATTATCTTTCTATTTTAAAGTCCATCTCACTTGTAATATTATCTTTCTATTTTAAAGTCCATCTCACTTGTAATATTATCTTTCTATTTTAAAGTCCATCTCACTTGTAATATTATCTTTCTATTTTAAAGTCCATCTCACTTGTAATATTATCTTTCTATTTTAAACTACTTTATTATCTTTCTATTTTAAAGTCCATCTCACTTGTAATATTATCTTTCTATTTTAAAGTCCATCTCACTTGTAATATTATCTTTCTATTTTAAAGTCCATCTCACTTGTAATATTATCTTTCTATTTTAAAGTCCATCTCACTTGTAATATTATCTCTCTATTTTAAAGTCCATCTCACTTGTAATATTATCTTTCTATTTTAAAGTCCATCTCACTTGTAATATTATCTTTCTATTTTAAAGTCCATCTCACTTGTAATATTATCTCTCTATTTTAAAGTCCATCTCACTTGTAATATTATCTCTCTATTTTAAAGTCCATCTCACTTGTAATATTATCTTTCTATTTTAAATTCCATCTCACTTGTAATATTATCTCTCTATTTTAAAGTCCATCTCACTTGTAATATTATCTTTCTATTTTAAAGTCCATCTCACTTGTAATATTATCTTTCTATTTTAAAGTCCATCTCACTTGTAATATTATCTCTCTATTTTAAAGTCCATCTCACTTGTAATATTATCTTTCTATTTTAAAGTCCATCTCACTTGTAATATTATCTTTCTATTTTAAATTCCATCTCACTTGTAATATTATCTTTCTATTTTAAAGTCCATCTCACTTGTAATATTATCTTTCTATTTTAAAGTCCATCTCACTTGTAATATTATCTTTCTATTTTAAATTCCATCTCACTTGTAATATTATCTCTCTATTTTAAAGTCCATCTCACTTGTAATATTATCTCTCTATTTAAAGTCCTCTCACTTGTAATATTATCTCTCTATTTAAAGTCCGTCTCATTTGTAATATTATCTCTCTATTTTAAAGTCCATCTCACTTGTAATATTATCTTTCTATTTTAAAGTCCATCTCACTTGTAATATTATCTTTCTATTTTAAAGTCCATCTCACTTGTAATATTATCTCTCTATTTAAAGTCCGTCTCATTTGTAATATTATCTTCTATTTTAAAGTCCGTCTCACTTGTAATATTATCTCTCTATTTTAAAGTCCATCTCACTTGTAATATTATCTCTCTATTTAAAGTCCGTCTCATTTGTAATATTATCTCTCTATTTTAAAGTCCATCTCACTTGTAATATTATCTTTCTATTTTAAAGTCCATCTCACTTGTAATATTATCTTTCTATTTTAAAGTCCATCTCACTTGTAATATTATCTCTCTATTTAAAGTCCGTCTCATTTGTAATATTATCTCTCTATTTTAAAGTCCATCTCACTTGTAATATTATCTCTCTATTTTAAAGTCCATCTCACTTGTAATATTATCTCTCTATTTAAAGTCCGTCTCATTTGTAATATTATCTCTCTATTTTAAAGTCCATCTCACTTGTAATATTATCTCTCTATTTAAAGTCCGTCTCACTTGTAATATTATCTTACTATTTAAAGTCCGTCTCACTTGTAATATTATCTTTCTATTTTAAAGTCCATCTCACTTGTAATATTATCTCTCTATTTAAAGTCCTCTCATTGTAATATTATTCTCTATTATTATTACGACCATAATTTCCGTTGTTGTTTTTTATCCTCTATGCATTGTATATTGTAACTTGATAATCAGGCCACTTTACAATTGAGACCACCTCATTATTAAGACCAGTTGTCTTAGGTCTAAAAAGTGACCTTGTTATAAAGAGTTCACAAGTTTCTTCTTGTATAAACATCTAAATAAAACAACATGTGTTCATATACAAATGAAGCATCAACTTTTAATCTTGTAGGGAATATTTCAATCGGGATCCTGATAAGGCACACCCCGTAAGGTTGAGTTTTGACCATCTGGCTGTTTTGTTTGTTTCGGGTTTAACATCCCACCGACAACACTTCAGTCATTTTGATTAATTTAGTAACAGTCATTGCTGACATCGAATACCGTCGAATTTCTATTTAAGACAACGTCGAATTTCTATTTCAGACAATTTCGAGGGTACATACATTCGTGGGTTCGTGTTATAGGAAGGGTGGGTTCTAATAAATGTTAGTGTTTCGTTTGTGTTAATATAGTCTGGCAACATTGACCTGAGACTGGTTAATCTCCGGGATGTTCTTCGTTAGTTTCCGTGAATATGGTTTGCATTGCATCGTAGTTAAGAAAAGACCGGATGGCCTAGTGGTAAGTACAGTGGTTTTGTAACCTTGAAGTGGCAGGTTCAAATTTTCGGTATTTTTTAATTCGTAATTCTTTTCCATTATTAATTTCTATTCAATTTTTACAGTGAGGGTGGATGGATGAATAATTTGTTGAATATCTGGGTGTCTTATTTTTCTTTTCGTAATTTTACTAAATGTTTAATATTTCACTAACAAAGGAAATACAGCAAGCTCATTCACTGGATTTACAGTGCTGTAATCCTCTTCGGAGTCGGATGAGTTGCCGGCCAGTTTGATGACTATGTTAGATTTTCTGTTGATTTTAAGTGTTTCGAAGGTATCTTACACGATATGTGTAGCCCTATATGCAGTTGAGTACTGAATAAACCATCTCAAGTATTTAACAAAAAATTCGAATAAATCGTGTTATGTGTGATTTGCATGTACATATTAAACACTGTGGTCAAAATTCCTTAATAAAACAAAAACGGTTTTGGCTGTATTCGAACCTACAACCATCAGCTTTGAACTCTAGCACGTTATCATTGAGTCTGGCAGGGCATCTGATAAATAATGCGTATTCGTATTGTACTTGTCATATGCTTTACTTCGGAAACCGACATTCACCGAGAAAAGGTAAAAATAACTGTCCACGAAATCAATGAAAATTAATCACACACGAAACATTATGACTTAACATTATTGATGTATTTATAAAACTCGTCCTTATTTCAAAACATTGTCAAAGATTTAAAGGAAAATATTCGAATTGTCCCAAAACTAAATAATGTTAGTACAATGACTTTTATTCAAATATGTTCCTAGTAATTGGTGTCTCGAGTAAACACTGACAATATACAGTAAATTCTCCTATCAAGACCACCTCAATATAAGGACCACCTCACTATTACGACCAGTGTTTTCTTAATCGTTTTACGTTTATACTTGATAATCAGATCACCTTATTATTATGACCAACTGAATAGCATAGTGGTAACGCGCTTTGCTTCTCACCAACGTGTCCCAGGTTTGATGCCTGGTCACGTATGTGAAAGGGTACAGTGGTCGCCCGTCCAGGCACGTGGGTTATCTTAGGGCTCTCCGGTTTCCTCCCACAATAATGACCACATACGCCGCCACCAGAGTGAGTGATAAATATAAGTTGTGAGAACTTGTTTCGTAATCGATGTAAAATAAATAAAGTTAAAACTTTAAACAGCTGACTGTGATTCAATGATCGGTCATATTATTGTGGTTTTAAGGTAAATGCTAAAACTGAATGTACAGTGTCTTAAAAATACGACCGATCAATAAACTCACAGTCAGCAGTCGTTATAGTGAGGTGGTCTGAAAATCGAGCCGGTTTAAGCAGTATGTATAAACAAACATGAGTAATAAAATCATAATCTGAATAGAGAGGTGGTCACTGGTCCTTATATCGAGGTGGTCTTTATATCAGGTCTTACTCTATTAGGATGTATGTTTGTTGCCGTACGGTATTTCGTTATTAATCGACATTACATGCAGTTTGCTGTCCTTCCTTAAGGCTTTTAAATGTAAGTCTCCGTTTGTTATTTGACAATATCTCTTAACTAAATAATACAATTTTAAAGTTAATTTAAATTAGTCCAAATATCAAATGATACACAACCAAGGATTTCCACTCTCCTGTTAATATATTTCATGAAGCTAACATATCGTCTATTGAAATGGTAACCCGGTGAAATTATTTATTGTAAAGTCCGAAATAAAATAATTCGTGGTTACTCTTTAAAGGCATAAATACACAAATCGCAGTGTTGTTTAGATATGTAGTTCAACACAGATATCCAAATAAAAACAATATCAACAAAACAGTATTCTGTATGATTCACTATAGATAATATTTGACTTCAAATACCAAGAAACTGACCTGCCAGAGTTCTGCACAGGACAAAGGTTAGAACAAGCATGTCTTCAATAGCAAAATCAATTGAATGAACAAACATGCCAACCACAAATCACACTTCAGAGGGCAGGCTGTTTCACTGGCAGAGGCTGCAAACGCCTTGTTCATAGAGAACTGATGCAGCCAATTGACTCAATGGTACACGGCCAGTGAAGCCATTAAATATGTCGGAAATTTCATCAAAATAAATAATTCCGTCCTGACACGAGACAAATGATAAATGTTTAAAATCATGGAAGCATTTACTGACCTATACATATCCAGAAAACAAAATCAAAGATATACAAATGTTGGAGGAGAAGTTGTATAAATGGAACACATATCAATTATGAAAAATCAATTACGAAAATATGACATTAAATATTACAATGTCAGTTTATAAATGTACTACACCTAAATCAAAATGCCGAATACCTATATTGAAAATATTGAGCTATAAAATTAATTACATCTAAAGTTAAGTATTACTGTAAACAAGAGAGAGAGAGAGAGAGAGAGAGAGAGAGAGAGAGGGGACAAAATATAAAGTGTTGTTGCGTATGTAAATAATTCACCTAAATAATTTACAGCTACAGCAGAAAGCCAGAAGGACTCATCAGCATAAATAAAAGAAGGATTGATGGGTCCTTCTGGCTTTCAATGTACGAGTATATGGACTGATTCTATATACACAGTTTTCATTGTGATGTCATAGGCACTGATAAGACACCTTTTGGCGGCTTAAGTTAATGCAGGAGAAATCTGACACTACTTGCTGTCTTTAAATCACCATTGTATTTTTTTGTACAGTCTAACTAAAATCTACCTCAAATTGAAAAGATTTTATGTCTTATTTAAAATATGAAATTGATATGTTGATATATTTAAAGGTAAAAGCTACATAACAAAAAGTTACACTGTTTTTTTAAGCTGAACGAATAATTTCATTTCTTTACTGTGTGTTTATTTTTTGTGTAAACATCCATTTAAACATGTACTTTACACTTAAAATATGAATTTCAAGAGCTTTTCAATGGTGTATAAATTTAGAGTTTTGAGTTAGGAATAAGAAAGTTATAAGAAAATGAAATTTCTACTCCTATTAAATTCGTCTGAAAATCCTTTGAATATACAAGATGGCCGCCAAGACAAGGTATTTTCACTGATAAGGAACCTATCAATAATGCAACAGGGAGTGAAGGGTAACACAGACAACAACAACAGATAAAAAAATCTATTTAAAAGACAGGTTAAAAGCTATTTCAAAGAAAGAATGAAATGTTTAAACGAGAAAAAAAGAAAGATACAATAGTAATGTTCACGCAAAAGAAGAAAAAATACAAACAGTTTGGAGAATGAAAGAAAAACAACAGAAAGAAATAATGCATCTTATGTGTAAATTTGATATGCATAGACCGACGCAGAAAACTGCATGATGCCAGAAAGCGCAGCGTCTGCTGCCGTATCACACAGTCTGGACAGTGATATGTGCTATTTTTAGAAATCATTTCTTCGGAACGCTGACTATTTCGTGTGTGTTAGAAGAAACCATATGTTACTAATTACTATCGGAGCTCCAAACGTGCGATTATGTAATGTTACATAGTGCCCAACTTGAAAGAAGTTATCTCATCAGGAGATCCTTTTTTCTTCTGTTTAACTGTTCAAGTTGATTTAAAAGGGCTTATTTAGTTGACGGGCCTTAAATTCCTGATGTGCGTCGATTTCATTTTATCGATCACTGCTGAGATATTGAAGTAAGTCCAATGAAATGTCAACAGTAAAATGCTGATAAAAATTTGGGGCGTAAGGGGTAAAGTTCGTACACTTTTAGTATTGGACGGAGACCGGAAACCAAAGAAACGTGTATATGTAGGTTAACTCTCGAAAACTCGCACAGTATACAATATTTGCGCGTGACCTACTGAATTGCTACCCTTCACTCCCTGTTGCACTTATCAGTGAAAATCCCTAGTCTTGGCGGTCATTTTGTATGGCAACTTTAACATTGACGATATATTTGTCTTAAAACGTATACAAGGTGCAGTAAAACATTTAGGAAGTACTATTTAACTTAAAAATGTATATCGGCATATTAAAACAGCTTCTGTTAATTTCTATAAATAAACCCATCATAGCCCAATGATTAAATTAATTATAAGATTTGAAAAACAGAAGCTCTCTCCCACCCCCCACCCCTCTCTAATACACATATGCCTGACCTGTAAAATAAGTGTGCCTCATGTATAATAGTACCTTCTTCTACAACTCTAACATATCCAGCTTCCGGAAAGACAACATAATCAGCATATTTCAACACCGCCATGCTCTTTAGACACGTAGTTAACACACACACAAGACATACACCTCAGTTCCATTAACGCATCAAACAAGTTTTTCTGTCTTCAAAACTTCCTACCTTGAGAGGTATAAAATATCCAAACAGTGACTGCAGATTCCGACCAGCCCTGTCTTTCATATGTTTATACAATCCGGTTTAAAGAGGCACTACAGTAAATCTGTGCAGCTGCTTCACTAAATCATCCCAGCTCTAGCGCATTTCGTTAGTTAGGTTGGTAGCACTCTACTCACTGTGCTCATTCATAACCACGCTGTCCTGAATAATGGAAGATACATGGAGACTTGAGCGTCGTCTTATGGCGATAGGTCAATAGTTTCCTTAACGTTCAAAACTTTCGCACGATAAGAGCCCTCATTTAATCCTGGGCAACGGTTGCGCTAAGCGGTTTCGTTTATCCAATATGTGAACGTACCGCGTTAACGAACTGGCCCCTACCAATTTCAGAATTTGATGATTCGAACACTGCCATATTTATTAGCCATAACTAGGAAAAATGTATATCTAATTATGCATAATATATAGCATCTAATAATATATAATGAAACTCTTAATATGATATATTGCGCAAACACAGGCCTGGAAACATTAAATATATCCAGTTTGATTTAAAAATAATTATATTTAATATCCGGCAAGAAATTTCGACGTCAGTGGGTGGCAGCGACAAGCAAAAGTCATCACAAATGATAACCCGACGTCAACCATGAAAAAGGCGTCATTCGAAGGACAGCCCTGGACAGTCAGCCTAAGACCTGCGCCACTATTCTTGGTAATTCAACCTTGTTTTCTCATATTGCGACAGACACATCAATAACAAACCGAAATACTCCACGTCATGAGTTGTGAAAACAAAAGATGAATAGAAAGTGCAAGTGGTTTTATTAAAGATCAACCATAACGCATAGCGCGGCACAAAGTTAAACGTAACATATTCCTTTTGTTGAAAGTACTGCCGGAAAGGAACATGTTATGGATGAATTCACACGTCCATGACTATGTAAAAGAAATAGAAAAATAAACATAACATCGTTCAGGAAACGGGGAGAATTTAACTTTCAGTCCTCTGTCAGTTTTTCATCACTCTGTGTTTACTTTTGACAAAACTTCCGGAAAGATATGACCTATAGATAAGATTATTACTGCATCGGATGATAAAGACCATACATAAGTCGATAAACGACGTTAACCCTTTCCCTCATATAGACTCATTTTGACCCTTTCCCTCATATAGACTCATTTTGACGCACTCAATAGGTACCACATAAAGCCTGATCTGAAGAAAACCATAGTTAAACCTTACTAAATTTAATTATAAAATCCTCATTTTCAGACCACTGAGGAGCAGCGAACAGCATAAAACCTAATCAGCCTGCGAGTTACTCGCAGGCTGATCTGGTTTTATGCTGTTCGCATAGGTTTTTTCATGGTGTCCTCTATGAGGGAAAGGGTTAAGGGTCAGCCGGGGCAGCTGATACCTTTCTGTGTAAAATGATCTTCACTAACGTTATTTGCTTACTTGGAATTTTCGGTGGGGTGGGGGACGTAATTATACATGTACAATCAAACCTGTCTTAAGCGGTCAGTCAATGGAACAAGAGAAAGTGGCCGCTTAGTAGATGTGACTGCTAAATGAAGTTAAAATATATAACAAAATGCTTTAGTTTGGTAATATTAAAATTGACCGCTGAATGCAGGGTTGACCGCTTAGTACAGGTGACCGCTAATACAGGTTAACTGTATATCTAAAGACTTAGATAAGAACTTTATTGTTATACATCAATATGTCAAATACCCAAAGTCAAAATAGTTGATCATTTTAATGCTGAAATATATAATACAATCAGACACGCATGAAACTTTGTATGACATTATTTACTATAAGTACTGTTACACAGTATTTCATGTTGAATAGACATATCTTCGATTTATCACTTATATATATTAATAATTATATTGCACTATAGTTTCATTTGTAAAGAAATACATTTATTTCTTAAAAACCATTAAAACACTATCGCATAGTTTGATGTTTATTTAGTTACTGCAACGCCTTTATCTCTTAGTTTCACATCCTTAATCTTGTTGTTCGTACAGCTTACTTTGTTTGATAATGGCTTTATATACCCGATGGTTTGAGTGATAAAATATTCTGAACACCAGCTTTTGTGTATTAATAATTGGCTAAGTCATCGAAGTTATCTTGAGTCACCAAATGCTGATGCGTATACAGTTAAACCTGTGTTAAGCGGCCAGCCTGCAATTAGCGGGCAGTTGAAATATTACCAAACTAGCATTTTGTTATATTTTTAAACTTCATTAAGGAGTCACTTCTGTTAGGCGGTTAGTCACTTTTTCTTGTTCCTTTGACTGAAAGCTTAAGACAAGTTTGTATTTTTGTACGTGGGAGACAGACAGTCAGTTGGACATATGGGAACACGCATGGAACTTAGCATAAATATATGCATATGGTTTGGCAAAATGAAAATTTAAAGAAAATACAAATCTTTCTACAATCCTTGTTTATCCCCCCATTTCGAAGGAGAGGAGAGATAATGGTGAATGTAACTATAGATGGTGAAGAGGGATGTAGTGTGGAGTAACAGCGGGATTAAATTTTCCTCTGACTCAAAATGGTGATTGATACTTGGTACAACACTCCTTGTCTCGATTCCGGTTCCCTCTCAAGCCAAACGAGGACTCTCAAGTCAAGACCGGGATTCCAAGGGGATTTTGAATGGGCATTATGAAAGCCTCAACTACGGACTTCGAATCTCAATGGTATGTCAGGAATAGTCGGGGTTGTTTAATGGTCAATGATAAAGATGTTAAGAGTGACAGGAGAGAACAAAGAGAGATAGCGTGGAATAACAGCAGGTTAAAGTTCCCTTCCTTCTACGATGTTATCAAATTATAGTTATTCTTGAATAATCATTATAATGAAGAGTAAGAATGATAAAAAAAACTTAATGAAATGTGCTACAGGTTTCAACAAAATATTTCTTATTTCATTTATTCTTATTTTCATTATCATAATTATTATTGTTGTTTTTTTCAGGTCCCTATAATCAGGATCACCCCATTTATTTTCCTCGTCAATAGCTGTGTGTGGGTGGAGGCCATCCCCTTCCACACCGTACATAATTAGACATAAGATGTATACTATTTATGCAATATATTATCTGTTATAATTTATAGGGTCTGAAGAAAAAACAAACAAACAAAAAACAACATAGAAATAACAAACTGAAAAAAGAGAGGGGAAGAACATATTCACCAAATATATATTTTCTATGGGTGAGTTTTCATTTTCTTTTGTTTTGTTTTAGATTAAATATCAATAAAGGTATTTGAGACAAAAGTCTTACTACTGACCATTTTTCGCTTTCTGCATTGCTAATTCTTGCAGATCTATAAATTTCCCAAGCAAATTTTAAGCTATTCATCATTGATTGACAGTTTGGTAATTTTTGTTTCATTTTACATAGGAAAATATATCTTTTGTCTTCTAAAAATAATATTGTATAACTATCTTTGTCTTTGTATTTATTTATATATACTCCAAATACAAAATAGTTACTTTTGAGAAGTCCTGAAGTTTTTTGTATTAATGACAATTTTGCTTTAAGAGTTCAAAGATGACTTGTATATTTGGACAACTCCAGAATAAATGTAATATGGTTTCTTCTTCTGTTTTACAAAAAGTACACATCTTATTATCTGTTAAATTCATTTTTTACAACAAATAATTAGTACCTAATATTCTATGAAGTATTCTTGTTTGTAACCATTGAATATATGAATCTCTTGTAAATATCATTCCATGGTAAAGACAAATCAGAGTAAACATTATTCCATTTTTCTTGACTACTTGGAATATCATTATTTGTTATAAGTTTTCTGTAAACTTGTTTTTTTGGTATTCGCACCAACAATAATTGGTTTTAAGTAAGACCTGATTAATGAAAATTTTACTTTGTTATTCTTGAATTTTAATTTTCAATTTTACAGGCCGCTTTATATCTATTCACATTTATTCTGAGAGCTTCATAATGTATAAAATTGATATAACATCCTGTTTTTAACCATTTCACTATGCATTAAAAGTTTTGCTTTATTGTTCACAATATCTTGAACAAAATGTAATTCTTTGTCATAGAAAACTATTATAAAAATTCCATTATCTCCAGACAAAACTTTGTGATATAAAACAATGTAAATCTAAGAAAACAGTTTCTGAATAGATCACTACACTGTTAACATATTCTGTATAACTTTTCGAAACAGTTATCCAAATTTCTTTTTTATTTTACTAATAACTCTATCTGCATACAAGTTTCCAGTATCAAAAAAAACATATCTATATTAAATATTGTTTTAACAAATATGAAACATTGACTGTTTACTGTATTTATATATCTTTTTAACCAACTAAGTTTAAGTGAGTTGTTATAGGAAAAAATGTTTGTCATCCTTAACCCCCCTTCACAACAATCTTTACATGTTATAGTACCTTTGAGTTTTACTCGCTCACCCCATACAAAATCCGTGTCAATTTATATATATTTTCTATTATCTTACGAGGTGGTGTTGGTAAAGAAATAAATCAATATGTTAAAAGTGGAAGTAATAATGATTTTACTACTGTTATTTTACAAATAGGGGACAACTTTCTTCTTTTCCAAAATAAAATGTATTTCTTAATTTTCTCTATTTTCTCCTTAGAGTTAATCTCAACCATTTTTGTAAGATTTACATGAAAATTAATGCCAAGTAATTTAAATTTGAGTTTCCATCTGGTCTTTATGGCTTTTGTACTATATTTCATTGAAACTATCCAAATAACCTGTGTTTTATCAAAGTTTACTTTAAGTCCTGAGTACTGTGAATATTCATGTAAAATACTTAAAGTTGTGTTAAGAGATTTTTCAGAACCGTCTTATAACAAATAAGTGTCATCTGCAAATTGGAAAATTTTGTATCCTTCTCCTTCAATTAATAAACCTTTAATATCCTTACATTTTATTTTTTTTGCAGATAGTATTTCTGTACATAGGATAAAAATATACACTGAGATCGGATCACCTTGCCGACAGCCTCGACCGGGTGTGGAAAAAAATGATAAAATCCTTTAATTGTATTGCTAAACTAGTATTATATAAAAACATTGAAATCCACTTTTTAAAACTCGGACCAAAATTGAAAAAAAGATATAACTTTCTATGTAAAATAAAAGGATAGTGAATCGAAGGACTTTTCAAAATATACCATAACAAGTAAACCTGGGATTTTATTTTCTTCTGTGTATTGCATAATATCAAACAACAATCTTGTATTTTCACGGATAAACCTGCCTTTTACAAAACATGTTTGGTTACCTGCAACTAAAATATTTAGAACATGTTTAAGTCTACATGCTATAGTACCTGACTCTAATTTATAAGCAATATTAAGCGATGTTATAGGTCTCCAATATTTTAAGAACTGTTTATCTGTTGTTGTTGTTTTTTTCTTTTGGAATACATGTTATGATACCTTGTTTTTGTGTAACAAACAATTGACCAATATTATATCCATAGTTTATAGCACGAACAACAAAATGACCTTTTTTATTCCAGAAGGCCTTAAAGAAGTTAAATGTAAATCCATCTGATCCTGGGATTTTACCCATTCTTCATATTTCTTAGAGAGTTAGTGACCTCTTCATATGCTAAAAGGCCTTCAAACTTCATTGCCTGCCGATCAGAGAGTTTTGAGATATTAACATTTTCAAAATAATTATCTATATCTATATACCTTTGGCATGAACAGCATCTTCAAAACAAAAATTTAGTGAGATTATGGAGTGATCGGATCAGTAACTTACATGAATATCTGACTCTCTACTATAGGGCTATAAATCATCTGTAAATAGAAAATAATCTAGCCGTCCCTGCTGAAAAGGGTTTGAACGTCGCCATGTATATTTTTCCATATCTCCATTCAGCATTCTAAATATATCTGCTAGAATACGATTTTGTATATTGTTAATTCGATATATGTAAGCACCTTATTTCATATGTAATAAAATATGATATGATAAAATGTAATAATTATTATAAATTATATGACACAAATCAATATATCTCCAATTCTCAATACATACAAAATAGTCCCCCTTATATCACAACTAAACACACATATAACATGATACAATTGTATATATGATAGAAATAATATAACATCATATCACCTCTACGTTTTGTTTAACATCCTCTCCTTTATATCACTGTTACCATAATTCGCTGGTCGTTAAGGTCACATTTCTATATATGAAACCCACAATTACTACAGTAAAGTGGCCAAATTCTTCCTTAAGTGGGTCTTTCTCATACATACTATGATTTCAAGTAAAGCACGTCACTAAGCTGTGAGAACCAGTTGTATAGCGTTAAGTGCTCATGCTTCTTCAGTCCGTCATATAAAACAAGTTCTTATATTGATGTATATACGAGTATTAGAAACATACACATTTCAATAAGATGAGTGTTGTTGAATAAGGTTTTAATGTAGCAGTAAATAATTGTCCGTTCATAAACAAGAAATATCTATGAAGGATATATTCATTGACTAAGAAATAAATTTTCAACTATATGAGTGTATTAGTGTATTACGTCTATCCATTCTCATCTACAGACGCATGGTCATCCAGTGCAATATGTGATTTTAAAGAAAATGGTTGGTTTCTCTACAATACGCAATATCGTTACGAACGGTATTAATTCTATATTTATAATTATGAAACCTATATTCAGAAATTTCATTTTCAAATGCCATAACATGACTGATCACATTCACACTTCGCGTTGTCAGGAAAAAAATACCTCACTAACATTAAAGGTGAACCACAAAGAAAACTCTACTTTTTCTAAAACCTTTCCTATTTTGTCCATTTACATGAGGGAAACCACGAACATATATATTTTTTAAGTAACTATGTTAAATGCCGATTTTGTTAGCTGCTGGGCAGTATTTGCATTTTAGGGTCACGTGACCCCTATGACGTAATCGATAGACCAAGTGTCGTTTGCCTTCTTTATTTCATGTAAATGTATGTAATCATTAATCAAACATGTTTTATTTTGTTTCTGGTCTAGTATAAAGTTTGAGGTTTTATCGAGTTGTTCCTGTGAAATTAAACCGCGAATTTGACGAAAATAAATGATATACACTTGTATTTGTGAATACGCAAATCAGACTGTCTGTGAAATAAAAAGTTAAATTCAGAGATAAACGGAAGTTTTCAAGTGAAAAGAAGTTAATATTTTCATAATTTGAATATGTTTTCACCACTATGACTTGACGTATTCCCATACTTTGGTGTTGGTAGTGCAACCATGGTTATTTTATTTTAATTCTCTCCTTCCCGAACATTTATGAACTGACGCTTGTTTGTAATGCACATAACGAAAAGGAAGCAATAAACCATAACTTTTACCCGTTTAAACACAGGAAGAAATAAAAATATGGAATTTCTTTCACGCATCTATTCCTGTCTTCCTTTATATCATAATTCCATTAAAAACGACAACAACAAACAACTTTTTATCGTCAGTCCATAACTTTTCATTCGTCAATAAATCAAGTTTTAAGAAAAATATTCTCTCATGTCATTTTAGATAATTAGAATCACATTTACATTTTTTTCTAAATCCTACAAAGACATAACTTATAAAATCGATTTGATATGAATAATAAAGGAACAACAGAACCTACCTATATATTATATATTTGCACTAAAAATTCCCTTTACCGTATCTTGTATGAAAATTGCCGATCTTAAACGCGTTAATTATGACTTAATCTGTGTCATTACTGACTTTATTTCTACCGATCATCTGTTACTGAGCTCCTTTAACTTTCCCTATCATAAAGAGTATAAAACATAATAATCATAGCATATCAAATGTACAACAGTGTGAAACTATATATTCCATTTGAACCATATATTCAAGTATTTTTATATATGCACGTCACCATAATATATTGAATATCAGAGGGAGAGAGAGAAAGGGTATCCTTACGCTTGGTACGTTAGCATCTATTTTGTAAGTAAATCATTTATTCATCCATCATTAAATTGTGAAAGCAGATCAACAAGTGACCATGGCAATTTTATAGTAAATCAAGCCATTATAGACTGTGAGCAAAAGAGCCTATCTCTCCGTGTAAGTGGATACTTTTATCTTCACTGAAGTCTTTTAAAGCATTTGAAGTAATACTATAAATTCTATGTCATGTTGCTATACATGTGTCTAGCTATGCACTTAGAGCGTCTTAGACGAAGGCTAAATGACTTACATTGATTTAAAGCTCCATAATACTTATTGAGTCAATAACAATATATAGAGGATCTTACACGAGTATTTATTTGATATAAAATATGAAACCCGTTATATATGATCATATAACTCATGTTTTTTTAATCAAATTGATTAGATTTTAAGATTTTTTTTATCAAATAACCCCAAAACGCTCATGCTGTCTGTTTTTGATTATGCAAAAGAACACATGACCAATTTACACATTTAGCATATTTGAAACGAGTAAGAAAAGTAGTTCCACTAAATCCTTTAACTAATTTATTTGCATTTAAACAGATCATACGGTACGTGTATTTTTAAACATTCGTATCCTTATCTGTGTATTTCATGTACAATAATGACGTCATGTGTGTACATACAAGTAAATCATCTTACGGCGCGTAGTACTATTTGTTGATATTACACTTGTGTGAAACCGTACTAGACAATCTCGGTTATGTGATAAACTATTATCAAACATAATGCACATGTGACATAAAACACGACAGAATTGTCATACTTATTCAATTCTGGTGTAATGAATTTATAATTTAAAAAAAAAAATCTTCATTATCGAAAAGTTTAAGCTTAATTATAACGGTGTATTCGATAAAACGTTCATCATTTCTATGAATAAATTAAAACGCCATGGCACGTCATTGTATTAATTAAATAGCTAATTAAAATCTTTGTACATTGCATATCGGTGCTATACATGTTGAAAGTGAATGCAAAATATGAAATATTTTCTTGTCATGTACATATACGAATCTGTAAACATGCTAGATTATTCGCGTGAATCTGTCAGTTTGTTTGATTATTTGCTTGAGTTAACGTTCCACGACGGTATTTTGGTCATTTTGGTTACATTGATACACGTGTCACACCGTACATAATTGGTATGGCACCACTTCCGGTTTTATTCCACTGAAACCTTTTTTTTTACCGTGTGTGCAGAGTGCCATAAACAATGAAGATATACCAGTAAAGACTTCGATATGTCGCGGACGGAGGTCGAACCTAATTCGCCCTTATTACGGGGCGGACCCTCTATCTAACCACTCGGCAACCGGGACAGTGCAGTATATACCGCAGATAAAAAAAGTCAGAGTGTTTATAACAACGCATTTTAAATATATCCAATCTCAGTCTAGCGTCCAGCTGTAGTATGCGGCCAACTTAGTATTGATATAATAATATGGCATTTTATTATGTGTTCTATCTCAATCTAGCGACAACCTGTATTATGCAGCCAACCTAGTATTATTACCTAGTAGTAGAAACTGACATTTTGTTATACATGTATATACCCAATCTAGCAGTTCAGCCATCCTTTTCTCTTGTTCATTTGACTGCGTGTTTGACTGTTTGCGCTGTTTTTTAAAATGAATACATAAAAATATAAAATATTCCAAAAAGAAAAAATTTAAAAACATATCAGAACATACCTCTAAGATCCTACTAGCGTCAAACCCTCAAGCTCGGTCCAATATAAACCAAAGCAAATTAGCTCTATGATATATACAAACGTATTTAAGGTAATCAATCCATCATAAAATTGTGATCTTGGTCCATCAAGTGATCCTGGTCATTTTATAGAAAATGTAAGCCATTATAGACTTTAAGCAAAAGAGCATAAATCTCAAAGTCAACAGATGCTTGCATCTACACTGAAATCTTTTTGAGCATTTGAATGACAATGATCATGGTTTAATGGTGGATGGATTATCATAAAACAATTCAGTTATCTGAGCCTCGTGTATACTGATAGTGCGTATAAATTTGATAAATCTTAAAAAGGTTACGAACCCGTATTTATCTTTCAGGATAAAACTTTGATTAGTTAGATGATAAAACAATTCGAAATACAATCTGCCGTGTTCAGCTGCGTATGGATAGAAATATATGTATAACAGGATATCACATTTAAATATATGTGTATGTTATATTTGAAAATAATCATGGATACTGACAATGTTTAATTGAATTATCAAAAAAAACAAAAAACATAAATAATAATAATAATTACCCGAAAATTTCTACAGCGGTTTCAGCATCATAAGTGATCTAGAGACATAAATTGACAGTTTAACAAATAAACTGTAACAATTGACAGTTTAACAAATAAACTGTAACAATTGACAGTTTAACAAATAAACTGTAACAACAAAATGTGCAGTTCCTTACTATTTTTATCTATGATTACTTTGAATTTCTAAGTTGAAAAGCTTCACAGATAATGATTCGTACATCATCATATAACTTCTAAATTCTCCATTACTTAATCTCCTTCAACGCCGCATATCTTTTTAACAAACTATTTCTTGTTAAATCAATTTCTTGCTTCCACCTCTATAGCACAGATTTGTCTCGTGTTACGTGAAAGAACGCTTTAATTTGAAAACTCTTTACCAAGATTTCTAGAATTCAATATACAAACTCGTAATATTCAGTTAACGGCATTCTTACAGGATAAAACATCAATTATATAAGAAAGGAAGACTGATTACATAACAGATTTCAAATTCAATCTGCGTATTGCTGCATATAGTAGAAATATCTTTAGAATAGAACATGACACATGACATATGCTTATCAATATCTGAAGATCTTCCTAAATATTGATGGGCATTACACAGTTTATGGCACGAGATCAACTGCAAATATATATATATTTATTAAAGAGAGAGAGAGGGGGGGGGGGATTGAGAGAGATAGATCTGTCAGAACGCAATTGGATATCGTTTAGTACACGTAATCTACAGATTTAAATTCCAGATGTAATTTGACTCGTGACTTAAACAAATATTAAGGTAATCTACCCATCATTAAATTGTGATCATGGTTTACAAAGTGATCGTTGTAATTTTATAGTAAATGCAAGCCTTTATAGACTCTGAACTTTAAGCCCGAAACTCCAAGTCATTGAATGTTTGCATCTGCATTGAAGTCCTTTTGAAGATTTTGAAGGGACATGGTTATAATTTAAAGATGGGTGGATTGCATGTAATGCAGGTGAAGATATTCAATAGGGACATCTTTTCTAAACACATTGTAAACAAAACTGTCTAACGCAAATCAGAATATACATGTTTCATTGAAGTGTTGTGCCTGTGTTTTGTGTGTTTAAAAACACTTGATAAAGTTTGATATGATTACATGACATGATTACTTTACAACAGATTTCTTTATCAGAAATGGAAAATCACATTTCCTTAAGGGATTACATGTCGATCAGACTTCCCCCCTCCCCTCTCTCTCTCTCTCTCCATCTCTCTCTCTCTCTCTCTCTCTCTCTCTCTCTCTCTCTCTCTAAATAAAGGGTATTTATACACGTGCATTTCTCGGGTACCACATCAAGACCATTTGAAATTTGTTTAAAAATCGATGTCACCTTCTGTCCAATCGTTGCAAAATGAAAAAAGCATTTTGTTCAGATATAAATAAATGGTTTTTCACCTGTTTAAAGTTGTATTACGACCATCTGCTTGTTAATAAGGCATGAGTATAAAACAGTGAAAGTTTGCATTAACTCGAATAAATAACCTCGTGCGACATTACTGCATTAAATATTCATTAAAGTAATCCATTCATTGATAAATTATAGTCATGATCATTCAAACGCTTAAAAAGATCAGTGAAGGTGTAAGCATCTACTGATTTGGAGATATAGATTATTTTGCTGAAAGTCTTGTTTTGCAGTTACTACACATTTCCCACAAACACTTGATGGACCAAGATTACAATGTAATGATGGATGGATTACCTTAAATGACAAACTTTCTTTTCCTAGAGAACAGTTAGAATCCAACATCATAATCGAAATAGAGTGTCAGTCCATTTCTTAGGGGAGCTAGGTTTGTTTGTGTGTTTGTTGGATTTAACGTCCCGCCGACAGTATTTCAATCATTTGGAGACGATGTCTACTTGAGACAGATATAATGCTGCCACACTGCCGTTTCACTCCGTAGACATTAAGCAAGATACCACACACAGTCACATTATCCTGACACCGGGCTAACCAGTCCAGGAACTACCATTATATGTTGAGCGCCAGTCAAGGGAGTATACCAGTACTATTTTTACGACTTTGGTATGTCACGGCCGGGGATCAAACCAACGACTTTCCGCTCCTGGGGAGCTAGGTTTTAACTTTGATTTATCAGAGGCCTGTCTTTGTCAGCCCTAATATTTACGTGGTATCTACACGGTGATTTGTCTGAACCGGAAAAAAAAAGTAAGAGTTCACAGAGGCACTCGGCACTCGGGTAGGACCACTGACCTACCACAAGCCAGCTGGAAGGCCTTCTAACATGAAAAACCCGAATGAACCTGCCGGGATTTGAACCCACAGTTGAGTGATGTTAAGTCATCGACTTAATCCCCTCGGTTATGCATTGAGGGCTCTTAGGTTAGAGCAGGATACGATTACTTTTTGTAACGTTCCTGTTATATTTGCTGTGGGGATATGCTCGATCACTGAAGTTTGCCTTGCACTTAAGTATTAAAAATAAAAGTAAAGTTGTCTTAAATATTATCATGCCTGATGCTATCCCTTTCTACCCCCATGCACATTTGACATTGTATATGCATAAGCCATAATTCGCATATACAATTTAAAAAAACAAACAATTTCTTTAAAGGTTCAAAATAAAAGTGACATTGAATTTGGCATTTTTTGAGATAAGAAAATCATTTTGTAAACTTCAGCTCTGTGAACGATCCGCCAATGGTAATTTATTTTTTTATTTATTCAAGTAAGGGTGCCAAATAGAAAATAAAACAAAGAAGCTCATGCAATATAATAACATGTATTTGCTCCACGTGCCTTGAAAACATCGCTGTAGAAAATTCAATATAATGTTTCAGTTAAGTTGGTTATTGATTCAAGAAGTGGAGAATGAACCAACTGAAGTCACACATGCAAAAACGGTGGGAGTTTAGTCCAAATATTTAGTGCCGTAAGGGGAGAGTACTCGCTCTCATAACGAATAAATCGGATCACCTCGGTGATAATGACGGAATAATCCTAGGTGTTCCGATTGATAACGAATGTCAGAGAACCATTGTAAAAGAAATCGCATTCATATCGTCTACCTGTAATTTCATGATAAAATTCAAAAAGTAAAAAAAAGTGTATCTTTAAAACCAAAAGGAATTTTTAATATACGAGAGAGAGAGGGGGGAGGGGAAATTCAAGAAAATACCTTTAAGTAATATATATATCGCATGGCTTTCGCGAGTTAAGCTTGATTAACCTGCACACTATACATGATTGCGCGCATATACACGAATGTATGTGGGATCACGAGCGAAGCCATTGCAATATGTCTTGTAACATGGCCAAAATTCAGAAGTTACTCTAAATATGTGGCCAATCAGAAGCTCTGAAAATTCAAATTTATCCATCATTTATTTTAATAGAGCATCTTTCTATTTCAAATTGTCAAAATAGATCGATGTTTCAAGTGCGCATTTGCAACAAGCCCAACCTACAGGGCATTACTTTTTGATGACGTAAAAACTAATCCGGTTCTGTTCAACCGCTTATCTGAACAGCATTTTTTATTTCGACCAAAATGAGATTACAAATTGTGCTCATGCATATACAATAAAATCCAGGCTAATCATGTTACTCTTTCTTTTCTCCCGTCTTTCAACTCTCTCTCTCTCCTTTAAAGTTATTCTCAAATTTTCTTTCATGCTTTTGTCCAAATTTCTGTTTCTTTCTATAACTGTCAGACTTTGAAAGATACGGACACGAATCTCGACTCACACGTGATTCGAAACCATAACCCCTGGATCAGTGAACCGGCGTTTTACCTCTGCATGAAGGTTACTCCCACTTGTTTCGTCAATATTCACTTGAATAATTAAGAACAAAATGAGTTCGAAAAACACTATACCCTAATCTGAACTGGTCAGATGTCAACTGAAAGTCATTCATGAGTGAAGTAAGTATGTCAAATATATAGACTTTTCTCCATATAATAATGGAGTAATGCTCAAAACAATAATTAAAATAAAAATAAAAAATAAAAAAATAAAAGGAACTAGTTTTAGAAATAATAGAACATGTCAGAGTTCTGTCTCATAATCATTACACTTCTGCTACTCACTATCTCAAATCAATACCTCGAATAGTTCAGGAGTTATATTATTGACAAAGATTGATATATAAAATAAAGGGGGATAATCAGAAAATCAGACCAGATCAGAGTTATGGTTCTAGGTTACTGCACAGCAAATAGATGCTATCATATTATGTTTTATGTTTCAAGTCCTTACGGTCTTTTGTTTATAAGTTTTACTAGCCATTCAACTGATTTCGTCGTTATCCTTTAACCGCTACCGACTGTTGTCGTCGTTGCTCAAATTTCAAAGACATGCCAACTTTAACATTTTATATTTCTGCCAGAATAGCGTTTTCGAAGCCGTGGTTTGGATGAATAAGAGATAGAGTGTTAACGTCAATAAGGCGTAGCTTGAGATAATTCATCTTGATCAGAAAACGTATTTTTTTGTGAATTGCCAAATGGCTCATTCCAACATAATTCCCGGTCACTTTCATTCAAATTAACGATAAGTAAGGCGTAAACAGGGTCAACAGTTTGTCAGCAGGATACTGTGGGCTTTGAAAATGTAAACTTGATTTTACCCTAAATTGATTTGAATATATAAAAACAGAACAAATACTTGTATTGTATATCCACTGCGTCTCACGCTACATGTACATAATACGACTGTTGTCGTCGACTCCAACTGATGTCTCATTTCCCGGCTGAACGGTGTGAATATGCCCCCGATCACAGATCTCGGGGCATAAAAAGGCAACAAACAGTCGGAATTGACACCAGTGGCGTCGCACTATCTTCTGCGATTTCTCAGTAACATAAATTCCTCGTTAAATCATTTAGTTGAAATATCTTGATCAAATCGCCATTAAACATTCATTCAAATTTGCATCTATCCATTCTCACGTGTTTATGTCTAAGCAGTAAATGATAGTTAGAGCATTGTGGAGCATTGTCAAGTTTCGTCTATTATATCAAAGAGACGTTTCTCTACTATCGATTAAAATTTGAACACGCAGATATTGATGTTTTGAATGAAATCCCCCTAATTGTCTTCACATGATGTAATCGTCCATTTTGATGTCTGGCAGCTTATTTTCCTGCCTGCCGTATCATGTAATATGAACATTGTGTCCCGGCTTCATTGCAATAGATCTAAGCTAGGTCGGGAACGTCTAAGTTGGATAGAATATATTAAGACATTTCCCGAAGGTCTTCGGTCTTCTATTGACTATAGGAATGTCTTAAGATAATTTATACTATAGTTGTTAGGTTTCGTGTTTGACCATGGATTAGAACGAAAATGTAGAAAAAAATCTTTTTCATATCACAAGTCGACCCCTTTTCATAATGTTTCCAAAAAATCGCTAATTCAGTGTGACCATACAAGTTTCTCACATTTGGGAAACATCATTAGTGATGTGCTCTCTTGACAACAAATATTCACAAACTCTGAAGGATTTACCGAATATTTGAAAATTCTGAATCATTTAGATCTATGTGTAAAGCACAATTTCCCGCTTTGCTTTCGCTATATCCTATCCTATTATATAGAAAGAAAATACTTAAATCAGTTTTCTTCTCCGAATCGAGGCAAAATATGATACTTGTGACAGCTTTGTACCACGTAGTATGACCTCGCCTTTTGTACTTCACATTAAATGGTGTTTTTGTCTAAATAAAGAAAATAATTTCATGATCGGGAGGAAAATGCAGTGGATAAATGGGTAATTTGGACTCCGTACACTCAATCAAGTTCAACTCGTGCAAGCCATTCAGTACATATTACTTAAATCGGTTTTGTTATTTACTCCAAACATAGTGTGGTTAAATGTAGATTTACTCATAATTCCGAGTTTATATGTAAATATTACACCCCAAGAGTGATACCGGATTCGACACAATCTGGCTTCACAAGTTGATCGTTTCTGTGGTCCGCGGAATTTCTTCTTAACAATGCAGTGATAGTTTTACAGGGAATAACTTCAATTGTTTTCGGTTTTATTTTGGAAGTAATATGCCGAAAGACGTAAGATTTAATCACATTTTATTGCATGCGTAGCTTTTAATCCTCTTTTTATCGTTACAGTCCATGATTTGGTGTTACGGATCTCAGGCACGAAGCGTAGACTTGATTCACAGTTGAACTTAACACAAAGTTGAACCTGTATCAGCGTCCACCTGTATTAAGCGGTCAACATAAATTTAGCAGTAAATTTTCATATTACTTTCATTTTGTTATATGTTTAACCTTCATTTAGCAACCATCTCTGTTAAGAGGTTACATTCTCTTGTTCCCTTAATTGACCGCCAAAGACAGGTTTGACAAAAAAATCTAAGCAAACTATTTTAAAGAAAACCATGCAAACCATTAAACCTCTCCCGCTGGGATATACAATACGTAAATGATATGCGTAAAGTACTAACATGTGCACTGCGCATGCGCAGTGTGCTACACTAATGATTGTGAATTTTTTTATAAAGTCGACCAAGATTATCCTCGACGTCTACTATCTAGTATATTACGAAACCCTGATTCGTGTCCTGCTTCGTTACTTTTTCTTATTTATGTATATTTTCTTCCGTTGATTCCGTTTTTTTTTTATCTTGCAAGTAAATAATATTAACTTTATCTCTCAATCCAGAATAAGTGCATTAGTAATGCAGCAGATGTTATTCTCGTAACTTTATTGACTTAAGTATATCTAAACAACACAAAGTGCACGCGGCTGCGAAGTTTAGCTTTCAGATACATATCAGCAAAAACGCCTGAATAGAGAAGTGGTTGACGAACTGGCCTTTCAGCAATGTAGCACTGGTTCGATCAAAAGTCTGTCTGATATTATAAAAAGAATGATGCATACATCATTCTGCCCCTCTGTCTGTTCATCCGTTCAACTGATTGTCTAATTAGATTCAGTGGTAACGTATTTGCGGATCCAAAGGTTTTGGCTTCGAATCCCGTTAGGGCAAGGGGTATTTTCATGACCTTCCCGGGTAATAAGTACTTGTCCAACCTAGGAGCCATTAAGAAGGATAAGTATAAGTTATATTGGACTTCTTTCCCACTCGACGTAAAATGAATAAAGGCAAACATAATTTGTCTTTATCTTGATTGAAGAATTCTCTGAGTTGCTAGCTGCAGAATATTTGGATCACTAAGTAACATTTGACAAATGTGTTTGTTAGCCATTGTACATTCCAACTGCACGTCGGTTGCACGCTATTAACAAAGAAGCGCGAGTATTATTTGAACTTAAAGGCGTATGTCACAGTTTACCATCGCAATGTTTTGGACACGTCAAATGTAATTTATTTCGGATTAGTTTAAACTTATTTATTTTACGTCGATTTGCAAACAAGTTTTTATAACTCTCGACAGTTCCTGGGTTGGACCAGTTCGATGCGCCCGATAAGATCGTGAGGATTTCTTGCCTCCAACGGGGTTCGAACCTACAATCTTCGGATCTGTAATCGGACCACTGGACCACGGCGCCCTTATTTATATACATATTTCGGATGTTCCAAATGTTTGGATATAAGCTGTCACAATGTCAGCCTAACCACGTTAAAAATGTGTTTTGCCAGTATAGGACGTCTGTTTTGAAAATGTTAACTGAATTAAGCATATTGAATAGATTTTATACTTTGTATTCTTTTTTAGTATTTGACTGTTGACTGTTACCGTAGAAACAGCTCAGTAGCTCGAAAATGAACTTGGTGACCTATATACGTTTATATATACGTATTTTTTTTTTAAATATTTACAAGGAAAATGAAAGAATCTACTGAAGGATTTTATGCGCACAAAAAATGTTTGAAAATGAAGATATTTTTATGGGCTTTTGTCAATATCTGTAAATATGAAGTACGTGAGTACATTTTATACCAATGATTCAAAGAAATTGAATTATCATGGATAAATTGTTAGTATGTCTTCCAAACGTAGCATAAAAACAAACACGGGGACCTATTAATTTCTTTACATTTTTTTTTTTTTTGTATTCAGTGTATTTTTGTACATAATACATGTGAAAATCAGAAAAACAATGTGACATACGCCCCAAAAGTTGTCACGCTTCAGATGTCGATGAGCCGTAAAAATATTGTCGGGACATTTAATTTTCTCCCGTCTGAATTGGGTGACATTTAAGGTTTAGCATGTGTTTCCAAGAACCTTTCTGACGAAAGCTTGCCATTTCATTGGAGCCTGGTTGCTAATTAGATGATAAATTTACTTCTACTTGACTCTTATCATAAATTACAGATCTTAATCATTTTAAATAAAAGTCTTTTCCGTATAAATATATGTATTTCCTCATTTTAAGCTATCGAAATTGATTTGATAAAAAATGTGGAAAATTATTTGTTAAATTAGACAAAGTTAAAAAAGATATATGCAGTGAGCAATATCTTAAAGAACATGCACGTACCTACTCAACACATTCCGATGTTACACCTTCCGACGTTCATAACGCACAGTTTGATCATGTCTGTTCACGTACATCTAATACTTTTAACCACTAGACTTCTTCGTCAACCGTTTTATGTCCCTCTTAAGTCTTTATCGTTACAACAGCACTTAAATATGAAACCATTAAGCGATAAGGATTTCAGAGGCAAATATGGCTTTTATATATTTAAATACTTCCGTATGCTTTGTGAAAATTGATATGTACATACATGTTTGTATACTTTTCCTTGTTGCCTGACTGCATTTCTGTTAGACGGTTTCAAATGATAAGTGTGTAGTACTACATGACATGCGCTTACTAGCTAGCAAACTAACAAATGAGAAGAGCAAGCATACATGTATGTATATGCAGATAGCCATGTCTTCTTTTGAGAAGTGTATAGTGCTAAATGCTTTCTTCCAAATAAGAAGTGCAAGATCGTCTTCAACATTTGCTTATTAATGGCAATTACTTTTCTTAACATGCAAGTCACTACTTTCAGGTCCTTCTAAACTATCCTATGTCGTTTTATAGTTACATAAAACGCAGACAGTGGACTATGTTATCTTTTCAGACGTCATTACGGCTTTCACTGGACGGCTTTCTTACGTAAAATGCAGTTTATTCAAAACTTGAGTATTTTTATGTATTTCAGAGATCTGAAATATATTACAACATAAATACATATTTATGGTAAGTTCCAGTAGACAGTATTGATAATGGTTATTTTGTTTAGTCAGTTATTTGTTCGATTACTTTTGACATAAATAAACGTTAGTGAGGTTGATCGACCACAGGTGATTGCAGTTAAGGGAATCAATCAGAAAACAATCATTCTGCTAGTCTTACTACCGACCTTACTACAGGGAGTAAAGTCTGGTACCCGACCTTACAACAGAGAGTAAAGGTCTGGCATCGCCGTGCAATGGTTGCCTGCAGTCGGCCAATCAAAGATGGCGGATTGCAGCAAGCAAATATATATGGGCATATCTTTGCCTAGGATTGTGCCAAGTTGATACCGTTTAACAGAACATTGGAACAATTCATGTTTTATCAGTGGGAGTCGATTTTTTAGGATGGCACGCCGTTCTGATAGTTTAAATGTGAAGAGATTATACGATGTTTGGAAGTGTGTGTGTCTTAAGTGTCTTGATAGATTCTATCCTATACATAGCAGACAGCAGTTAAGAAAATGGGGACTGGTCCGATCCTAAATGATAAAAAAGAGAAATAAATGAATGATATATTTTGTTGATCTAGACCTAAATATATTTGCTTGCCTTCTTTGTTTCATTGTAATCCGCCATCTTGGATTGGCCGACTGCAGGCAACCATTGAACGGCGTATGCTAGACCTTTACTCTCTGTTGTAAGATCGGGTACCAGACTACCACTCTGCATGCTTGCCTTTGAAGATTTGTGTTGCTAACACCAGTCAAAAGAACAAGAAGACCCTAACCGGCAAAGATCACGGGTTAATCCTGCATGTACACGAAGCTGTCATGTATCTCGACGTTTTCTCATGACGCGCTTAGTCATATCGGACCAGTTATCTACCTCTCTCTCCACCCCCCCCCCCCCCCCCCCCCCCCCCCCCCCCTCTCAAATATAATTAAACGAAAAGCTTATCATGCACCTGTCCACTTCTTTCCTTCATTTAAACTCACTTTAGAAAAAATCAGTAGATTTACTAAAATTATTAAGAAAGTATTGTTGTTTTATAAGATTCCCCCCGCCCATGCCCCACTGCCCACCGAAATGTCCGGTAGGCGCAATCTCGTTACCTCTCGAGGTACGTGATAAAGTGCGTTATTTCGGAAAGCTGCTAATCTCAGTTTATAAGTATTTGTATTACAGAGCACTTCAATGTGATAGATTAACGTTATTTACCCGGAACCATGCGAACCTATTAGAAGTCTAGAAATCTGAAACAAGAGGGCCAAGGTGGCCCTGTGTTGCTCACCTGAGTAAGATTGCTGTGTTAGGCATGATTACCAAAAATTCGGCATCTAAAGAGCTTGCAATGTTTTTTCTAATATTTGACTAAGTGACCTAGATTGTGTCTCCTACCTAATTTTGCATTCATCTAGGATTTCATGCATACAATATTCTTATCAAGTTTTATGAAGACTGTGACAAAATGTAGCTTGATGCTTTTTCCCATGATTTGACCTGGTGACCTACTTTTTGACCCATGTGACTCAGTTCTGAACTCATCCAAGATTTAAGTAGACAAACATTCTGAACAAATTCCATGAAGATTGAACCAAAATTGTAACATCTACAGTGTTCATAAGATCTTTCTAAGATTTGACCTGGTGACCTACTTTGACCCAACATGACCCAGTTTTAAAGTCCATAAATAATTTCATGAAGGCAAACATTCTGACCAAGTTACATAAAGGTGGCCTCTACAGTGTTCACAATGTTTTTCTAAGATTTGCCATGGTGACCTACTTTCTGACCTCATGTGACCTAGTTTTGAAGTAATCAAAGATTTCATGTAAACAAATATTCTGACTAAGTTACATGAAGGTTCGGCCAAAAATGTGGCTTCTAGAGTGATCACGATGTTTTACTATTAAGATTTGCCCTTTTGACCTACTTTTTGACCCCATGTGACCTATTATCGAACTCATCCGATATTTCATGTAGATAAACATTCTGACCAAGTTCTTTAAAGGTTGGGCCAAAGGTTGGCCTATAGTGTGTTCACAGGATTTTTCTAAGTTTTGACTCCGTGACTTATTTTTTTACCCTACCCGACATGACACAATTTCGAACTCATCTGAGATATCATGAAGTCAAACATCCTGACGATGTATAATGAAGATTCGGCTAAAAATGTGGCCTCTAGCGTGTTCACAGGGTTTTCCAAGATTTGAAGGTTGGGCCAAATATGTGACCTCTAATGTCTTCGCAAGGTGTTTCTAAGATCTGACCTGATGATCTGGTTTTAGAGCCCATGTCAGTCAACCAATTTCAAACTCATCCAAGATATCGTGTAGACGAATATCCTGACCAAATGTTATGAAGATTTGGCTAAAACTATGTCCCGTGGAGTGATCACAAGGTTTTCCTAAATTTTTCTCAGATTTGACCTGGTGACCTAGTTTTGGACTCCACATGACCAAATTTCGAACCTATCCGAGATATTATGTAGACAAATATCCTGACCAAATTCCATGAACATTGAGCCAAAATTGTGACCTCACAAGCAATTGTTGACGACAGAAGACGCATGGAGGACGACAGACAAAATTCGGTTACAAAAGCTCATCCTGAGCACAAAATAAAAAGTTTTTAATATTATATCTTTTCATAAAAATGAAAACATAGAATGACATTCGCATATTGTAGATTAATGCAAGTGGTACATAAAGTGAAAACATCTTGCTGTGAAATAATAGTTATACGCATCGAAAATCTCACCATTTAGTATTTTGTATTGATGTCAAAATACTTTCAATCTTTACATTTTGCATTGGCGAGTATTCCCGAAGACGATCCGTAATCGAAAGTAATTTGAATTTGAAAAACCGTCGACGAATTACATTTTGTTAATCTGCTACGTCATCCATTCAAGTACTCGCGATTAGCTAACGGAGACAAACGGAAGGTGTATAGAAAACGTCAGAAATTTGACGAAGACTTACGGAATATGCAACTCAGATATTTTGAAAACAATTGTATGATCTTTGATTATTATTATTTTTTATTTTTTTTTTGGTTTATGCATTGTAGTTATGTTGTCGTCAACGCGTATTTACAATTTTTATCTCTAAACAAATCAGAAACAAACATTTTGCTTTTCTGTCCTAAGAATATACATTGCTTTTGGAAGAATAATGGGCTGTTATTAGAAATAAATAATCTTATTACATAAATGCGTGTTTTACATAACAATTTTACCATTAATTTATTATAAATTAAGGTATTGAGACTCTAATAGGCACTATGGAGAAATGTTAAATAATATTATTGTTGTGTTATATACCGGAAAGAACACCTGTAACAAAGGGGGAAAAACGTCTGATTTTGGACAGTTTTCTTATCTAAAGCTTGGACATGGAAGGTATGCTTTTAAGAAAAATAATTTAAAGATAATTCAAGTATTATCTGGCATCAATTGTGATTATATGCTTATTAGTATTTTTGACACTAGTTAGACTGTGGCAAAACCATTAAAATCTAATTGAAATCAGTCTAATTGAGCATGGTTACCTCCTCACTTTTTGTATTTAATAAAATGCATTCTATGCAAACAATGCACAGTGTCACTGTGAGTTACAGATATACATCTTCATTGGAGTGAATGCTGATTAAATACAACAGGGTAGGCGAACAATTCAACATGATGAAGTGTTTGCGAGTAGGTGAAAGTAGGTCATGCTACTTAACAAGGTACAAAACTGCTTCGAGGAGTTTTGCTTATTGCGCCACAACTGCCATGTTATTGCGATTTATTTAAAAAAATATATAGAAAAAGAACTATCCTCTTTGTAGTGATACGGACTCTTTGCTTTTTTCGCAGTTTCTTATAGCAAATTCCTATCGTATACCCGGCTTCCCGAGGGCAGGCCGGAATAAGGGAACCAGCCGATCCCTTGAAACCTCAGTATTTCAAATAAGCAATTATGGTAAAGGACTATGAGGTGACCATATTTGCCAGTTGAAATTAAATTCTGATCATTGTTTTTTATAGAAGAAGATTTTTGAAATACAATATTATATAAGGAAACTCTGGCCGAACCCATAGGGACCTCATTTTCAAGGGATCAACTTTATTTTAGCAGTTATGGTAGAGGACTCTGAGGTGACCATTGCAATCAATTGAATTTAAATTTTGATTATTGGTTTCATTTTGATCAGGATAATCAGGATATTGTTATTGATAGCATACATAGGTAGTATGCCATTTGTATGTTTGATACCGTAGCACTGTATACCTCATGTTGTCCGTACAATTTATAAATTAACCCTTTCCCTCATATAGACTCATTTTGACGCACTCAGTAGGTACCACATAAAGCCTGATTTGCAGAAAACCACAGTTAAACCTTACCAAATTTAATTACAAAATCCTCATTTCCAGACCACAGAGGAGCAGCGAACAGCATAAAACCTGATCAGCCTGCGAGTTACTCGCAGGCTGATCTGGTTTTATGCTGTTCGCATAGGTCTTTTCATGGTTTCCTCTATGAGGGAAAGGGTTAAAATAATTAAATTCAAGCAAACAATAAGTGCATCTAATGTAATGTGCACATTCTCTGTATCACAACTGAATCTACATCCATGTGCGAGACAGGCTGTATGCGTGTCAAAAATAGACTGAATCCCATAAGGTTCAGGGAAAATATTAAGAACGTTTAAGTACAGACGATCCAGAAGCAAACTATAGGAAAAACAACAGTCTATACATATGTATATTGATATATGTAGTATTGTCGTGCATTACGACATGCTATTTGTTATACTTGTTGTCAGTAGTCTGTAAGGAATTGCGCCGAATCAAAAATAGAACGATATCATATATTACAGGGACACAAATGTGGACTGATATTGCCGATCACGAAACTTGCGACAGGTTCGAGTCGAAGATTTCATTAACAAAACTCCCTAAGTTAAGATGATTCAATACTTTAACTGAAATACAACGAAAGGGCCTTAAACCCAACCAAGAAACACTGGCGTAGCTTCCTTTTGGTCACTTTAGTCCTGAGCTTGCACATCATTTCGAGAAATGTGATCTTCAAAAATCCAAAAATGCATTAAAGTTTGTAAATAAAAATAATGATACTAAACATACATGCGATATAACTAAATTTTTGGTCCCAGGTATGCCGAAAAACGCACCTCCTAGAAAAAAATAATTCTCCGGGAGCATGCCACAGAACCCAATAGCCCGGTCCTGCACATCGATTTAGGACTAACTATGACCATGAGCAAACAAACACGTTATTGATGGACAAGACTCATGAAACATGTTAGCACTAGAATTCTGCATCATGTCAAAAAAGTAGCAAGGAGAACTACGACGACAGTTACACAGTAAGTGACACTAGCTATTCGATACCGAAGTTGTGTTATCGCTTGTTTTACGCCCTCTTCCAAAACACAACACATTTACTTGAATTATTGATTTGAGGGTGCTATAGGCAATTCCTTGAAGAAGAGACATTACAAGGTAGCGTATACATTTCTAATGGTACTTTGAAACAAAGTGCAAAATTGATGCTAGTGTATCCAACCGAAAAACAAGTCAGAGTATGTATATTCAACATCATGAGTTATGAATGTACCCCTACATACCTTTTGACTGTAAGTAAATGTGACACATTCACAACTAGTTTGTAAACTGTAGATTTTAGATTTTCAATTGTTTGGTTATGTTAAGGATGGCTTTGAAATTACACGCCGTATTGACAATTATTACACACTAATGACCATTTTAATTTCGAAACAAATTGTGTGCAAGTAATTTCACATTGACTCGTGATATGTGGTACTTTGAGTACGGTAGTACGTACGTAGTATACATATACAAGATTTTCCAAAGGTACGAACTGTCTTAGACGTTTGTTTCGCGAAAGCGGGCACTGCGCATGCGTAATTCTGGATATCTATTTAATAGTGCATAATCATTTAAATGAGACAGCCGACATAGATATTCAGTCAGTCAGCTGGAACTCTATACCTAAAGTATGGTACTAAAGGATTGCAGTGATAGCGGAAAAACGACAACAAAACCGAAATAAATGATAAGATGACATTGAATAGATATTGAATAGAATCATTGCTTCAGATTGACCAAGTCGATCTTCTCTTCAGATTACAGACATAAGCAGAAATTCTAGAATATAAATGTACACAGCTTCTTTAACGTGTAAGAAGTCAGACAGTTTATTGTCAAAACAGTGAAGCTTCTAAAAGGATCTGTATACAAAGATAATTTTGACAGGCAGATTTTAGATCTCGTCAACTCGAAACTTTCAGTTGTGTAATAAAAAAAATGCCAACCGAACAGCATGTCTTGAAATAAGATATAAAACGATGAATCACGGTATACTCTATACCAGACAATAACGTGTCAGGGTCTGCCAGTGGCTCCGATAGAATCACGGAAATTAACATTTACATTAGTCGTATTGAAAATACAAGACTTGGACGGTCAACACAAGTATCACCATGAACAGCAATCTAACCATGATGTGTCCATAAAGTTAAACATCGCTGCAAAGTATGAAAACATTGTCTTTAGATAACATAAACGGTGTGTCAGTTGTGCTTTCAGCAAGCCGCAGAATCAATCATGCAGTGGAAAGACCAAGAGGTTGCGACAATTGTTAACAATGCTTTTTCTTTCGTTAAACGAACAAAAAACTCATAGATGAAATGAAATGCGGGAAATATAACCTGGACAACAAACATAAAAGTAAAGGTGATTCCCATTATTTTAAAGAAAATTGATTTCAAACAAAAATGACATTTTCAAGAGTAATTGATTTTTGTACAGTGGGGAAATTAATGCGGAGATGTATTGGTCTGGCAAAATTGTGTCCCTAGACGGTAGAGAAAAGGGCAATGTGGGATAATGAATTGGAGATAAAAATAAGGACGAGTATGAGAAAACGTACGCTTTCATTGTACTGTCTGATTCAATATATTGACGTACCTCAGGACAACAACAGTATGAAATATAAACCCGAATTTATGTAACGGCTAGATGTTATGAAATGGAATAATCATTAAATTGGAAATGAATACATTTGCCGTGTGTCCTCACCTTCTACGAGGATTACTACGCTTTGTCCAGTCGTTGTAGGTCAAATTCAAAATAAAATTGACAGATAGTACTGTACATGTCATATGTGGGTTTCTCAAAGTTAACTTGTGAAAAGAAAAAAAATCTGAAATTGACTGCTCGTTCTGGTACACTGCATCGATTCGTGAAAGGTAAATTCAAACTTAAAGTCCATTCCAAGGCATTTGGTTATTATACTGAGACCAAAAACTGAAGAAAATCAGTTGGTGGTTAAGCAACAGATGATTTGGTAAAACCGGCTAATAATAAACTGGGCATATTTCTTAAATGTCTTAATCGATTGTGTGACACGAACTTTCAATTCTAGTTCACTACTTCCTCCCAGTACTCCAGTGCCTTCCTACATCAGAAATACACAAAATGACGACTGGAGAAGAAAGAAGCAAAATACTCCTCTTATTCAATTTTTATCTGAAATCATTTATCTTAAGCAATGCAAACACAGTGTGGCCATACCAGGCGGTATATGACGTTCTCATGTAGCTTTATTTGACTCGATTCGAAAATGAAAACTGCTGTTAGTATTTTATTTCTTCACCACCTTTAATGGGATATAGCGCATGCGAAATGGAAAATTGTGCATTACACAAAAGCTCTCATAGATGTACAGTATTTCCTTCCATTCGAGAAAATATTATTAGCGATGTGTTTTGCGTGTTAGCAAACGAAATTACACGAACTCTGAAGGTTTTCCTGAAAGTTTGGACAATTTTTACAGTTGGCAAACGAATAATTGGGACCTATGTGTAGTGTACAATTTTCTGCTTCGCATACGCTATATCCCATTAAAATTAATAAGGAAATAAAATACTAACGGCAGTTTATCCCTCTAAATCGAGGCAAAATATGCTGTTCGTGATAGCTTTAAATGATGTCATATACCACGTGGTATGGCCACACGGCAACTGAGGATCGGCAATACCTGGAATAATTCGCTCATATAAACTGACCAATCAGTGAATAAGGAAAATTGTATGTTTATTTTCTCCTTGAACAATGTATGGAATCTAGTCTATATACAAATGTATCATGTGTTTGTGAATTGCTCGGTGATTTTCGTAGGTTTACGTCTCATTTATTTAGTTCTTTTAGCATCGATTGAACAAGTTCTTAAAACTTATACAAATCCCTCTCGGCGGTTCCTGGGATGGACGAGTACTTTGCACCCGGGAAGGTCCCTTCAACATAACGGTGTTCGAATCCACAACCTTCGGATCCACAGTCGTGTACGTTACCACTGGATGAAGGCTACTCCTTAAACGCAGTTGATATTAACTAAACATTTGAAAATAAATTGGGTACTCCGTGAAACGATATTCTGAATATGTTCATAATTCTGGGTTTAGTCCCAAGTCTTAGTATGTAGGAAGCGAACTTATCTTTAAAAACGTAATATATTTCATAATGATACAATATTCATTAAAAATAAAGATAAATGATATTGACATATTGTAGACCAGCGCAAATGATACATGGTGTGCCAAAAACTGCTGAAAAATAACAGTTAAATGCATTGAAAATGTCAATCAAATAACCTCATCGCCTTATCAAGAATTGTTTATCTGCCATTTTATCAATTTAGGCCATTGTGATTTGTTAATGGAGACATACGGAAGGTCTATGGAAAAAGTCAGAAATTTAGCGAAGATATGCGGAAAATGCAATTTCATTTATTTTTGTAAGTAAATTATTGACATTTAGTAAAATATTTAAGAAATAATAAATATTTGCCTATATTTTATCGGCTACTAAAATATGGACGGGAGGTTGGATGCGTAGTAATTAAATCACGAGTGCGTAGCACGAGTGATTTAATTATTCGCATACAAACGATTCTAACCACGCAATTATTTCGTACTTTACAACTCTGCATTTGCTTGACTTATTTGCGTCATTCGTGTGGCATTTAGTTGCTAGGCGCGTGCCGACAAGGCTGTTACTTCTGTTGTATTTACCCTACGAATGACTGAAATACTGTCGGTTGGACGTTAATCCCAACAATCAAAAAACAAAGTTGTAACATATTTGTTTCTGGATTCTACTTGCAAACCCTGCTGCCCTCGGTAGAATTAATCACACTACAGTGAGAGAACTGTGAAGCAAAATGCAAAGAGACGCTTATGTGATTAAACGTGCAGAGGTTATGAAGGACTTTTAATGTATAAAATGGTTAGTCTAGTCAATAGATGTTAATTCGATAAGGAAATCGTTTTATAATAATTATAATTATTATTTTAATTGCAAGTGTATGTAAATAAGAGTCATGTTTGCAAAGCACGTTATAATGATAATACACTGTTTGAATACGTGTAAATAAAGCAGCAGATACAATAGTATTACATCAAGCATGTATACCTTCCCTATAATCTTTTTTTTTTCTATTTTACCATGTGCAATTTGCAGATACAATAAAAAGAATATCGTATTTCATTCTTTATTGTGTCTCAAACTAAATGCAAGCGTACCTTTAAAGCTCAAACTCTGAAGTACAAAGTTGCTGACAAAATTATACACATAGGGTATGGCTGCAACCGTGTGTCAAACGTAGTTTACTATTAGTAACTTACTTATGAACTTATTCATTTTAAGTCTACTGTGAAACAAGCTCTTCCACCTTATACTCATCCCTCTCGACTTTTCCTGGGCTGGACCAGTACTTTGCGCCTGGAAAAGTCATGAAAAATCATTGCTCCACCGGGGTTTGAACCAATAATATTTGGATCGGCAGTTTCTTATGTTACCACTGAACCAAGGCGCCTTTTACTGTTAATCTACAGCACATGTTAGGTTATATCTACCTTGGGCTCAAATAGTTCTTCATACATTGGACTGTTCCATTGTCGAGATCCACACGGTCAGTTTAATTGGTTCTTTAGACCGTCCCCCATGCATCTTAGTATACAATCTCCGCTATTGCTCACCGAGAAATTTGAGCTCATATCAACGGAAAACACATATATTAACATATGCACTCATTAAAACGTAATAAAATTACGAATCTCAGAAACATAATTTGTGTTTGGTATAAAGCATTCTGAGTAGTAAACGAATATGACCTGTATGATACTGTTATGATAAAGGGATTTGTCCACCTAAATCTATACATTTGTGTATATGAAACAATACATTTTGAATTAACGAAATATGTGTGCACAACTCTCTTTTGTTATTTGTTTGTTTGTTAGGTTTAAGGTTGCGTCGACAGTATTCCAGTCATTTGGATAATATGTCTACATGAGATAGTGCTGGCATAGGTTAGTATCACGTCATAGACATGTGGCATGATACCACACCCAGTTTCATTATCCTGACACCGGGCCAACTAGTCCTGGAAAAACCCTTACATGCTGAGCACCAACCAAGGTAGCTATACCAGTACCATTTTTTAAGACTTTGATATGTCGCAGCCGGGGATCGAACCCACGACCTGCCGATTCTGGGGCGGACGCTTTAACCACACGGCAGCCGGGACCGGCTACACTTTCTTTAAAAGGAGGGTAAATGGCTGTACTTTAGTTTTAGTTATCACAAAGGCACAATTTGATACCATACTTGTTCAAAATACGTTTAATGTACCTAGGACCTATATCAAATTCTGCTTCGATAAAAATCTGCAACAAGTTAAACCTCTGCCCTGCTGTTAAACAATATCCACCATTCAAATTCATCGGGAACATATTTTTTTCCACAAATGTTATAATTTCCTAGTGAGGAAAAAATATCGTATCTTTTCAGGGCGGGTAAAGGTTAGGCTTACTTTTTTGTGTTGTGTTTGTGATAGGTTTGATTTGGGGGCTTAAGTAGAGATAAGATTTAGGACGAATTTCATGCATCGGTATATCTCTGTAAAATATACTTCTCATTGATAACAATCAACATAAAAATCAAAGTACAGGTATGCATGGGGTATCCCGTTAAGATAGAGAAACAAGACTCTCTCTCTCTCTCTCTCTCTCTCTCTCTCTGTAAACCTATAATTATGAGGACTCAAGTTCGGTACAAACCACTCCGAAACATCATTTTTGACCAAAGAATCCCCTATTCAGACTGAAAACGATTTTCACATCTGTCCATAGCCTATAACGTTTTGAAGTGTAACCTTCTCATATCAGGATATTCGTTAGGATTGACCGGTGTAGAACCGGAATAGGCCTATCTTGATTTAAACGGTTGTACGAGCATACCGACCACATCGTTGAATTAATGTTAGCATCGACCAGGCCACCTTTCCTGTTTTAGACTTGACTTGACTATTTGAGTTTACCGTCGCCTAGACAGTATTTCAGTCATATAGTGACGTCCAGCTAATTACAGGTGGAGGAAGATCCCGAATGCACTGAGGCATCCGGGTAGAACCACCGACCCACCGCAAGCTCCTGTTTTAGACAGTCCGCTACTCACAAATAGTATCACAAAAACATCTGTTATTTTGTGTATACCAGGTCAACCATTGACTACCTATTATTCAAGTGTGGCTATTGGATACCCTGTAAGTCAGTTGATTAAGACAACGGATCCGTCGAAGGTTTTGGGTTCTCGGCTCGTTGGTGGCGATGATTTTTCATAGCCTTCCAGGCGGCAAGTACTGGTCTCGAGAGATGTGTAAAATTTGTCATAACTTGTTTTCCGATCGACGTAAAATAAATAAGTTTCAACTTAACACTGTAAAGGTCCACAGAAGATAACCTATCGGTTAATATTAAGACCACCCACTCTGACGTCATCAGCGATTATCGCTGAAATAGGAAATTCCAGTTTAGGAAGGGATGTTTCAATGTTACTGCGTATGAAACTGATCTGCAAGCCATATGCTGCATGTTTTACGTGCTTTCCAATTTGGTCGCCATATTTGTAAATAATATTATTAAATCCCATGCTCAAATAAACTGCATGATTATATTACCATAGCAAAAGATTATTGAGAGAGGCGACCATCCATAATGTAGCACTAAATTAAACCTTAAAGGGAGTGTGGGGGGAGAAGAGCACTTGACTAATTTATGTCACAATAACTTTTGAACACGTACTTAACGAGGTTGCCGGATATTGATTTTTTAATCAGGGTCACGAGAGGATGCCGGTACTTTATCCATTTAGCATTTGACTTGCGCTGTGCTAAAACTAAACGCAAAACCATTATCGCATTTATCTTCAAAGGCCTTGTGGCCTGAACAATTATTTTAACAAAATCAATAAAAAAAAATCTTCTTAAGATGATTGCAAGGACAACAGTCAATCACTATTATATGATGTTACTTCAGTTTTTTTTAAGTCCTAAGAAAAGGTAATGGAGCACTGAGAGTAAACTGTTTATGGCGGCATATTTCTGCCAATCACTTATCCACTAAACTATGTCGAAACTTTTCTGAAAAATTGTCACATATTCAGTTATAATCTGGCAAGTAGAACATTTTCAAACTATCCACTTATGTATCTTAACAGAATGATAGTGCCCACTACTGCTAACCACATATTCACTTAGATTAACTAGATATCATGTTTGTTTGTTTTTTCCAGATACCAGAAACTTATAAATATGTTTATAAATCTCTGCAGATACTTATATGAAAAAAATGCTTGTTTTCCACTTAATTTAACTGACTAACTTGCAAAAAAAGCACGATATCCAATTATCTTAAGTGAATAATGGTGGGCAGTAGTGGACACTAACGGACAGTTTTGTTTTGTTAAGATACCTAAGAGGTTAACACGGAAGTTTTCTACTTGCCAGATACTAACTGGATATGTGGTAAATTTTCAGAGAAGTTTCTACATAGCTAAGTGGGTAAGTGACTTGCAGAATATGCCATCATAAAGCTATTTATTTACGTTCTTACTTGAGTTATACTTCCGTTCGACAATATTTCTGTCTTTTGCGTACTTCGTCTACATAAAGCAGATATACTGCTGAAACAATTGGCATGATACCACACCCAGTCACAATATCTTGACACCCGGCAATCAGTCCAGGAAGTGTTGTAATATAAAGTTACAAATCGATATCAGAAAGACGTTAACATCAATGTATGTACTTAATGTATGGAATTATGTTTTGACGTTACTATCCAAGTCCAACTCTACACGCATGCACACAAAGATTGGTCGTATATACTAGGTTACCCATTAAAACCAAGGGGTTTTTAAACGAGTTAAACCGATCGAAAATTTTGAAAAATACTGCAGTCCTCATTGGTCAAAACATAATTCCATACATTAAGCTTCGAAATGATTGATAGAATACAAGTTTGAAATTGGCACTAGAAAGAACCGCTTGTACTTTGAATCGTAAAAAAAGATATCATTCACAATTCATACAGTTTTGGAAGCCCCCTACCACACCGTTCAAAACGAAAATGAGTCGACGACAACAGTCGTACTACAAGTATATACATGTAGCGCAAGATTGACGATAAAGTTGCTTAATTAGGGTCCGTCTTGCCTGCCGCTCTGTGGGCGGACCCCGGAGTGTGACCCCTTTACTCCTATAAAATTTTATTTTTGAAATCCGAAAATGGTCAAATTAGAGGAAAACCTGTAAATTTTCAGATTTATTTATTTTTGCCTAAAGTTGATTTTTCAGTGTCACACAATGTGCGTATTTATCCAGTTTTAGACTGCATTTCGCATGCGCTACAGTCTTTAGAACCACACTCTCAGGTCGATTGACGACAGCTAGCACGTCAATTTAACATTTTTGTAGTATTACTACGCAGAAGAAAATTCTGAGGTTAAAAAATAGTTCATATTGAAACCTGTCGGTTAAGAGAGGAAACCCAATAATTTTCAAATTTCGTTCAGCACTAACAAAATGTAATTATCTAAATTTAGTATAATTTGCTACAGTATTTTAATTTAGAACATGTAACGTAAGCGGCATCTGTCAAGTTATTCTACTTTTGCATACCGAAAAGTAATTGTAGAATTACCGAAATCATATTGATACCGCCAAAATAAAAGCCACAAAAGCATAAATCTCACAAGAACTTTAAAAAAACAACATATGATATAATTTGAATCAAACGTGTGATGAAATATCGAAGCTTTATTCATCTTTGATGAAAGTTTTTAGTTAAATAAAATTTTATAGCTATAAAGTAAGAAGTGCATTTCGGTTTTTCTTGTATACATTTCGGTTTTTCTTTGTATTTCGTCATTTCTAATAACTACCACCCCACCAACTACGTTGATAGCGAATGACCAATGGGAAAGAAAACATATTTTCCCCCGTCAAGTTCGAAAGAACATCCAAAAAAAAAT
>CM037791.1:6437525-6487525 GCA_021229015.1 Solen grandis | reverse complement strand
TGTTCATGATAACTTTTTATTTAAAACGTGTGAAATGTTGGGAATTCGAAGACCTTCCTAACTGTACCCAGTTTTTCAAAATTGGTCATCATATAATGAAGTTAGATAAAGTTCTTACTTGTGTCTTACTAGTGTCCCAGTTATTAAATTTCTTTTTTTTTTCTAAGAAACAATAACTTAAAATACATTATTCATAGCTTGATGCACTGACGTTTAAATGGTATGAAGACTTAAATAATCGAAACATTAACTTAAAAGTTATGGTTGGGTAGTAATTATTGAATATTTTTTGTAAATTTTTGAAGGTTTCTTGAGTATTAACTGTCTATATCTCAAAAACCGTTACAGACAGGTGGATGCATGAGGCAAGTGAAATGTTGGAAATCTCAAGACCTTTCTAACGGTACCTAGCTCTATGAAATCGGACATCATATAAGGAAGTTACATGAACAAGAGGGCCAAGATGCCCCTAGATCGCTCACCTAAGAAAAGTATCATTCATTGCCTGTACAAAACAGATTGCTTTAGAATTAAGATGATGAGGTGAAACAATGTTCAGGAATTTTCTGATCCCATCCACAAAAGATATCATCATGACAAACATTCTGCCAAAGTTTGAGGATGATTGGACCAAAAATGTTGCCCTCAGAGTATAAACAAGATTTTTCTAAGATTTGACCTATGACCTACTTTTGTCCAGCCCCACCCATTTTCAAACTGGTTCGAGATATCATCATGACAAACAATCTGACCAAGTTTGAGGAAGATTGCATCAAAACTGTGGCCTTTAGTGTGTAAACAAGATTTTTCTAAGATTTGACCTATTGACCTACTTTTTGGTCCGGCCCGGCCAATTTTCGAACTGGTTCGAGATATCATCAAGACAAACATTCTGACCAAGTTTGAGGAAGATTGGATTAAAATTGTAGCCTCTAGTGTGTAAACAAAATTTTTCTAAGATTTGACCTACTGACCTTCCTCAAGATATCATCAAGACAAACATTCTGACCAAGTTTAAAGAAGATTGGATCAAAATTGTGGCCTCTAGTGTGTAAACAAGATTTTTCTAAGATTTGACCTACTGACCTACTTTTTGATCCAACCTGACCCATTATCGTAGGGGTTCAATATATCATCAAGACAAACATTCTGACCAAGTTTGAGGAAGATTGGATCAAAACTGTGGCCTCTAGTGTGTAAACATCAAAATTGTTGACGGACGACGGACAATCAAGTATCCCAAAAGCTCACCCTGAGCTATGCTCAGGTGAGCTAAAAATGAGCATTAATTAAAACCGTTCTTTCATGCACTTCTGCAGTTGTATGTATGAGGCTGTATTTTTCCAAGGTTACATCATCAAGGTCAGCATTGCATGTCAAGCTGCAACAGCCACTTGCACAAATAGGTGGGCAGTATGTTGTTGTCTATATCGGTTTAAGATCTGTGGATTTTGATTAGCAAAACCAGATTTGATTCATACTTGCAATTCAAATAAGGGACGTTTATATTATTATTATTTACGGAGCGAGATCAATATTATTTGGGCAAACAAGATTGATCGACAGATGGATAATATATCTAGATTAAACACCCTGTGCATAGAAGGATCTCAGATGGCATCTGGACCCCCGGCCAGAAAGTGTGTAACATCCAGAACGTCCTACCTAACCTACGTCCTTGTGCCTCTCACCATGTATATAGTAAAACAACTTTATAGCATTATCATGTATTCTAGTAACTAGGATTACTGGTTTTCACCCACGCAATCCGTGTTTGATTGCGGCATCGGGACGATTTCATTACACTGGACTACGTGGCCCTTTGGTGTTTTCTGAAGATATGTCGGAATGGGTCGAAAATATTTCAAGACCCTCTATGGGGCAAAGTAATGGTCGTTGTAATACGTGTTCCCTTAGGAGGTATGAGAAATACCTCTCCCTATGTTGGTAATAAAACATGCATGTTAGGTTTTACGCCCCAACGACAGTATTGCAATCATTTGGTGATTTTGTCTCCATGAGATAGGAAAGGTAGTGGCTCACTGCCACATGATGCATGTGGCGTATACATGTGACAACATACCACACAGACATAATATCCTGACACCGGGCCAAACAAGTTCTTGGACTACGCTGTATTTATGCTGATGTGTCCCTCCTTTCTCTTTCTCTCTATCTTTTCATTCGTCTGTTTTCATCTGTCAATGTGTCTATCTCTCTTTTGTCCTTTTCCTTTTCATGTGATTTTTCCCTGTCGCTCTTGTCTTATTCTCTATTTCTTTCTTGCATCGCAATTAAACAAATTCCATTTCAGATTGACATACAGTATGATATTCAGAATTTATATTAATCTTTTCTTGCCTTTTCTTTCTTGTTTCTTCCCCCTTTTAATTCGATCTCATTCATCTCCCTCTACCTTATACTTATCCCTCTTCATTAGAAAACGACAGATACTGATTTTTTTTTAATTTGATTTTTTTACAAAACTGTAAGTTGTACAACTAGATTACTAAATTAATCAAACCGAGGACACATCCTGTGCATATGCAGGTATGGGGTATATCAGCTGAATTCAACATCGATGTCAGTTTAACATTTCTACAAATGTTATCTTTACTATATTTATGTCAATTAACATTGGATGCCTAAAAATAACAAAAGCTGAGGGAAAGGCTACCGAATTTAACATAAACATTACTTTTACGAAAAGTTGATCACTGAAACGTGCAAAATATTCTTAATCATATTATAATTTGCGAAACATGTCACACATAAAATACGGATAGGACACGTTGATATGGTATACCTGAGGTTTATACATGACATACCTGAGGTTTAACATTTTTAAGGGACCACCTTCGACACCAATGTGATATATTCGTAAATATGATAATATTAAACAAACGAAAATGCTTTTATGTGTGGCAATGCTATAGGGCCAGCAAAGTCTTATCTAGTATTTTTATAAGTCATTATTGAATCTCCCAAACCTTTCAAATTATTTTTTAAACAATTATTCAGAAATATAAAAATCTCAGAGGAACGCCCTAGACCCATTCTTATATTGGTAAAAGACATCGTCTCAAAAACCCACCCCTATCGCCCCATTCAACAACTTCCGACATCTCTATGAGGTTTTTTTTGTTTTTTTGTTTTTTTGTTACCATTGGTTTAACGGCCAAACGACAGTATTTCAGTCATTTGTGGACATTATAAATAGTTATTACGCTGTAGACAAGTGAGTACCACACACAAGTGGTGACCATACCCAGTCACATTATCTTGACACTGGGCCAACCAGTCCTGACACTGCCACTATGCTGAGCCTCAAGCAAGAGAGATATCTGTACATGTACCTTGTATAATATACCAGCTTTCTGATGCATACCTATTCACTTCTACCCGGAGTGACCGAGTGATTAGAGCGTCCGCCTCAGGTGCGGGAGGTCGTGGATTTGATCCCCGGCCGCGACATACCAAAGTCGTAAAAAATGGTACTGTTATATCTCCCTTGCTTGGCGCTCAGCATATAAGGGTAGTTGCACGACTGGTTGGTTCGGTGTCAGGATAATGTGTCTGGGTGTGGTATCATGCCAGATGTCTACGGCGTAATACTGCAGTATGGCAGCACTATATCTGTCTCAAATAAACATCGTCTCCAAATGACTGAAACACTGTCGGTGGGACGTTAAACACAACGAGTAAACAAACTACCCGGAGTGAGACGGATGTACACTACATATATAGTTCATTGAAGGCAAAACTTAAGCTTGACGCTGACAGGGGGGCCACAAATCAGGACGTAAAGAATGTTACCATGGTTCGTGGATGTGACTTAATGTGAAATCAAGGTAACATGAGGCCTCATACGGATATAAGATATTAAAATGACAGCGTTTATCCATTACAACTACAAATGTATTATCAATATCGTGTTACTGTAAAGGTTAAATAAATATTTTCTTTTTAATTGGCGTAAGTAAGAAGAAAATGCAAGTAACAAAAATAAACGTTCGATATTAAAAGGCAGGACAAAATCAACAAAACACTGAGTTAGCCTGCTACTGTTTGTAAATACAGTTCAGTCATACAAAAACAAAAAAAAATCACTTCCTTAACTTAAATAGAGAGGTTAATAGGCAGATGAATGTTTTGGGGGCTTTTTTGTATCAGAGAACAACAAATACTGCAGTTATTAAGAAACTTGGATATTATACAACAAAAAATACCAACGTTAAAGAAGCTCGTTCACAGATGATAGGTAGAAATTTAAAAAAAAAATCTCTACTCTTTCTGCATATTTTGATGATCGTCCCATTAATCACAAAGTTGTCGGTCGAAAAGAATTAACATAAACACTTTTTCGCCGAATTGTTGAGGTTTGGCCTTCTTTACCTCAAAAGTCGTTAAAGATAGGTCCAAACATAGAGCAAAAGTAATGTAAGAAATTGTAAAACATTTCTAACGGTACCTAGGTTTTTGAAAATGGACATTTAAGAAAGTTACATGGGAAATGAAAATTTCTGAATAATCGTTTTTACCAAGTCTTTTTGTATTTGGTCCTACATATTGTACCAAATGTTAATAGTAACTAGGTTTCTATAGGCTTAAGATAATCACTGAAATTTGAAATTCCAGTATCTGAAGTATATGCCATAAAAAATTCATGGTCCTGGAACCTTTGCAATATATAGAGATTAAAGCGTACATATAAAACTCTCTTATTGACCTTATGACGCCATATGATGTTCGTCCTCACAGACTGAAAAGAACTATGGAAGACTAATATTCAATCCAAATATCAGCTTTCTAACTCATCTGGAAGCGATGTTATATGTATTTGAAATTTGACGTCAATGGTTCGAATCTTGGATTCGCAATAGAACCGTTGCCTTTTCGAAATTGCGGACCTATTTATGTGGCGTATATATATTACATATATACCACCACATGTATTGGTTTGATATGACTGCACCACTTATTTAGGTTTTGTGCGATCTTGCAAGACAGCATTATATCGCTCATTATATGATCCTTGAAAAAAATAAATTTAAATTTTAATTTTGTTGTTAATGTTGAATGAAATTTAGATAACTGCAGGTGAGCTGATATATAAATACATTTTCAGTGGTATTGTCAACTGTTGTTTGATAAGTTTTTCGATTTTTTGGACATTAACTTTGTCAGCTATGATAGCTTCTGGTGAAGTGTGGTCATCTGCTAAACCTTACATCTGTCTTATGGATATTCATTTAATTGAGTATAAGTTTGCGTCGTCTATGAAAGAACAATGTCTATCGGCGTGTAACAAAATAAAGCGTTCATAGCCACAATATGAGAGAACATGAAATAAATACTGTTGCATAAATGTCATTGTTAAAATCTATGGAGTATACTTGTTATATCTGACCTTGGATTCAACCTATATTTCTGATCATAATCAAACATAACCTATAAATTAAGCTAGAAAACACACAACGCATTTACCGAATTGCGGGGCGAAATATATATATTCGCAGAAAATATACATATGCCCAACATTTTCAAATAAACATTTGTTAGTAATATTAACTATAAATCAATATTGAGCTTGCATCATTATTTATTTAAGCAATATTGAAGAAAAAGAAATCGTGTATATTGTATTGTCTTAGGTTTTTGCATAAACTTAGGATTAAAACTAGATATTTATATATTTTTGGTTAACATCTCGCAGTATATTCATTATTGTGTTGACATTGCAAGAATATAATATCATTTAAATGTAATTATAAATTAGAAAGATATAGTTTTTTTTTTATTATTTGAGCATTATTTCTTAACAAAACCTATTTATGTGGCGTATATATAGTATATATATATATATACCACCACATATATTGGTTTAATATTTGCGCCACTTAATTACACCCCGTATTTATATATATATATATATATATATATATATATATATATATATATATATATATATCCCAGCAGAAGCAGAACTGACTGCTTCTGAGCGCGAACCAAATAGTAGCATATTTCAACTGTGACATCACATGACGTCATATGAAGATGAACATTATTGCATTCAAAATGGCCAAAGTCACTCTGCCTACTGTTAAAATTTCATGCTGCTGGCTTATCGGCAACCTGTCTTAATTTGAACCCCAAAGGGAGAAATAATAATAAGAGGAAAAACAAATCCAGGTGCGGAAAGCCCCAATAAACATAACAAACCCTATACGTTTTCCGCAGGTTTGCGAAAAGTCGTAATAAGAATAAACATAACAAACCCTGTACGTTTTCCGCAGGTTTGTTGGAAGCCGTAATGACAAAGGCAATAGACGGTTCCGCAATTGGTATGTGACTCCATGTTGTTGTAAAATCATTAGTTTTCGATGACATTAAATTTCGTTCATTATGTAACTAAAGGAAATTTATTCGTAGATCTATGTTCTAGAAAACGTGAGCTCTATAATTAGAAGAGACAAGTATTCATGGGGTTAAATATTCGTGGATAAAACCTACCACGAAATCGAAGAAAATTAGTGTCGCACGAAAATTAATGATTTCACAGTATCCGTTTCAACTATCTGGCCCTAGTATAAACAAATTCATCCTTAAATGCAGTTCATTCACTCAAATACGAATCGAAATTCAACATTCAACACGGGAACTCTTTCTTGCGTAAGAACATCTGGATCGTGGTCGACCAACCCATTCACCGCTTTCTTTTCTTTCTTCAATTTGCTAGATTTTCATGTATAATACCTTATCCGAAAAAACATGGATATATGCCATGTTTGACGGAGTAATCACTTGAAATTTTCAAGACCTTATGAACGTCTTCAGTTTCGAATTGCCATGAAATCTTAAGCTTTTCGGGTTTGGAGGTGTGAATGCTTATGCGCACATCTACATCCTAATGTACATCTTCGGTGAAAATATCAAAATAATCCGACCAAAATTGAAGGCTCTAGAGCGCAAACAAACATTTAAAGCTGACGTCAAATCTGACATCATTTGGTGTCCTTGAAAATGATTGAATTTAAAAATTTAAACTTTTTTTCTCGAGGCAATTTAATTTTCATGTTGCGTAGACATTGGCAACCAACATATTTAAATTAACTCTTGAAGTAGGTTGAAAGAATAAGTATAATAAAAAAAACATAAATCCTTTAAAAAAATAGGGATTTTGGAAACCACCTGTGAAAAAATGAAAAAAAAGTCTGTCCAGAATTTATAGCTGCAGAGCGCAAACTATATTGATAGCGAATGAAATCTATAACGTCAAATGACGTCATTCAGAAAAGAATGACATTATATTCAAAGGAGACTCAATAGCTTTGTTTCATGTTATAATTTCATGATGCTGGCTCTTTAATAACCTCCTTAAAATGACCTTTTGTACTTTTCAGAATTGACGTCCCACAGTCGATATATCTTTCTACCTTTTATAACGGCTTTTCAGATATAGACAGCTAAACCTCAAGAAAAACGGCAAAAATCGTCAAAATGAGGTTCATAACAGTAAATACTTCTTGACTGATATCTTTGTAATTAATGAGCATATCATTTAAATCTAAATACCATTGAAACAGCATTACACTAATCTATAAATCATGTTGTTAAACCATTATCAAAAATTAAAAGTTTTATAGAAAAAAAGGCAATCAAATGATTGGGACCAACTGCAGAAGTGCATGAAAGAACGGTTTTAATTATTGCTCATTTTTCATGTAACTTCCTTATATGATGAATTTTCTGTCAAAAAGCTAGGTACCGTTAGAAAGGTTTTTAGAGTTCCAATATTTCACTTGCTTCATGTATCCACCTATCTGTAACGGCTTTTGATATATAGACAGATAATCCTCAAGAAACCTGCAAAAATTGGCAAAAAAAGATCAATAAATATACCCGGCCATATCTTTTTAGTTAATGTTCCGATTATTAAAGTCTACATACCATTTAAACGGCATTGCATCAGACTATGAATAATGTATTTTAAGTTATTTTCAAAAACTAATAGTTTCAAAGAAAAAAAAAGGAAAACTGGGTACAGTTAGAAAGGTCTTCGAATTCCTAACATTTTGCACGTTTTAAATAAAAAGTATCTTTAAAATTGCTTTGATATGAACAGTTAAACCTCGAGAAAACGGTAAAAAAATGCAAAAATATGTTCATGTTGTTTCCTTTTCTCCTTATAATTCTGTGAATCTTAGTCCAATCTTTAAATTTTAAACACCAATACAACCAACGGTCAGGCATTATTCTACAACTAATGTTCATGCACTAATTTACAAATTCCAATACTTGTTAAGATATAAGCAGTTAAATGCACTTGCGGCATCGTCATTTTTGTTTTCCTGCAATATCTCAACTGATTCAACCCCGATCTTCAAAAACTGAATGTCATCTGGAGGATCGTTCAAAGCATTTCAAATTATACCAAAGTGTCTCAGTAGAATATTTATCGTTTTTGAGATATTTAAGGCCGAAGAAAAAACCGATAATTGACATATGACCTTGACCTTTCTGGTTTTCCGTAAAAGGAAGTAATTTTTTAACGATAAGATGCTCTGTTGCACCTTCAGTGAAATGTATGCAAATCGGTCAAAAACTAAGGCGCACGGTGCTGAAAAACCATAATTTTCAAAATAAAAGCTTGTTAACGCGTCATGACGCCATTTGACGTCATGTGACGTAAGTCTTGGTAGAGCTGAAAGAAATCGCTAGGACACAATTTCTGACCAAATATCAAGTTTCTAGCTTATGTGTAAGCTTCGTAATACTTAAATACATTTCCAGGTCCAAAGTTTGAAACATTGTTTAACCATAGAACCTTGGTCTTTTCGAATCTTGCAAAACGTATATGGAGGTGAACATCTAGAATGTAATATACAGTCGACACTCGTTATCTCCAATTTAATGGGACCAAAAAAATTTTTTTCGAGATATCCGAAATTTGACCAATCCGAAATGCGGTATTATTGGATTATGAAATCGAAATCTTACCTGTATCGTGCTATTAATATGCTGTCAATCTCTTATGAAGATCTCTTTGTGGAATATATTAATAAATAATAATCCATTAGTAACATTTTTCTTTATTTATTCAATCGTTTCTTGCAATAAATACAGAACGGTAAACAAAATAAACAAATAGGGTTACAACAATAATATGGAGCGAAAACATACGAACTGCATTCTACAAATAAAGAGCACTTATAAACATGCACATTTTTCAAAGCACTTTGCACAACGAAATATCACTGAAAATTACATGTAATTACATTCTTACTGTCTATCATTTTTATCGCACACCTCAAAGAACCTTGTGATATCAGTTTGTTTTGTACACAGTTTTCTCAAACTTACGCTCTTAGATGGACAAGTAGGTTCTAGAGGCATTGTGAATTATGACACGGGTTCATTCTACGATGGTATTTAAAGCAAATTTGGCATATTTTGAGCAAAGATTGCCAAGCACAACAGCTTGTGTTTGGCCAGCTAATTACCATGCAAATATTTCGGCAAAACATAATCCGGTAATTAATGAAAGCCTAACATCACGGTTTGTCGTACAGATAGCCACGTGCCAAGCTAGTGTCACCAGTCGACTGATAGGTGCGAAAAATATCGGCGGGCTGATTAGCGTCGGTGGAATTTGAGATAAACAAACAATTATGCATTGTTCTATAGGGTGAGGGCCCAAATTTTCACTTTGAGCTAACAGTAATTTGAAGTAATAAACTTTGAGACACACGAAATTAATGTATATAGACAAAGAAGGGAAAAATCGGGACCAAGTCAATTGATTTGACATAGCCGAAATTTCGACATACGCAAATTGGAGATAACGAGTTCCAACTGTATACATTTTGTAAAAATATCATGCTATTCCGCCCAGAAATGACGGCTGTAGAGCTCGTAAAAACATTGGTAGTTTTTCTTAACCCTGACGTAACGTGACGTCACATGAAAACAAAATTTACTGCAATCAAAAGAGCCAAAGTCACTGTGCTTACTGTTAAAATGCATCATTCTCATCGGCAACCTATCTTAATTTGAATTTCAAAAGGAAGAATAAAGTAGAATAATAGTAAGAAACTACATTTCGTTTGCACGGAAAACGATAGGACTTTCTGCAACCCGTTTAAAACTTGATGAAACTGAAAATAATTTATACAGATTACGATGGAGACATTAGGAATCTAGGATGTAACCTTTACATACTGTGAAAATTTTAGGAAATTTCATTCCTTTATAATGTCTGCAGAGCGCATACAAACTTTTTGCTCTGACGTCAATTGCACGAGAAATGAAAACATATAAGAACGCCATGACGTCAAATGACGTCGGGTCTATGAAAATCTAAAGAAAACCTTTAAAATTACAATATGTGCAAAATTCAGCTTTCTATCCCATCTGGAGGCTCTGTAATACTAAAATTAATTTTGAGGTCATATTTTCGAAACTTGGTTTAACCACAGCACCTAGTCTGGTACCCAAGGTATGCCAGACCTTTACTCTGTGTAGTAAGGTCGGGCACCAGACTACACAGACCTCGATCTTTTCTATATTTGGAAAATGAAAGTAAGAATGCACAACTAAAGCGTAACTTACAACTTCTATAAAAATTACAAAAAAATCCATTCAAAAATAAATTCTGCAGAGCGCGTCCAAACGTCTTACCTGACGTCAAATCAGGCGTCATATGACGTCATTTGAATTTGATAATCATTATATTCGAAAAGAGATGGTCTGAAATATTTGTCATACAATTTTCATTGTTCTGGGCTTTTGGTAATTACATTTTCCGAAAATGCTTAAAATTAAGTAAAAGTGAAAAGAGAAAATTTTCAGAAATGCTCTAACTTACAGTGTAGTTATACCACGTGACCATGACGTCACTATAGGCATCAAAACCAAGACAAAGCTGTCAACATTTGGCTCCTCTTGAACACAGAAAATTACCCGTATTTCGTTTCTTCAATTTCGATGGAACAAGTGTCAGTCTAAGAAAAAAATATAAGCTTTCCATGGAATATTGGATCTCCATCAGCAGCTTAGCTGTTTTTCATACAGTACGTGAAATCTTTGCACAAAATAGCTTGAAACTGTAGTTCGCTCGCATACAAACAAATCCTAAGGTTTCACGAAGTGCTTGACTAAAGGCTTTTAAAGTGTTTTTGGTATAAACTGTTAAGCGCAGTGGGGGAACCTTTTTTTTTTTCCGCCATAGCTCGACCGATTCAACAACGATCTTAAAAAGTTTAATATCACAAAGAAGCTCTTTCAAAGCATTGCAAATACTGTACATTCTGTCTCGTTAAAATATTTACCGTCTTTTGAGATATTTAAGGTAAAAAAATACAATAATTCGAATATAACCTTGACCTTTGCAATTTTACGGAAACGGAAGTGACATGCTCTGTAGGATCTTATGCTGCACCTTCAATTCACATTTCATGCATATCAAACAAAACAGGCCTTAAATATTAACAAGCAAGACTTTTTGACCTTATGACGTCATATGATTTTCAGTTTCTCAAAATGTAAAAAAGACTTGGAGCCTTATATTCAGTTCAAGTATCAGCTTTCTAAATCATCTTGAAGCGATGTTATACATATTTGAAATTTGATGTTAATGGTTCGAATCTCGGATACGCCATTGAACCTTTGCCTTTTCGAATTTGGAAAAACGGACACGGATATTCGCTACTAGAACGTAGCATATACATCTGTGAAATTTTGATGAAAATCGGTTTAGAAATAATGGCTGTAGACCGCGTACATACTGTTTTACACAACGTCAAATCTGATGGCATATGACGTCAAAGGCATAAGAAAATCATTGAAATCTGAAATATATGCCATTAAGTTATCATGGTCCTTGATCATTAGCAACATTTAGGAATGTAGTGTAGAAATAAGAAATTCGTTTTAACCTCATGACGTCATACGACGTCAAATAACGTTATTCTTCACAGAATGTAAAATTCACGTAGTGACTTACATTAACATCAAATATCTCCCTTTTAACTCAACTGGAAGCGATTTTATACATATTTGAAATTTGACGTCATTTGTTCGAATCTTGGATTCGCCATAGAATTTTCGAATTTAGGAAAACGGACACCGGGATGCACAACTAGAACGGAACATATACATTCTGTGGAATTTTGATGGTAATCGGTTCAGAAATAATGGCCGTAGATCGCGTACAAACTTCTGTAGATAGCGTCAAGTGTGACGTCCTAGGCAAATGAAAATCATTGAAATGGAAAATTCGGTATCAGAAGTATATGCCATTGAATTTTCAACATATATGAATTAATGCGTAAAAGAATTAGATTTCAACTGTCCTGAACAAACGATAAGGCTTTCTGCTCTAATGACCTGTGTGTCATTGTGACCTTGAGCTTTGACTTTATGACCTCAAACTCATAGGGATCATCTACAGGCCATTGACAATGTCCCTACCAAATTTCACAGACCTAGGCTTATTCCCTCTAAAGTAATCAATCTAAAAGGGATTTTATATTAAATGTCATTGTGACCTTTACCTTTGATCTTATGACCTTTAAAATAATAGGGGTCATTTACTGGCCAAGGGCAATGTTCCTACTAAGTTTCTCAAACCTAGACTTATTTCTTCTCAAGTTATTGATCAACAAGTTTTAATAAGTGTCATTTGATCTTGCCTTTCTGACCATGAAATTTAAAAGGGATCATACCAACCCTACCAAGTTTTACAAACCTAGGCTTATTTCTTCTCAAGATGTTGTGCGGACAATTAATAAAATATCTTGATCTTTATTTTCTGACCCTTCACACGATGCTGTTACCGCTGATGATGAACTTGCCAAGGACGATGCACTTACATTAACCAACTCATGATTCGGTTTAAAATAACTGATCCTGTCTCCGGGCCTCCGAGGCCGAGAGGGTAAAGTCGCTGACTCAGCCCCTCGCCGCGTAATTTCGAATCCCGGCAGAGTCATTCGGATTTTCATGTGAGGAATCCTTCCAGCTGGCTTGCGGTAGGTCGGTGGTTCTTCCCGGTCGCTCCGTGTATTCGGGGTCTTTCTCCATCTGCAATTAGCTGGACGTCGCTATATGACTGAAATACTGTCAAAACGACGGTAAACTCAAATAGTCCAGTCAAGTCTAGTCTGATCCTGTCTCCAAACGTAGCGATTCATGCCTCAGAATGACGAAGTGTACATTACAATTGTATCGATTCAAATGTGACTATCTCATCAGAAATATAATGGGAGAGATGCTGGTAATTATACACAATGGCCCATTAATTATTATGTGCCTATGGTTGTCGATGTAATGCATGCTGCTCATGATCAGATTTGCTTTTTATTATTATACTTCCTTTACATTATGTGTCCACATAACTCAAAAAGTATCAAAGCAGAAAACGTGCACTTATCCAATTCTAATTTTAAATTTATGCAAAAGCATAAGACTCACACATGACAAAAACAGACGATTTCATTTTTTCAGATTGATAAAAGGAGAGATGCAAATTTATTGTTACACTCAAGAGGTCGTGGTTTCGATCCCCGGTCCGACATACTGAAGTCGCAAAATATGATACCAGTGTAGCTCCCTTTGCTTCGCGCTAAGTTCAAGGTCTGGTTGGCCAAGTGTCAGGATAATGTTACTTGATGTGACGTCATGCTACATGTCTAAAAAAACAAACGTCACGCACGCGAGGTAATCCAGCCAATTTTGACAAATTTTGGAAATATCACAGCTAATTTCTGGCTTTTAAAGCATTGAATAAAAAAAAATGTTTGTTTTGGTATAAGATCGATTAATAATTTCACTGTGTGAATATAAATAGTGATATTTTCACGAGTGGTGAAGCATACCAAAGCATACACTGGTTTTATACGAATATTAGCGCAACACTTAACTAGCTTTTACATGTACATGAATGCGCAAGACTTAATGCATCCTTGAGACATTGAAACTGTACACATTTTTCTGTTTATCGTGAGCCTAAAGCTGTTGCATTAAAATTGAAATTAAATTCGGATGCATGCGCGTGAGCTGATAAAAACTTCTAGATATTTATGCATGTAATTGTTTACTGTTGTTGTATTTGGTCATTTACTTGCATTCTTACACCAATTCATCTGTCTCCTTGATATACATTAATCGAATATCAATTGGCTTTGTATACGAACGAACATATAAGGCTTCTGGTGTAAAAAAGTACAGTATTTATAGCCACAATACAGTTTATATTGGTACACTATGAGAAGACATGAAATAAACACTTTTGTATAATATTGGCCACGAGTTAGCGTGATCTGTTTATATTTTTGTTGTTGTTGTTATATATATATATATATATATATATATATATATAGATATAGATATATATATATATATATATATATTACGATATTTATATATATATATATATATATATATATATATATATATATATATATATATATTATGAAGTTTAACATGCCATTATTGAAATGACTATGTAATTAGTAAAATGTTTTCAGATTAAAAGATTTATTTTCTGTCCCCTTAACTGGACTGTGAGTGGTCGGTACGAATATAAAGAGAGATTAATGCTACGAGCGCATATATATGGTTTTCATGTGAAACCTTAATGTTTCAATTTCGTATTTGATGGGTTGCAAACTGCAAATAAACACCCCGCTTTTTTCACCATCCCACAAAAAGGGTTTCATATTTGAAAAATAGCTTATGCTCTTTTGATATGGAGGATAATAAATAAATAAAATAAATATAAAATCATATTATATGCAGATAACTGTCACGGTACCGAAAACTTACAATAGGGAAAAATCATATGAGTGTCCGGGAAGCTCAGTCTGTATCAGTCGTTATGGTAGTTGCCCAGTAAGCGAAAGGTCCCAGGTTCCAGTCCTGGTTAGGCTGCATATTTTTCTTCCAGTAACATTTGACGCCCAACATGGGACTGTGGCTGGATGTGCTCTGAGATTATGTTTACCTTGTTCTCTGAACGCGTTTGGGTGAATTCCAGTCTATCAGGGGAGTATGTAACGGTACCGATTACTCAAAATAGGGGTAAAACATGTGTAAGCAGTCGCATAGCTCAGTCGGTAGAGCATTCGCCTTAAGCGAAAGGCCCCGTGGGCCGTGTCCCGGTCAGACAGCTTCTGACATAACAATGATCGTAGCAATATCATTAGTCATTTGCCCAAGCTCTATCTGTTTCTTAAATATATTATAAGACACTAATTCGTTAAAAAAAACAATGACACCTATACAGGATATGAAATTTTATGGTTAATAGTCGAAACAGCCCAAATTTTCATTTATGTTTTGCATACAACAGTTTAATTATTCATTGTTTGCTTCCGGTTTAAATATAACCGTACTTCGGATAAGTATTATATGCGTCAGATCTTTACAGATAGATAATACAGTAAGTAAGCTTCATGCGTATGCATATATTTAATTTATAACCATACAAAAACTAGAAATATGTCCAGAGGACACAGATGCCCCCACCCGTCGCAATTTTCAAAACAAAAGCTAACACCCAGGTGCGTATGTTCATGTCATGAACAATATATCCATGAAGTTTCAAGTCTGTAGTACAAATACTTTCAGAGTAACATGCGCCACAAGCATAAAATTCAAATATTTTTTTAAAAAAGTAAAGGAACATACCTCTGTCAACTTCAACGACTGTTCGATGAAATACCCAGATGTGCAAATTTATGTCCTGAGTAATATATCCATGAAGTTTCAAGAATGTGGTACAAATATTTTCAGAGTTATGCGTGTCACAAAGTTTCAGGACGGACGGACAAAGGCAAATCTTTATGCCCCTCTCCCCCCATTTTTGGAGGGGGCATAAAGAACTTATTCGCAAATCGGCGAGTTCAGCATGCGCAAATATTTTGTACTCAGTTCGCACACACTAATCAGCGAATATCCGAGAACTACATTATACATGTACAAAACTTCACGGTGCTTTCTTCCAAAAAGAGGCATTAATGAACATAACTGAGAATAGCCAAATACATTTAAGTCAGTGTTCTGCCAAGAATTTTAGTAGGTTTAGACATTGAACCCATGGGCTTCAAAAGGGGTTCTATCCAAATTTTAAAGGGGCTAACATAATTGAGTAATTTTTCATACCTTACGTCAACACGGTCACAGCGGACTTATGATCAAGAGTCGGCATGAAGCGTGAACATATTCGTCCTAAAATTGTTACATTTTGACGTGAGATAATTTATTTTCTTTTGCTAAAAGCACAAACCACACAACATGCCATTGTTTTTATTGTCATATTGTTATCAGAAGTCATACAACCTTTTTTTTTCTGAAAGAGGCAAGACTTTTTTTTAACTGGTTTGGGTCAAGCGAATGTACCGCAATTTTATTGATACCCTCGTTCATACGTTTTTTTTTCTGGTAGAGGATCATCTTCGCATTTAGCAGATATTATATTAAATGCTATTTAACAAAGGGAGAATGTTTTAAGTGTGAGAAACACCTCATACTGTTCAATACGCAAAAAACACATCTCGGGCGTTTTTCCCTTATATAGAACTTTAATTCTCATCATGCCAGGAGTAGTTCAGCCATTTTGCACGCTGACCTTTTGCCCCGTGAACTTACGGTACTGTATTCATTTAAATAATTATCCGCGACCCCTTTCGATAAAATGGCGAACACATTTCTGTAAACACCTGGGGCAATGTTTTGTTTCTTGAATATGCTAGTGTCACCGGCCGTCTTGTGTACTAATACATTTACGCAAATATCGTTTAAAGCTTTACTTTTGTAGTCGTTGTTGTGGTTTTTCATATCCAACATTTATTTGAAAGATGAGCCGGAAACATCTTTAAATCAAACTGTTGTTCTGTACACATTTCTCATCATTTTCTGTCAGATCACTAATAAGGGAATTGTATTGTAAGTTTATCATACACGATTTTAGCAGATCTACAAGCCTCAGTGTTAAAGGTAAAATCTACCGATGCGTGATGTTGTTTGTGAGCAGTTTAGTAATTGAACAATCCACTTTCCTTCTCGATGGTGTAGAGATACGGTTCAACTATTAACCAACAACAGAAAAGCAAAATCAGAAATGACGAAGCCTTTAGGAAATCAACAAATTTCTGAAACAAAATTTTCAACTTTAGGACTTTATGTCACTCTGATTGGATATAGCTGGGGAAGTTCGGATTTTTGGCGTTTTTCTTTCCTGGCTTACAGAAACGGTGGAGGTAAGAGAATTAGTTTTCCTATCAAAAGTGAAAGTGGTGATAATAGTGTCATTTCAAGACCAATCAGCGTTTTGCAATATACACTCTGATATCACGTGACCAATGGTACTATAGCGAGTTTGTTGTGACACTATTTGTGAACAATGTTACATATTACACCTAACCTAGTTATGTATACACAACACTGTAGAAGGAAATCCCTATTCTAAGAAGAACTTGTTTACTAGTTTTGTTCTGGAGTGTTCTATTAGGAGATCCCTATTCTAAAGATAACTTGTTTACTGGTATATTTGTTTACTTTAATTTACTTTCTTTCTATGGAAAATTCTAGAAGTCTTATGTAACATGTTTACTCTTTAGAACATTCTTTTTGGAGTATAGTATATTTTGCTCAAGTATATATATAAATATATATATATATATATATATATATATATATATATATATATAATGAAGGGGATTTGAGGGAAGGAGACTTGTTTTGGAGATTCATCAAGTGTTGGTCATTCAACTGTGTGTGATTAACTTCGGATTTACATTTGGAAGAAAGATATATCTTTTGGACTACTCAGGTTACATTTAAATATTTGTTAATTAGACAAGGATCAAAATAATTTGTTGTAATAATTGTAAAACACTGTATGTTGTGATATTCATATTGTTATTTGTAACTTGTTCATAATTAAAATTTATTTGGTTAACTAGTTTGTTGCTGGATTTTCTTTGTTGCGCCATTTTATCGCCTTGGTCATAACAACAGTAACTGTTGATTTAGTCATTAATGGAATATAATATTATAACGATGGGTAAGGTACGCTGCAATACCAGGTAAAGGCTTAGGAACCACTGGCACTAGAAACGCAAAATTGCCAATTTCATTGGAATGTTGATTACGATATTTTTGTCCCTCTGTACTGTATATTGAACATGGTAAGTAACGTTATCTGACATCACTTGATTACGGAGGTCGTTATTTTGTTCAGATGTATGCTACCATTATTACATGCACGGTTCGATTAGTCAAATATTCAATCAATTAACACATGAAATAACGGATCATTCCCAAAAAGCAACCTTAACAAAGTATTAACGCGAAATGTCAACCATTTGCAAACTTTATAAGTCTGCTGCAATTTCAACTTCCGATATTTCTTTTCGGTGATTTTGACTGGATGACGTAAAAGATCTACGCATGCAATTTCCCGCAATTTGTTGATGTCAGTTTCAAAACCTACCCCCCCCCCCCCCCCAACACACACAAAGAAAAAAAAATACAATCGCGTTATTACTTCGTTAAAGGGTGCCTTTCGACAATGAATCGTTATGCTATGTGTAAATTGAATATTATACTGATCTAACCGTGCATAGAATATGATGGCAGCATACATTTAGAGAGAGTTACGACCTCCGTAATCAAGTTATTCTATTTATTCATTCAAACTTCTTCTATTTTACATCAATTACGAAACAAGTCCTCACAACTTATTAATCACTCTCGACGTCTGGTTTTACAGTGCCGGAGAACAAAAAATAGCAAATTTCGGTTCTAATACCAGTGTCTGGAACAGGTTCCATGTTGTCCTGTGGGGTGGGGGGTGTTCAATGCTTGCATTTTCCCCGATTTATTCCCGACGTTTTATCGCAAAAACGACCGGAGAGGCATCTGCGGACCCTCCCAAAGCCACGGGGGAGCATCCTGGGAGCTTCCGCGAAAACTTTCCCATTGGCATCGGCGATGTCTTGCCGAAATATCAGGGGGATATTCGTGGATATTTGAATGTTCGACGACCTTTCGGTGAGACCTTCACGATTCCCGAAATTTCGACATAATATCGGCGAGGGTTGAAAAGCACACCCAAAATATATATATATATATATATATTTTTTTTTTTTTTTCAATCTTTTATTATCCCCGTCATAGGTGTCAGCAGGTCGGGGAACCATCCTGCAGCCACCTTACATTTCAAAAATACATATATATATTTAGATAATAATGACAGTAATATATACATATATATTATCACTTTTAATTTAATAAAAGTTTGATTTTTTTGTATTGTATAGTTTTGACATGTTGTCATATAAACAAATAACCACTTCATACTTATTAGAATTTGTTAGGAAACTAAACACAACATACAGGTACATAGCAATTATAAATTAATAAATAGTTGTATAATTGACCAATTTTTGGGCTTTGAATTGTCAGATAATACCTCCTTATAAATGCTATATGCAAATTTAAAACTTAATTTCAGTCCTATGTTGGTGGGGATGATTTTTTTCCTTTTTGCATAAATATATGTATCTTTTAAATTCTAAAAACAAAATATCATATTCATTTGTACTATCTTCTGAGCCTAAAATAATTAATTTATTGTTAATCTTCTTTTCTAATTTGTTACTTTTTAAAATATCATTTATGTAATATAACAAAGGTTTAATAAAACAACATTCACAAAAAATGTGCATAAGTGTTTCCTCATGATTATGACAAAAGGTACATGAATTACTGGACACAATTTTCATTTTATATAACAATGAATTAGTTGCTAAAATTCTATGTATAATTCTAGTTTGAAACCATTGTATATATGTATCTTTTGTACATCTAAATACATAGCTATTAATTTCATTCTAATTTAAGTCAACATCAGTGAAAATAAGATTCCATTTTAGATGAGAAATAGGTACAGTTTCATTTTTAATCAAAATCTCATATATTGACTTATCATTCATAACAATAAATTTAATGTAACAGTTAATACATGGATAATATAGATACTCTTGTTTAATAGTCATAAGAATATTACTTTTATTGATAAAATGTTTTATTCCAGTAGTAAGAGAATGATATTGTAAAAAATCAATTTTTATTCTATATTTATTTTCTAGTACATGTACCTCCCTATTTAAAAAATTGCCATTAATATCTACGATATCTTTAACAAATATCACACATCTGTCATATAATGATTTTATAAATAAAATGTTTTTTTTATTAGCACAAAATAGATCATTATAAAACAATGGCATATTCAAGAGATCTTCTGTGTTCTTAATATAATATTTTTTAATAAATATAGTATAAGCCTTCAATACGTCATTCCAGAAAGCATTTTTATTTTTTTTCATAGCAAGTTCACAATACAATCCCCCGAAGTTAAAGATTTTGTGTAGATCCAATTGTGTGTTAATTAGTTTAAAACATTTACCACTGGAATTCACAATATATTGTTTTAACCATTTGATTTTTAATCTATGAATATAGCTATCTATATCAACCATTCTAAGTCCACCTTCTTCATAGTTTTTAACAAATACATCATATTTTATTCTTGACTTTCCATCCCATACAAAATTATACATAAGATCACTTATGTTTTTTATCATTTTCTTATCTGGAGTTGGCAGATTAATGAAACAATTAGTAAATAATGGCAATAACAAAGATTTTACAACAGTAATTCTGCCTATTGGTGTAAGTTTACGTCTCTTCCAGTATACTATTGAATTTTTTAATTTAATTAATTTCTCGTTAAAATTTATTTCTAATATTTTATCAAGATTTACATCAAAATTTATTCCAAGGACTCTAAAATGTGTTTCCCCCCATGTTAATTTCCATTTTGTTTTTATGGACTTAGTACTGTATTTTAATGATCCTATCCAAATTAGTTGAGTTTTATCAAAGTTAACTTTTAGTCCTGAAAAACGGGAAAAATCAGTTAAAACCTTTAATGCATATTTTAACGATTGTTCAGATCCATCCATAAAAAGGGAAGTATCATCAGCAAATTGAGAGATTTTATATTCTTCTCCATCTATAATAATGCCTTTTATGTTTTTTGATTGTTTTATCTTTAATGTTAAAATCTCTGTGCATAAAATGAAGATATAAGGAGAAATAGGATCCCCTTGTCTACAGCCAAGAAAAAGCCTGATCCATTTTATAAACTCATTACTAAAATTGAAGAAAGACAATGTTTTTTCAATGAAGTTAAAAGATAATGTATCAAAAGCCTTTTCAAAATCTATAAGCATTAATAAACCTGGTATTTTTTTGTCTTCTGTCACTTTCATAATATCATATAAAGTCTGGTATTTTCACTTATTTGCCTACCTTGAACAAAACCAATTTGTTCTTTTGAGATTAATTTATCTAAAACAGTTTTTAATCTATTAGCTATACTTCCTGATGCTAGCTTGTAAATAACATTTAAGAGAGTAATAGGTCTCCAATTTTTTAAAAATTGTTTTGGTTTTTTCTCTTTTGGAATGCAAATGATGGTTCCTAGTTTCAAGCTATGAGAAAAAGTCCCTTTTTGAAAAGCAGAATTGATTGCCCTAACAACAAATTGACCAAGTTTATTCCAAAACACTTTGAAGAAGTTTGATGTAAAACCATCACAGCCAGGGCTTTTATCATTTTTCATGTTTTTCAGAGTATAAGATATCTCCTCATATGTCAACTGTCCTTCTAAATTATTTGCCTCATGTAAAGATAATTTTCTGACCGTGCTATCATTTAAAAAAGTGTCTATATCATAAGATTCATTGGCTTTCTCATTTTCATATAGCTTTTTATAATAATTACAAGTTTCATCTAAAATAAGTTTTTGATCATGTATATGTGTTCCATCATCATTTTCTAAAAATGGTATATTTTTGTTTGTGCAATTTGACTTTTCTAAATTTAAAAAATATTTTGTACTTTTTTCACCATTTTCAATCCATTGAGCTCTACTTCTTATTATTGAACCTTTAATTTTTTTATCTCTCAAAGCTTGTAATTCATTTTGTAAGTGTAATAGCTTTTCCTTGTTATTTTCTGTTAAACTGTTTTCCTGTTGAATAATTTTATCTATTAATTCTTCTTCTTTATTTTCTTTCTTAAAGCTAGCATATGATATAGTTTTACCTCTTATTTCCATAAGCAAGGTTTCCAAAAAAAGATCATCATCTATAATAAATTGTATCAAGTTGTCATCTATTTCATGAATGTTGTCCAAATTATATATAGGTACATAATATTGCATTTTAAATTTCATAGTCCTTTCCATATTTAATTTATTGCATTTCTTATACATTGTAATAAATCATCAGTATGTAAGAAAAAATCTAACCTGGCTTGTTGTAATGGATTTATGCGTCTCCATGTATATTTTTTACAATTTTGATTCATTTCTCTATAGGGATCAATCAGACATCTGGTATCAATAAAACTAAGCAGTGTTTTTCTAGCTCTAATGTTATTATTCATATTTTTATAGTTATAGTAATCTAACTCAGGGTCTAAAACTAAATTAAAATCACCACATATTATGTATGGATCATTTTTCTCTAAGGAATCAATCATATGAAATATTTTCTCAAAGAAACCAGGATTATCAGAGTTGGGTGCATATATGTTAATTAAATTAAATGTCATATCATCAAAATCAAGGTTTAAGCTAATGCAACTTCCATTATCATCCGAATATATATGATCTATCTTGGTGGCTATTTTCTTTCTCAGAAGGATTGCTACTCCTTTAGCATTTGATTTACCATGGTTAAAAAAAGCATTGTCCACCCCAGTCAATATATATGTCTTTTTCTATTTCTTTAGTAAAATGAGTTTCCTGTAAACAAAGTATATCAGCCTTTTTCTCCTTAAATAGTTTAAAAACATCTTTTCTCTTCTTACTATCCCTTAAGCCCCTGCAATTAAATGAGAAAATTTTAAGATTAGTCATTTTCATGTAGAAAAGGTATCTTATATTGTAAATGGAGTATGCACCTGCAAGAAAAATCTAAATAATCAATACAGAAAAATATTAATTTTATTCATAAAAATTTTCCAAAAAAAACTAAGTTTTGACATACAAGAGGAATAATAGTTTTAATCAGTAGAAAAAAGGAAAATATGATAAGAACAAAATATTTTACACAACTGTGATAAAAGAAATTATGTAAACAATTCATAATTAAGACCTAAAAGTAATGCTAAAAAAGTAATATGAAGTTTAAATTTAGCAACAACTTACAGTGTTTATCTAAGCTTTACAATAACCAGTATCAATATAGCTAACCAAATATCAAGGGTCACAGTGTCTTAACACTTGCAATGAAATGTGTGATAATAATATATATTAGGGAAAAAAAGTCACAATTGTAAACAAGGATTACAACAACTTCTTGTTTGAGAGTGAGAGAAATAAATATAGGAAATGGAAAAATATTGATGAAAAAAATTGAAGAAGAAAATAAGTGTGTGTGAGAGAGAGAGAGAGAGATTTATGAAACAGGCACAATTTAAATAAAAAAAGTAATGCAAATCAGTAGTTAAATATATAATCAGGTATAATATACAGATAACAGTTGGTTGCTGATCTGACATGAATACAAGTATCCATGACTTACATGATTCTTGGTGTCTAATCCCTCACATGCCTGGCCTGGTAGGATCCCCCTGGCGGTACCTCCCCTGCTGATGGGTCTTCTCTCTTATGGCAGCGCTAATGTCATCAAAAATGTCAAATTTCACGCGTTTCCCATCAGTCGTACTCGCGAACACAGATCCATTAAAGAACCATGCAGTGTCTATTTCCGAGTGTAAAAATAATCGGTTAATCAGGCCCTGGTTCAGTTGTGTGATGTCATCAACGATCCGGTTCCCAGACTCCTTCATCTTCCTTCGGGTCCTCATCAGGGTTGTTTTGGCGGTGTTGTTGCGCAGCTTCATGATCACTGGTCTCACAGGCTTACTGGAGGGAAGTCGATGGATAGCCATGATGTCAGATTGGTCTAAAGTGACCCCCTGAGTTTGGAAGAGAGCTTGAACTTTGTTCATTAACTTGGTTTCATTTTCTCCCTCCTCCTCGTTCACCTCCATAATTTTAATATTGGTTTTTCGGGTATATTGTTCAACATGGTTGGCTATTATTTTGGCTTGTTAAGCATCATCTGTGTTTTGTCCTATTCTGCTGTTTATTTCAGTGAATTTCTTGTTTGTTTCTTTTACATACATTGAAAGTTTGTCCTTTAACTGCTTATTTTCAAATTCAAGGCATTCTATCTTTTCCGAGAGAGGTTTTGTTTTCTCTTCAACTTTTTCAAGAATTGCAGAAACTATTTTTTTTTCAACTCCTTGTAAAGCACTGTCAATTACAGACTGTATCATAAGTTTGACATCACCCCTCATTTTCTCAACACTGTCACACAGTCCATTCAGCTGTTCATGAATCATAGTCAGTTCATCAGCACTGGTGTTGCTGTTTTCTGACAGCTCACGCTTGGGTAGCTTGCTAGCAGGCTGTCCTTTGTTTGTTGTTTTAATTCCTGGCCTGGAGGACATTTTTCACAGGATTGCACGAGTTATAATTCACACACAATAGATTTTCAGTCAGAAAGCATGCAGGGACCGTGTCAAATGTAGAAAGTGATGAAACAGTGCACTTATATATCACATATTCCTCTAATGTTTCAAACAATTTCCTTTAATAAATCCTTTTTCCAAAGTACATCACATCATATCTTTCCAGCTTCCAATAGAGAAAATATTTAATTCATCCTCTGTCATAAATCCATTATGTTCTTCTACTCATAAATACCGTAATTTTGAGAATAATTGTGGAGCAAATTTAACCAAACATACTCTACACTACTTGACCTGTCGATCATACTCTACACTACTTGACCTGTCGATCACCCAAAATATTGTTGTTATTTTAAACTGAGACGGTCAACAATGCCATGGAATATTAATGGAGGCATCGTCATAAACCTTTAAAAGTCTTCCCTTGATTCAAGTCTCTAATTCCACCATCAAATTATCAAAATCACATAATCTTTCCCTAGGCATCTGCGATGGTTCGCAAGTATTTAACATTCCCAAAGCTACGGGATATTTACACCAAAATATTTTAAATTCGGTGAAGTTCCAGGGCACCTTCGCCAATTATCGAAGAAGGTCCCCAACTTTCCCGAACACCGGCAGTGATAGCCGAGGATTTAAGGCTTTGTTCGAGGACATTGCTAGAAGCATTGTGACCATAGTCATAACATCAGTGAACATTCAACGGACCATCCTCGATGCCTAATACGTGCCGTTTCTTCTGGGACTGCTCCGTGTTTTTGACTCAAACATCGGGAGAAAATTTGCCTCTTTTCATATCGCCGACCAAATTTTTATATTACTCACAGTTTCAACAGTTAAATATGAATTATATCTCATTGATACATTTCAGTATCTCATCGAAAAGATAAAAGCCCATATCATAGAAACACGAAGCAATAAAACTTAAATGTTTCATTTTTCTTTTAATTTTCAGGGATTTTTTTTATTAAAAAATCATTTCGAGGGGTTAAACCCTCGTATGTCTAATTTTGGAATTTTTCAGGATAAACAAAACATAGTTGTTTTTTATTTAGTATATATTGTTACATAAGTTGTACAATTGATTTCACACAATGTACACAGAATGTTTTATATACATGCAATGTTAATAAAGTGTAACATTTTAAATGACAACAAAAAAGGCAAAAAACGTGTTTGCATGCCTATTTAGCATGTAATTAATTGTGATGGTGCAAAAACATTGTATATAGATATAATGGATTTTTTTCTGAAACATTCACTGAAAAATGATTATTATATCTCATGCAAAAACCCTGCATCCATGAATACAGCGGTTTTGCCCAAACAAGTTTCCCTCATTCTGACCTTATTTGTTGTGCAAAAACCCTGTGTATGATTTTACTGGGATTTTATTCTGACTCTTTTGAACAGTATGACAGAAACAAAATGAGCAAGAACATTGTATTTATATACACTGATTTTGCAAAAGCAGTAACATGCAGTGCAACCAATTAATGTAAACCTATACATAGTATATGTAACAAACAAGGATTTTGCTCAACACAATTTTCAATAATTTTGCAATAATGAAAACAAAAACATAGTATCTGTCAAATGTCAATTAACAGTTATTATATAATCGCCAATGAAAGCATCATTTTTACTTTAATAAGGAGAACTTCTTTGTAGTATTTATGATTATAGATAAAACACTCAATGAAAAAGCATTAATATATTTTAATCCTTTAATCCATATTAATCTCATGTTATTTGTTATGACCTTATGTGCATTTTGAAATACAATGAAAAACGCACAAATTATAAGATGTACATGTAAGATATCCCATAAGCAAACACAGACGACAGGAATAAAATGTCTCAGCTAGATCTGCTCTGTTTGCCAAGGCACCAAAAGGGGCATATGTGAAGAAGCAGCTTAAGGACAGTTAACGACTTAATGCAGTGCACTTTTCCTGTATAATGTGCCCATATTATTGTTGCACTGCATTATGTCCCAATTGTTGAAAACCATTTCAATAGATCCACAGTCCATGGTAGTGTCAGTATACAAAGATGTTCTACTAGGTAATTATGAAAAGCACAATGATTCCATCGATGTACACACATGTATATCTCTAATCATTATTTATGGAACGCCACAGCTGTCTTATGTTCGGTATTGATGTTTAGATGGGTCCATATAGCATTTTGAGGGATCGTGTTATCATCATGTGGGGTTGTTACGTCATCTTGTTGGGTTGTTATATCATCATGTGGGGTTGTAATATCATCATGTAAGGTTGTAATATTATCATATGGAGTTGTAATGTCATTGTGTGAGGTTATAAAGACGTCATGCGTGGTTGTTAAGTTATTATGTGGGAATGTAATATCATCATGTGGGGTTGATTTGCCATTTTGGGTGGTGCAGTTGTCTTTCTGTGATGTCTACTTGACTTAATGTGTGGTGCAGTTGTCCTTTTGTGATGTCCACTTAACTTGCTGTGTGATGCAGTTGTCATTCTGTTATGTCCACTTCGGATGAAGTCCGAAACGTTGCGAATTGACGATACTGAGTTGGTTTACCGTTATTTCCTTATTTCACTGTTTTCCTGTTTTCATTTATTTAACGTTAAAGGACAGCCCAAATTTTAAGATCCCTCGTGTTAGACAATATACAAGTATATTTGCCAACTTTTGAAGTTGCAAAAAGTCACATTCTAGTAGTATTTTCAGGGGCGTAGCTGCGATTCACTAAATGTGTAGGTATGTTTTCTTACCGCGGAAGATCTGTCGGGGGACTTTGGATATTTGCATGGCCGTGGGAACAATCTGATTGGTTTTATGGCTTTCTTTTTAATCGGAATATACATAAGTAATTATTAAATACTCATAAGTAGCCTTTACACTCATGACTCTCACTCATAACGCTCTGAGAACAAACGTGCATCTAGATCTGTCGTATGTAAGCACCTAATATCATGAATTTGTAATAATTATTGTTACGTGTGTGTGTTTGAATTACACGTGGGACTGACATTAGAGTTTTTGTTTCATGTTTTCTGTTGAAATACTGTGTTTTATCAGTGAGATTATATCTATATCTCACAATGTGGGTGTAGCAGTAAACATAAAATAAAAACAAAATTTGTTTTGAGTGAATATGGAATACATCTCATCTCGAGGTGATATATGTACAATCTTAACATCTTCGCGCGCGCGCGATACGCACTCTTGAATATATTAAACTGAATCACTTCTCGATGAGATATTTTCCATTTTCAATCAAAACAAACACATTTCCTCTATGTATTAATCAAACAGTGAAACCTATGTCCCTATGTGGACATCCTGTTGACGTACTCCCTATGATATAAATTAATTAACAGAAAACACATAATTAACGCTCTTAAGCATCGTCATATCGATGTATAAATATTTTACATAAATAGAACATATAGTTTCATGCATTAGTGCATTTGCATTAGAAAAAAACGGAAGTCTGAAAGGCAATATACAAGTTTCAAGCAAAATTATTAACTTGTTTTAGGTCTGCCGTTTATAAAATATGTACCCTTAAACAACCAGAGGAGAAAAGTAAATTTATACATTTTGCCTCATAAAATCAAATTACCGTAAAGCACCGTAAAGCAGATTTATAACTACCTAAGTAATCCTAAGATGTGTCTTTGATAGGAATGGTGTAGCCATAATATATATAATTCATGTACTTTACAGAGACACTCTTAACCCTTTCCCTCATAGAGGAAACCATGAAAAGACCTATGCGAACAAAATAAAACCAGATCAGACTGCGAGTAACTCGCTGATCAGGTTTTATGCTGTTCGCTGCTCCTCAGTGGTCTGAAAATGAGGATTTTGTAATTAAATTTATTAAGGTTTAACTGTGGTTTTCTGCAGATCGGGCTTTATGTGGTACCTACTGAATGCGTTAAAAAATGTCTATATGAGGGAAAGGGTTAAGAGATAACTGCCATAGTATTGATAATAATTTACGCATGTATGAATATTGCGTGCGTGTGATTTACGTCTGCAGTTAAATGTTTTTTAGATAATATAGTTTGCCAGTTTACTGAACTGGAAGACCAATTTTCAGTATTTTCAATAATTTAGAATTTAGATAACTGTTGTGATGTTTAAACAAAAACACGTTTTTCCAATTTTAAAAAAAAAATTTTACGTTACATAAAAAAATTATAATAAACCGAAAACACTTTGATACCATGGCACATATTCTTTCTAATTGTTCGACCAAAAAAAAATGTGTAGGCGTGTGCCTAATGTGCCTATAGGAAGCTACGCCAGCATTTTTATGCAAATTCTCAATAAAAATGCAGTTTAAGTTAAAAGAAAGCAAACATAATTATGTTTTGCATTTAAGAATGTTCTTACATCAGTGAATTTCATCTGAAAAGATAAAGAAAATATCTCCTGATAGAAAACATTGCATTTTAGAACATGACAAAACTGTAATAAGTAAAAGGTATTGCAAGTGAATGGAAATCAAAGAAAACTATCTATTATGTTCAATTGTCTAAGCGAAATGTTTATATTTGATTATGCAATTTTTACTTAATTCTGAATAAAAAGTTTTGGTTACAAGAAAAGGCGTTTCAAAGAGTGTTTTTATCATTGTAATATTTTCAACATAGTTTATCAAAAGTTGTTGAATACAGTTTATCCCATCACCAGACTTACATTGTGGTATAAACTGCCTATCGAATAAACTTAGCTTTATACTCATTCATGATTGTTTATATATTCTGATGTCATCCGTGACTACATTGTACTTTCCTGTTTACTACATGTAAATGACGTCACGGTGTTGAAGGTCAAGTGATATGTTACGTTCTTTCTTTTCATTCTTTCTGTGTATTGCTTTGAAATTGATTCGGCCTCTGTGGCCGAAAGGGTAATGTCGCTGACTTTAACACTCACTCAGCCCCTCACCGCGTGGGTTCGAATCCCGGCAGGGTCATTAGGATTTTTATGTGAGGAAGTCTTCCAGCTGGCTTGCGGTAGGTCGGTGGTTCTACCCGAATTCCTCCGTGCATTCGGGGTCTTCCTCCACCTGTAATTAGCTGGACGTCGCTATATTACTGAAATACTGTCGGAGCGACGGTTAACTCAAATAGTCAAGTCAAGTCAAGTCATAGTCTGAAATAATAGGATAAATAGAATACTAGGTAAGTGTTGAATGAAGATACCAAGGCTCGCGGTTTATTTTTTATCTTTTCAGATGAAAGCCACTGATGTAAAAAAAGAAATCTAAAAATGTAAAAATAAAATGCAAAACATAAAAAAAATAGAATGTGAGTTTTTCAACTTCAAAAGTTGGCAAATATACAAATTTGCATATTGTCTAACACAAAGGAATCTTAAAATTTGACTGTGTCCCTTAACATCCAACAAGAAATGAAAATAAGGAAATGACCAACTCGGTGTCGTCATTGCGCAATATTTCGGACTTCATCCGAACAGTACATGTGCCGAATGAACCACATAGGAGAGAACAACATCACAACATACCCAAAATGCACCACACAGCAAGTCAAGTGCACATTACAGAATGACATCTGCATCACACAGCAAGTCAATTAAACATCACAGAAGGAAAACTGTACCACACAGCAAGTCAGTTGAACATCACAGAAGGAAAACTGCATCACACAGCAAGTCAAGTTGACATCACAGAAGGACAACTGCACCACACTGCAAGTCAATTAAACATCACAGAAGGAAAACTGTACCACACAGCAAGTCAGTTGAACATCACAGAAGGACAACTGCACCACATAGCAAGTCAATTGAACATCACAGAAGGAAAACTGCACCACACAGCAATTCAAGTGGATGTAACAGAATGACAACTACATTTCACAGCAAGTCAATTTAACATCACAGAAAGAAAACTGTGGACATCAAGGAAGAACAACTGCATCACGCATTAAGTCAAGCGGACATCACAGAAGGACAACTGCACCGCCCAAAATGGCAAATCAACCCCACATGATGATATTACAGTCCCATATAATGACTTAACAACCACGCATAATGTCTTTATAACCTCACACATTGACATTGCAATGTCATATAATATTATTACAACCTTATATGATGATATTACAACGCCAAATGATGACATAACAACCCAACAAGACGAAATTACAACCTAACATGATGATATTACAACCTCACATGATGATATAACAACCCAACAAAATGACATTACGACCTCACATGATGATATTACAACCCCACATTATGACATAACAACACCACATGATGATAACACGATCCCTCAAAATGCTATATGGACCCTTCTATACATCAATGCCGAACATAAGATAGCTGTGGCGTTCCATAGTATCCTGTTATTGGTGTGGCAATATAAACATTGAATCGGGTACGAATGACGTCAAGAGTCCAACTTAAAACTGAACACATCTATGAAGTCGTCTTAGCCTAGGGTCATATACCATACTTTTCACAAGTACATCAAGTTGTATGAATCAAGCAACAGCGTCTTCTTTCCGAGCGTTCGTATAAACACCACACAACATAAATTCAAAAGATAATTTGGATAACTCTCAAATATGAATAATGGGACGCGTGTAGTGAAAATGGGGACACAGAACCGATTTCGTTGCTTTGTTTCACTCTTTACACGTAGTTGCGAGGCTTTTCGAGGTTCTCCAAGAAGAGTAGAAGTATTTTCGAACAATATGAATAACCTACTATATGTATACTATACGGTGTTCCCCAGATTTGATACTATTTTCAGATTTATCCAATGTCGATGGATTCATCATAAATTCTCTCAAACTGTGCAATTTTATTTATTATTAAAAACACAAATAACATAACTAATGAATGGTTACTGAATATGCGTGATACTCTGTATACATAGTGTTGTTTCGTAACGGTGTCAAATCCGACATAAAATTCAGCTCGTTCTTTTAGTAATATAGATTCACACATTAAATGGTGTTGTTGTTTTATTTGTTTGTTGTTGTTGTTTTTTTTGTTGTTGTTGTTGTTTTGTTTTTGTTTTTTTTTTAATTTGTCGTTGCATCTTTTAATGAATTTAACTATTTTGTCTCGATTTAGATCAAATCCCTCCTCCCATTGAAGAATCGAATTGCACGAGGTTAAGGTAGACAATGCTTACCCGTGGTCTTTACAGTATAGACAACGACTATTTTTGCCTGTGATTGTTGGTGGAATAAAGGCGACCGTGGTCTAATGAAAGGGACAATATGATTTTAATACCAAACTGTGCTTATGTTATATTACACTAAAACTCTCTAGTAAAAATAACTTGATATTAATATAAATATTAACCCCCCCCCCCTCCTTCCCCGAAATGTATGCCCTAAATTACAGGGAGAACCAGTACATAAGCATTTCTGCTACACTACTATAGGTAGGTAGGGTAGGCTTGAAATGCGATATACCGCCCCGTAAAAGAGAACTCGGACATGAATTGTTAATTTGGAAAAAAAAGCAGGAACTGTTTGAAAAGAAATAAAGGTAACACTATATTGCAATTAAAAATCTCGATAACAGACAAGATATATCTTCTAAGATGAACAAGTGATATTGTTTGTTTTATTATTTTTTTTAACAGGTGCGTTCCTTATCCCCTTCGTCATCACGATGCTCATATGTGGAATACCTCTGTATTTTCTGGAGTACTCCATGGCGAAGTTTTCCGGGAAGGGGCCGTACGCAATATGGGACATGTGTCCATTGTTCCGAGGTAATAATCCACACATGTTTCTGTCTTAGTTTATATAGACTCGTTAAGATGATATTGCAAACGGAGCAGACCAAAATCAGACAGCACCTTCTAGAAATTATCTTATCAGTGTCTCCTCTGTTTGCAGCTCAGATTCTACACTGTCTGCGTGGCAAAGAAAAATACATTATTTAATATATATCACTGAATGTTATGTAAATAATGTAATTAATTTTATATAAATTTTCGAGGGGAAAAATGCTTAACACATTAGTCAAATCAAGTACTTTCACATAGCAACTTACGAGTGATAGTAGGCCTTTTGTGCTGAGAGAGATTGTTTTAACTTCACCAAACATTCCAAAACTTAATTGCGGCTTTCCCCATGTCTTGTCTTAAAACCCGGACAAGTGAATTTGATACCGAGGGACACCTGCGTAGAACTAAGTAAATAGGCTGAAAGACTAACTTAAGACTAAACATTTGTTTTACCCTTGGTCGTAGTAAAATGAACATTTCCTATGACAGCTCGCGATCTAACACAATCTTACAATAAAGTGCATCATCGCTTGCGGTTGATCAGTGATTCTGCCTAAGTACCTCTAATTAATCGAGGTCTTCCTTCACTTGTAATTGGTCGAACGTCAATGAAATTCAACACAACATAGATAAAAGATATAAAAATACACAAAATATACAGTCAACATAATGAAAAAAATCCAACACATCAATGATAAAATACAACAAAACACCGATAAATTTCAAAACAACAACGATAAATCAAAGACTATAGCTATGAAATCAAATGATAACATATAACGTTTAAATCCAGCACCAGTAACTCGAAAATCTAATGATAACACATAATACAACAACGATTAAGTCCAACACAATAACTGTATAAAAGGGGTGTTCGAAAAGTATCTGCCTTATGTTTTTCATTGATATGATTATTAGAAAGAAAATTTGTAAAGTAAACTTTGATATAATTTGAACTTCATCCGAAAGCGAAAATTATACAAATTGCACTGATGCAAATTCCACAATCACTATGGAAACGCCCGGTAACGTTGAGCTGGACAACTTGTAGTAGTAGTATTGGGGTTTACCGTCGCTGCGATAGTATTTCATGCTGGACAACTTACTCGTGAAAAGAACATGGCATCTGTAAAGACTATCTGACACATCTAAAATTATATCTTTTCGAAAGATTTTCCTTGCATGATACACCTGATCCACTTGCAAAAGTATAACATGAAATGATCCTGTGGAAATTTACGGATTGTTTCCCAGACAACTCCTTAATTGCGCATTCTTTTTCTGACGTCCGGATCTTGGGCGTTCGGCAACAGTGTTCGCAGAGTCGTCTTGAAAGCGATGAAACACCCATATTTGTTTGTTTTCTTAATTTAACTTTGCCGTTAAGTGCCCATGATAATGGGAATCGTCTCTGATTTCCTTTTGCACATTAATATACAAGATTTTATAGCAAAGCGCTGTCCTAGTGTCATATTTACGGTTTTCGCTAAACAAATGTTTTCGTCTTCCGATATTAAAGGAAATGACGTTAGATTTCAGCCCATGGCATTACATAAGCCTTGAGAAAAGGTCTTGGAAGCGGTCCGTATATTTTGGACAGTTTTTGACGTTGGGAATATGTCTATATGTGATCTTTAAAGACATGTAAACATGTGAAGTTTTGCCAAATTTACCCTGATCAACGTTACCCGATGTTGCCATAGTGTTTGTGGAATTTACATAAGTGCAATTTGTATCACTTTTTCTTTCGAATTAGGTTCAAAATATATGAAAGTATCACTTTTGAATTTTTAATTCTAATAACCATATAAGTAAATAGGTTATAGCACATTCCTGGATAATTTTCGAACACCCCTCGTAAAAACCAACACAACGATAGGTACAACAAAGCAACAATAAATTACAGCTCAACAACGATGAAGTCCAACACAACAACGAGAAGATACAATGATTATCTGAGGTTTTTTTTATTCAAACACCGTACTTCTTCTAAAATAAGTTTGCATCCCAGTGAGGAATTCTTTCTAATTTGACATGACTTTTAAAAGTTAAAAATAATTCGAAACGTAAACGCGTGAATGTGCCATTAATTCTGCTCCAGGCGCTGGTATTGCTGTTGTTGTGGCCTACGTGTTCTACATAGCCGGGAGTTCCATTATGAGATGCTGGTTGTTTGATTTTCTTATCAACACATTTCAAGACCCGATTCCCTGGAGCAACTGCGACAATGAATGGAACTCACCGACTTGCAGGAGGCTGTTTGACCACGGGTCTGCCAGCAATGTGTCTGGTACCCTTCAGAACCTAACTAAAATCGGCGAATTTTTTACTACAATTCCGAACACGTCTAATATAGTTGAGACTAATCTGACTGCTTCTGCAGTTGCCATGACACCGGCAGAAGAATTCTGGCAGTACGTATCATATCTTTCTTTTTTTTTTTTTTTTTCTTTTTTTTTTTTTTTTTTGTCAGTTTTCTATAAAATGCGTTATCACTCGCAATCTTATAACGTCTTTGGAAGAAAAAGTAAATATACAGATTGGATCTAGTTAGCATAGCATGATTTGATTTATGTAAAATGCATTAGACCAGTTTTAATTAAATCTTTAACAGGTTCTGTGTTTTAACTTTTTTCGGCTGAAAGGATACAGCGTCTGGCTCTAGTTTGATCCATAATCGCAAAATACCAATTTGTGCTGAATAACAATTACGTATCTCCGTGCTTGACACTTAGCATTGACATAGGCCGTACTTGTTAGCCATGTGTAAAATAATAAGACTATGTAATATTTCACCATGTGTCTCTGACGTGATATCACTTTATATTAGCTTAATATCTGCCTCAGGTTGGCTTGGTCTCCAAATTACTTAAACACTGCCGGTGGGGCGTAAAACCCATTAAACACAATTATATAAACCGAACATTTTAAGCATGAAGTATGTTTTCAGCATATACAATTTGGCTTAATTGTAAAACACCATGAAGTGACAAATTTTCACGTTAGTAACCATTTTATATGAGCCATATTTTATTCAGCAAAACAGATTGATCCTTTTAAACCGTTTGTTCATACGTCGATAGAAATCAAAATTATTGCCGCATGAATTCCTCTCAGCGGTTATTGTATTGTACCAATAGACCATTTCACTGGAAAAGAGACGTGAGCCTACGTTAATCATCGAGCATTCCCCGAACACTATATTTACATGCTGGTGTATAATTCCACACATTGTTCATATGGGTAATAAACATACATTTGAGTTTTTCCCCAGTCACTGATTGGTCAGTTTAAATCAGCAAATTATACCGGGTATTGCCGATCCTCTGGTGAAATGGTCTATATAGTTTGCGCGTGGGAAGGTCATTAAAGATTCTTAATACCAACTTGGCCTTACCCACAACCTTCGGGTCCACAGACGAGTAAGCTTCCAAAATCAAATCTTTTTTAGACAATAAGTTGGTTAAAGACTAACTGAGTAGTGAAAGATTTACGTCTAATGGACACAACGCATTTCAAACCTCCTCAGGTACAAGATACTGGAGTTGTCCCCCGGAATTGAGCATCTGTATCCCTTCCAGTGGCGCTACGTTCTCTATATTTTCCTGCTCCGGGTCGCCGTTTTCCTACTCATTATGAAGAGCATTAAATGGTTAGAGAAGGTTAGTAGAGTATGCCATTTTACGCTAGAGTACACCATTGTAAAGCTTGATCAAACCTGACTCTTTTCTTTGGATACATACAATGTGCAGTGCTGGTATTCTTAGGTATTGGGGAGTAGAGAACATTAAGAACCCAACTGTCACCCTATTGGTGAGCCATTATACTGCTCGCAAACCTTTGTATATCAATTCAGTTATACATCAGTGATTTCGGGGAAGGGGAGATGTTGGGATGATTTTAATTTGTTTTATGATTTTATCGTGAGAATTATTGTCGACGCTGGTTGTATGAATCAGCGGATATTGAGAGCCCCGAGTACAAAAATATTAGATTTTTAACTAACTGATTTTACAACTACTCGGCAGAAAGCTTTTCAATAATGAAAACCTTCTCTTTAGTAACACAGTACGCTGCGTGATATTTTGTGCGGAAGGTGTACCTGTAGAAAAATAACGTGTTTGAACGGGCAACCCATGTACCCTTCACACACAATGCCGGACCTCCCTTGGATCGAACGCCTGTAATACTGGTGAAAAGCAATTCCGTTAACCTCTGTTCTACCCGGACATCCTTCAAGATGCAGTTTAGAGAAATGGGTCATAGGCTATATTGTTGGAGCGTCCGTTCTGTAGCCAGGAGGTCGTGGGTTCGATCTCCGATCGCGACTCATCAGTGTCGTTGAAATGACACCGATATATCTCCCTTTATTATGTCATAAGGAACTCTATTAATATGACTGGTGTGGACACCGCAGTAGGGCTGCACTATATCCGCTTCATGTAGACATTAAAGTACTCTGTGGGACGTTTAAGGCGAGAAACAAAATTTGCCTTGATGCGCATCACCGAAATGGTAAATGAAACAAAAATTTATGAGCAGAGAATGTTATCAGACTATATTTTATGTTAATTATTTCTATAGTACACGTTAAATGTAAATTACAGCATTTTCCATATTTCAACTGTACCATAAAACCCTATGTTCATGACAATTTCATTTTATGTTAGGATCAAGACAACTTATATGAAGTATGATATTTTTTCTTCTTTTTGTTTGGACACCAGAGTAACATCAGTTATAGACTTAAAGTAACATAAATTAATAAATAAATAAATAAATAAATAAATAAATAAATAAATAAATTTCTCAGAATAAAAATCTTGTTGACCCCTACTAAAATAAGTGGGGGCCGCCGTGGCCGAGCGGTTACAGTCGTGGACTACAAATCTCTCAGTCCCTCACCGCTGTGGGTTCGAATCCCGGTAGGGACTTCGGATTTTTCATGTGAGGAAGCCTTCCAGCTAGCTTGCGGTAGGTCGGTGGTTCTACCCGGGTACCTCTGTGCACTCGGGGTCTTCCTCCACCTGTTAATTAGCTGGACGTCGCTATATGATTGAAATACTATCGCAGCGACGGTAAATCCCAATGCAACAACAACAACAGCTAAAATAAGTTAATATTTTAGGCGATGTTCGTCACGACAACTATACCGATGATACTGACGTTGATTATCTTTGTCCGCTCCCTCACTTTACCGGGATGTGGAGATGGTATCTACCACTTCTTTAAACCAGACTTCAAGGCACTGCTTAATATTAAGGTAATTTGTGAGTGAATGCACGTTCGTATGCACGTATGGATTGATAGATGTTCCCACCCACAGTATGTCATTTTGTAGACTACAGATATAATGCTGCCTCGCTGCAGTATCACGCCGTAGACAATGTGGCATGATACCGAATTTAGTCACATTATCCTAACATCGGGCCAACCAGTCCTGAAACTACCTTTATATGCAGAAGGCCAAGCAGGGTAGCTATACCAGTACCATTCTTTACGGCTTTGTATATAGCCTGGAATCGAACTCACGACCTCTCGATCCCGATGGCGGACGCTCTAGCCACTCGGATACCGGGACCTTAATGGATATACGCACATAATTTACATTCTGATATAATTTATGTGAATGGATATTTGGGTGGCTGTATGGATGCATGTAAAAAGGTTAATATAAACAGATGGATAAATGGTTTTAAATTGATGTAACTCGGCAATAAAGACATGTTCTTTGTTGTTTTGCAGATTTGGATCGAAGCTGCCTTCATGGCTTTTTACACGCTTGCCTTTGGATGGGGGACTGTGGTAACGATAGCCTCCCATGCCAAATTCAAAAACAACAGCCTCAGGTTAACATACATCATACGTAAATGTTTAAACATGTTATAAATAAAGACAAAAACAACAACTATCTGGTGAAATATAGTACGAATGCATGTGTATTAACAGAGGGCATACGAAATATTTGGTCTAAAATAGAGATAACAGCTGGAACAAAGGACAAGCGAATTTTTTTGGTCTTAAATAGAGATGAGAGCTGGAATTCTTCAAAATAAAAAAATACAATTGCAGCTCTAATTTCCTGATTGCTACTAAATAACACAGTGGCAACCATAAATTCATTGGTGATGCTTTAAAACAAAATTACTGCTATAAGATGCAGATAGAACTATGGGGACTAGGAGCATATAAATGAAGTAATCTAGCAGCGATCGAAATTACAGGAGCTGACCGTTGAATTGCACGTTTGGCTAATTGTTATTTCATGAAGCTTGTTAAATTTTATTTAAATATAATGAAATATAAGGGTTCATTGAAAAAATAAGTAATTGCATTGAGTCCAATTGCAAATACATTTATTCAGTAAATGGTTTCCAGTATTCTGCAACGGATCAGATTTCACAAAGGGTTGTGTTCCATGTGGTCCAATCAATGGTAAATTTTGATTACTGAACTTATTGTTTAGACTGTCAACAAGGAATAAATGTTTACCTTACGACCCTGTTAGTTCTATGTTTTTCTTTTAGCTGTGATTTGGTATAATGTTGCAGGACGGCCATATTTGTACCCGTGTTTGACATGCTCCTAGCGATATTCTGCGGACTTGTCAGTTTCTCTGTCCTAGGCAACATGGCCTACTCCTACGGAACTAGCGTCAACGAGGTCATCAACGCAGGTTACAAAACAATTCAACGTTACTTTAAGCCACCATTTGGGGAACTGAAGTTGAAGTCACCGCTTGGCACGGATATGTGGTGTTTTGAGTTTACCGTTGCTGCGACAAATATATATACATATATATATATATATAGCAAAGTAATGGTAATTATCTTAGGGACCTTCTTCACATGAAAAACCCGAGTGACCCTGTCTGGACCCGATCCCACAACGGCAAGGGACTACGTGATGAAAAGTCAGCGACGGGTTAAACTGTACTCTTATGCATTATCATATTTTCAATGTTAAATCCTACAGTGTACAGGGAATTCACGGCATTTAGTCCAAGTATAAGCAACACTATATATGACGTCCAGGAAGAGCATGTGCGCAAGCTGTCAATTAATAAGGGAGTTCTTTAAGAATTTGAGCTATGGAAAATCCCAGCTTATCGTGTTACGTGAATTTCAGACATGAAAAATCTGTCAATGTTCGAGGATCACAAAATTCACAATTTACTTCTTGTTTCGCATAAATTACACAAAATTTCGCAAAATTTTAAACATCGGCAAGCGCCTGCATATGACTAAGAACGATCTTAATGAAGTAATCGATAAATTGTGTGGTCCAGTATCAATGGGAACTCCTCGGTAAAGTAAATGACCGAGTAGTTCCTACTGGTGCAGCAGAAGGGAATACGGTGGACGTTTTTTCTCAGGTATGTCAGTGGGCGTGGTCGCCTACGTCTCAGCACTGGAGTCATTCCCATTGCCGCAATTCTGGTCGGCCTGCTTTTTCATCGCAGTCATCGTCACTGGACTTGATGAACAGGTATAAATTTATATTAATGGTAGCTGGGCGTCTAGAGACGTATAGACTGAATCTAAAAATATTGTAAAAAGTTTGTTAGAAAGTCATCAGAGAAAAACAATTAAATCACCCTCGATTCACACGGCTGTCTATTACATCTGTCATCGATTTATGGAGTAACAGAATGAGCGCTCGTGGGTTTCCGACGCTGCACCCTCAAAGACGATTACCATATTTAAGAAAATGTTGCGATTTCTTGTGGTCAAGTGAACAACTGTATTATCCCGTAAAGTACCGGCGACTCCGGAGATAGACGATGTACTAAATTTGAAATTTCCCAGCTCTGTAATTATAACTAATCAAACTAATTAACTCAAGATACTCTCACTGGAACAGAGTTTCTATTTTTTATGTATAAAGGAATAGAAAAAGGGTAAAATAAATCTAGAACAACGACATAGTTTGAGATGAATTAATAATTTAGATAAATTTAGTATATTTTCATTTAATTTATTGATTAATTAATTTTATATTGTAGATGATTCCAATCGAGATGGCAGTAGAAGTTATTGGTGACATGTTTCCGAAGTATTTCCCAAAATACCGGATCCATACGCTGTGTGCACTGTCATTGTTGTTATTCCTTGGCGCATTGCCCACTTGCACAGGCGTATGTATAATACATTTACTTATTAAATCATTTATTGTCTTTCGCCATGTACCGTCAATTTCTTATGCGGTAATCTCCTCTTCCAAGAAAATTGTACTGAAAGGTAACTTCGGGAGTCTGCATTTGTCTTTGGGTGACGTTAGCCTATCAAGATCTTGTAAAGTTCTCCTGAGTTTCTGCTAAAATAATGAACTTGATTGAAATGATTTTGAGCGCAAAAGAAGAAATAAGAAGAAATCTTATTTTCTAAATTCTCTGAAACAAAGTAATATGATGAATACAACAAATAATTTATTGTCGTTTTTGAAAGCAGTTTTGTGTCCCGTGTGTTTGTGATTTGTTGCTTTTTCACGATGGTTTTCCATACAATGAATAATGCAATGTTTTATGCTTTATCCAGGCAGGCGGGTACCTGTTCCTGTGGACAGACTGGTACAGCGGGGTGTGGGTAGGTCCTATAGTCGCCATGTTGGAGCTGGCCGTGGTGGGCTGGCTGTACGGTAAGTCTTACGGGACTTGACGTCAGTACACAACTACATTCATGGCTATCACACGAGGAATATATTGTACATAATAAGTCGGAAGATATCTTCTCTCAAGAAATATAATGAAATTCAGAATTCTGCTTATGAATGAAAATTAAAAATAACGATTACTGGTATGGGGGACATGTCCCAGAAATCAAGGGAGTAAATGAAGAACGACATTACTTGGAGAAATTCTAAAGTAAAAAAAGGGATTTTTGCTGATGGTTTACTATTACTGTGTATTTCTTTCTTTTAACTATGACTTTTTTCTTTTGAAGGTCTTGAACGATTCAGTGATGACCTACTCTTGATGCAAGGAAGGCCACTACCGGCCATGTTACGTATCGCCCTTGCTTACATTACGCCTGTTATTGTTTTGGTAAATATACTTACCATGACGTTTTGTTTGTTTGCTTGTTTGGGTTTAACCTCCCATCAGCAATATCATTATCAATACGACATCTCAAAGTAGGCAAGACCAAGTCACATTATCCTGACACTGAGCCAACCAATACTGGATTTCGTTAAGTACTGAGCGCCAAGCAAATGTCAATACAGCAGTGCCATTCTTAACGTTTATCATGTGTCGCTACCAGGGATCGAATCCAATACATCTAACTGTTAGTGTAAAATTTTTATGACGTCTGCAAATTATAGACATTTTGAAATATAGGCATCCTTGAACATTTTCTTCAGTAGCACAAGGATTGCTTCCCTTCCATGTCATTAGATTTGATGATTGATGTCCAACATTTTGCACGTTTTAGGTCTTCGAGTTATATTGTACATGTTATATATATATATATATAGAGAGAGAGAGAGAGAGAGAGAGAGAGAGAGAGACGTGACATTTCGTAAAATAGCGTCAGATAATGGAATAACTTGTGGCTCAACCTATACTGGACTATCTATTGGACTATCCATTGTAGCTCAACCTATATTGGACTCTCTATTGTGACTCAACCTATATTGGACTATCTATTGTAGCTCAACCTATATTGGACTATCTATTGTAGCTCAACCTATATTGGACTATCTATTGTGCTCAACCTATATTGGACTATCTATTGTGGCTCAACCTATATTTGACTATCTATTGTGGCTCAACCTATATTTGACTATCTATCTCGGCAGGGTCTATTTGTGGTCAGCATCCTGTGGTACGAACCTCCTGCCTATGGTCAGTACAACTACCCGATGATGGCTAGAATTTTCGGCTGGATTAGTGTGGTCACTATATTGTTTCCTTTGATTTCTAAAGCCACATCTAGTATTTGTCAAACAAAAGGGAAATTATCACAGGTAACAGGTTTTTACAAGTTTACTAGCAAGATTTAGGGAAATTATTTATGGAGGTAGAGGCATATAAACATGATTGCTAAACATATTGATATCTAAGAACTCTTTATAGGGCCATTGCACAATTGATAGTGTCTGGGCCACAAATCTTATCCCGCAATTTCGAATTTTTTTTTTCTGAAAATAATGAAATAATATTTCATGGGAATATACCATAAGTGTTAGGTAGGTAATAAAGAAGTCAAAACCATTAGTTAACGAAGAAACAAAAACATAGTTTGAATCTACTTAAAAATATTTCGGAATAAAAAAAATAATGTTTCGATTTAATCCTTGTTTTTTAAGGGGGGTTATAACAAATCGTAATTACGAAGTGCATATTATTAATATTGTAATGAAATAAATGTGTCGCACAAGAAACTAAAGTTTGCAATGCCATCTGATGTGTTTTGTAATTATTCCACATATAAGATTAAACAATTTGGTGATTATTCATATATAGACTTAATGTGAAAATGATACTATTAACAGGATCAAGATTACGGAATTAGAGCTCTATAAATTCGATAATCATCTCAGCAATAAAAGAGTTTCGTATGCAGAGAAAAGGGGCGATAAGTCAAAAAGCGAAAACCGAGCACAATTCCAATATCGACATTCATCCAAGTCCAGATAAGGATTTTTTTTAAACGAGCCTCGCGTTTTCTAAGTCATTTTAGTTCTCGGTATATTATGATTTTACTGTATTGTATAACATATTTAAACAGAGGCTGAAAATTCTTCTAAGAACACAAGAAAACTGGGGACCGTGCGACGAACAAGCAGCCATGGAATATGAATATATCAAAACAAAATACAAGGAAAGAACGATTCTGGATACGCTTACCTACAACGTAACAGGTCACAGAAGAACAATGACTGGTGCCCATGAACACCCGTTAGTAGAGAGGGGGTCATTTATCAAGTAACCAGCTGATTTCTTCTACATTTAACATAACATATGCTATATTGCGGTGTTCACGCCGCTAGGCCGCTAACTTAACGAACATCAGAAATGTGTATTTCTTAATTTTCTATACGTCGGACATACAATAAAAAATAATTTTCATTTTCAGGTAGATTCACTAACAACTTTTACACAATCGTTGGTTTCTAGGAACCCGTTATGATGGATAGATCATGTGATGAAAGTCTAAATTATTATCTAAATCGTGTTAATGATATTCTAAAATGTTTGTCTTTAATATCATCAAGATAAGTTTCAAAAGTAAAGTTTTGTTCAAAAATACAATATGATTCTAGCTTTTGCGTGTTATTGTACAAACTCTGGCGATAATTATCGAGTATGCGTTCACTCATATATTTAAAATCAACTAAAGAAACATCTTGTGACATCCAAACATATGACACACCGATATGATCTAAAATAAGAGAGAGAGAGAGAAGAAGAAGAAGAAGAAGAAGAAGGAGGAGGAGGAGAAGAGAGAGTTGTAGTTGTAGTAGTAGCAGTAGTAACTTGTTCCTCATTTGATTTGAAATCCTACATTAATAGAAACTGTCGAGGTGAACTTTGCAATTAAATACAAGAACAAACATCAAAAGCATGTATTCCAAGTTAAATGATGTGTGTGTTACAGAAAACATTGAAATATTTAGATAACTTATAACAAATAAGACTTTCGTGTTAATCTTATTTTAAAGAAAATGCATTTCAAAGTATGTCATCACTATATAACAGTGTTATGATGAAGAATAATAAAATGTCAACTTTTCAAAGGTGTTTGAAGTGTATTTTTTCTTGGCTGGGCTAATCATGACGGTATAAAATGGCACTACAATAGCCGTGTATGGGAGTCGAAGTGACTAGATGTGTACATTTATCGTCTGCTATAGAAAGTGTGCACTCCGGTTTCCGTCGATTTAAAAGTATTATTTCTTTCAAAAATGTCTGGGCTAAAAAATCTCCTATACTATTTTCTTTTATCGAAACCTTGAATGTACACTTTTTTGCAGCTGTGTATACATATTTACCCGAAGCCTCTGTGAAGAAATGGGATTGAATGTATAGTAATAACTGGGCCAGAACAATGACAATCATCACACACACACACACACACACACACACACACACTGTAATGCAGATATAAAGTACTTGGTGTTTTATTCGGTATTTAACAACATATATTTGTCGTGTGAAGATGGTCTCCAACTAATGCCAAGTCACACATTCAGGTTTTTACTGCCGTCCTTGATAGGACCATTCCCGATTAAAATGTGTCAAAAGTCTGATCAAGATCCTATGATTCTTGGCTGGAAATTCAAACTTTTATTATGCCTAAGTCACACATTCAGGATTTTTACTGCCGTCCTTGATAGGACCATTCCCGATTAAAATGTGTCAAAAGTCTGATCAAGATTCTGTGATTCGTAGCTGGAAATTCAAACTTTTATTAAAATTTGTAAAAACGTTTATTTAATCACGACAACAATCAGATATTGTTCAGGAGGCGACCCGATCCAGCCGTTTCCAGCAGAATTCGTCCCGATTATCCCGTTCTCAATCCGATTCTGATCCGATACAGCAGAATTTGTCACGACATAGTCACGATTGTAATCCGACTAGACAAAATCCACTGAGTTTCTCGAATGTTACGGGACGCACCTAACTGTCGTGAGTGCTTGGTCGACCTCTCCGGACCATTCCCGATCCGTAGGACTCTGTTACGAACATATACGACTGCGTTCAGACAATGATAGGACATTCCAGATCATTGACGAAAGTAATCCGACTTTTTCGCTTTTCGTGTCGTAGCGCTGTCTGATCTCAAACGGGAGCCATAATCGGCACTGTGTGAACGCCGCATAACAGAACAACTGTCGATAGGACGCAAAATCCAGCAAACAAGGGGAGGTGACACAATGTGCATGCAGAATGGTTCACTGTGGTGACTATGAGTATCAGTCCTTTCATTATACAAGTTTTAGCCTACCAAAAGTTCCTTCCAGTGCATTTCTTAACTTTGAGGAATAAAGTGAAAATTTATTTAAGGTTTAGCAAAAGGGCTCGTGACATTACCAAAATTTCGGACGAAAATCGCTCTGTAAGTAAGTACATATATTATCATGGGAAATAAATAATATTTTATAATTTCTATCAATGACATAACTTTACACGTCAATACATCAACACATATACCGCATTTGAAAGATTCAATCTACTGTGAGGTCAGGGTCCTCTTTTTGTTGAATTTGGGGCTGATAATGAATAATAAATCATATACTTCCCCACCCCACCCCCAACCCACCTCCAGTCAGTGAAAAATCCCCCTTGAAACAAATAAAAATACTTAACAATAAATTGTATCTTAGATAAAAAGTTTATTAGAAAGTAAGTGACGGTTTCAAAAAAAATATATCAATGTACATGTATTTTAATAGAAAATTAGATGTTTCAAGGTAATATTCACACTGAAAAATGATACAACGTGAAAATTCCACCCTGTCAGTGCGCCGTCCCCAGTCCCCCGAAGTGAGAGAGTGCCCTGGAGGCTGTTAAATGCTCTTTCTTATCAGTGTTCCTTCCCATGAGAAGGAACATCTATAGTCGTTCCTCACTACTTACCGGATATAAGACTAGCACCTCCCAATATTGTAAATATGATCGAACGAGTGTATATATCTCTACAACAAAAGTATACTAGAAATAAGCAAAAATGCTGAAAAATCAATGCTGTGTGAAAAATCAAATAATTACAGGCTACAAAAATCGCCTGTAAAATGAAAACATGATAGGACTTATATTTCTATGCTGATGGAACTGCAATCGAATGATGTAACTGTTTTTATCACGTGATCACTTTACCAAGCGCACGAATATAGTTTGTTTGGATGCAAAGGTGGCTCGCAAATAAATCTGATAGTAAATGTGCAGCGTTCGGTCATTTTAGGCTGTTACAATAACCCACATGAATTCCAAAACAAATCATTGTAACATACTAATAATCACATCAATCTATCGACCTCAAATATCTCCAAGGGTTATTTCTTAAACTAAAAAATGACCGAAAGTATATCTACTATCCGAAATGAGTTCGGAGCCTCTGACCTATGCAAAAAAATTGCATAGTTACTTCAATCTATAAATAGAGTCTGTTGTAGATAAGGTACTGCATGTGAATACAAATCAAATCTCTGATAGCGCTGAGAGAACAGGAATGTCGCATTTCTTTTGTTTATCAAAGTGAATATAATTATTGGTGATCGACTTGCAGCTCTTCAAACACTCTTTAATTTGCGACTCACACAACTTCAGTGCCTTCAGCGCTTTGATATATTTCTTATTACCTCCCTTTTTTCCGAGGGCGAAAGATTACACTGGCACTATAGAAACACAAGGAATAGCCATCTAAGATCAGTTTTACATAGATATCAAACGTATAAAAGTATTAACGCACCAATCTCTTCTGCTCTCTGAATAAGGAACGGAATCTGATATCGCTAAATCACAAAGAATTTAGAAATCAAGTTTTATTTTGGTAAATGCCTTGCCTTTTTAGACAAAGTTAAGTAAAAGATGCTAGTCAATGAAAGATATCATGGGTCCTAATAGTAAGTAGCCAATCAAATTACTTCAATTTGTGTGAACGATGAGATGTTAGAACAAAAATTGTTATTAATATATCACTTTATAATACAGATTTTGCTGTAGTAGAAATAATGTGTTCGAAAATATATCACACTTACTGGTGACTTGCCTTTTATATGATGAATTTTGTAATCAGTATTATAAACATAGCTATATGAAACGTTAATTAAATTTTACAAATGTCCAGTGACATTTGATAACACATTGAAAAGAAAAAATCCTTTTTGGCTTTTTTTTTTAAAAAAACATCTTTTAGAAAGATAGTATTACATATTTCCAAATAAGAAGTTAATGCAGTCTTATGATACGAGTTAAAATACAAATGTATAACTATCTTGCTTAATATTAAAAATAGATATTTAATCCATTTTCTCCTCCATACAATGAAATATTAATGAACCTATAAAAGGTTTCTTAAAAAATAAAGAAAAATAACATATGCAATTTTTAGAGACGAAATGTCACTCTTACCTTAACCCATCTCGTTCAATTATTTGTCTATGTTTTTTTATCTGTATTCATTTTGTCATAAATGACTTTGCAAATAAACTTCAACGGTCAAATTAACCACTATTTAATTATTTGGACATACCATTCAATGTAGGATGGATAGTGAGAACGTTCATTGTAAATCGCATCATCACAATATATATATATAGAGAGAGAGAGAGAGAGAGAGAGAGAGAGAGAATAGCGCAACATGCCACTAAAAATTCTGAAAAATCCTCAAGAAACAAAAGAAAAAAGACACATTGACTAAAAGTGTCCCTGTCGGATACATTTCTAGTATAGAAGTTATGTTATCTTAATGAAAAATCAGAAATTTGTTTCTTATCACAAAAATGTTGTTTCTGATTTGTTACCCGCATATGTTAAAGAGCTTTGTGAAATGCAATGGAACACTATTTCAGCACTGCATACTATAAATGCGAAAAGAAAAAAAAAAACATTATTTTTTCATTTTTTCATTCATTCATTTTCCGCTTTTTCCTATGTCCTATACCGACCAAGATATGTCTACATATGTTTTAGTAGCAAAAAAATAAGAATAATTATAACAAACAAAAACAATGAGTATTTTTGCCAAAGCAAAAATATACACTCAGGGGCAAACTGTCGATTCCTTGAAACGTTTGCTACTGATGCCTATTTGGATTGAGTTGAAAACAATCCCTAAGATATCAGTTCTTTCGAAAATGCTCACCTGTGTGGTTCACAAACATGGCATCATTATAAATAAACAACTTTATAGGATAAAAATATTCTCTAAAATATCTTAATAAAAAAAAAACAGAGAATTACAATCAAATATTATAATGGTCGGGGATCAAGAAACCACAAGCCGTGGTTGTCCTGTTCTCTAAATATGTTCCCGACGTGAACCAGGCACCTTTGTGGCGGTACCTCTATTTATTATGCATATCAAAATAATAGATCCTTTTCATCCAGGGACGTCGTGGTGGCCACGGCCTACATTCAAGTTTTTTTCCAGGGAAATGAAAAAAAATAACAACGCAAAATAAAAAATGCATAATGTTAATATATCATGGATGTGCAATAATTTACTTATCTCTACCTGCATTTTCTAACAATCCTCTGAGCATATCCATGTGAAATAGAAATACGCCAAAACGCACCTCCAACGAATTGGGGGGGGGGGGGGGGGGGGGCATGCCCCCTAACCCCTTAGAATTGATTCGGCCTACACATTAATTCAATCAAAGCTACGTCCCTGCCATCTGGTGTTTTATTGTAAATTTATTACGGATACGCTTAAGATACATTTAAATGCAAACTATCGAAAGTATGCTTTATGTGACCCTTACTCTAGATATTCTTATATCACCAAACTCCACGTGTCATGACATCACGACTGTCTGGGTCAATCAAAGGAACTATGCGATTTAAACATTGGAATACCGTTTAAGACTCGGAAGAAAAAAAAACTATCAAACATATGAGTATAAACCCTGACTATCGTTACGACAAAAAAAAAGATAAAAAGATTTCTAAATAAAAGAAATAGAGAAAAGATAAACATTGTATATTTAATAACGTGGTATCATAGATAGTTTCCACATCAGTGAAATCTTATCTCAACTTTTGGCGATCATTTATTGGTTAATTCAAGGGATTTATATATGAATAGAATGGAGCAGAAGTTTTATTTTCTTATATTTTCATTAATTCTGCTCCAAATCAAAATGAAATCAAACATTAAAAAGCTCTTCAAATTCATTATTTTTGGATATAATATTCCTAATACGGATATAGATCTATGCAAATTAAATAAATAAATAAATAAATAAATAAATAAAGCTTTGTCAGTATAGCAAGATGAAGAATTTGTTCCAGATAGAAATAAGAAAATGATGGAAATGGGTTATGATCTCCGAACTGCATTGATCTTTCAAACATGCATATGGTTGATGCGCACGACACACGTACCTTTGTGTTATGACAAAAAACTTCTGTAAAGTTTCATGAAAATCCAAATACATGTACATATATGGAAGCAATAGAGCGGACATGAAAATGTAGCCTATAAATACGAAAGACAATTTTAACAACTCCTGTGACCTCTACCTTTCAAGCGCGCATATATGGTGCCACATTTTTTTTTTTTTTTTTTTTTTGCATACAAACAATTCTATAAAGTTTTATGAAAATCCAAACAGATATGGAAGTTATAGAGCGGACATGAAAATGAAACCTATGAAAGACAATTTCTAACAACCCCTTAGAGCTTGGCCTTTTAAGCGTGCATATGTATGATTGATGCGCGCGACACACAGATAAAAACTTTGTTATGAATTTTCGTCCCGTCACAGGGCTTTAACAAAAATCACAAAGAAATACAACGTACACTTACAGCACTACATTATTGCATTTTAGGCGTAGATCTTATGTAAACATACACAGGAAATGACACCATGACGCACTCGCTTACACGTCGGCTTTACACACATTTACAATTATACATGATGT
>CM037791.1:6387425-6437425 GCA_021229015.1 Solen grandis | reverse complement strand
AATGAGGAACGAACGACAACTCTGCTTGGAGATTGACCATGACGTTGACGCCATATATAATTATTATTGGCCCATTGACGCCATATATATTATTGCCCCATGACGTCATATATTATATATATATTATTGCGCCAAAACTTTACAGGAAATTATATATGACAGAGCATGTATTTTTTAAGGAACATACACCCATAGATACCAACATGCATGGACACTCATTAACATACATACACATGTATGCACATAGCCTTGCACAAATACACCTACGCACACATATATACATATAACGTTATATACATTTTAATCAAAACCAATTTTGCGCAATTTCATCACAAACAGGAAACAACGTGTGCGCTAGACTATGCTCATGCATGTGTATGTATATGCATAGACCTATTAAACAAAGATTGGCAACTAGTCTAAATCTCACTTGTAAAAGCAAGTAACAAATTGTCCAATCTCGCAAAGTCACGTTTTCTATCTCTTTTTCCATTGAAAATATGCGAAAGTAAATTGTATTTTGCGATAGAACATTGCATTACCATTAAAATGATAGCCTACTAAGTGAAAATATCATAGACATATTCACCATGCTGCATATGTCTGTGAAAATATGAGAAAAAAAAATATATGTAAAATAGAAAAGTACCTTTATGATGATAACTGTTTAAAATGTGTTGTTTTTTCTGATACACTAGTTGAATTTACGACAGAATTTTTAAAATAAATCAAACTGAAAATAATCCCTTATAGATCTAATTCAGAAATGATTGGTTAATATATTTACATTTTCCTCTGTATTTTTTTTTAAATTGGCGATTTTCAGTTATCTGCTGTGTACCTAAACAATATTTTCCATTGGCCTTCACAGTTTCCTATCTCTGATTTGTGTTTGATGGGGCTTATATGATATAGTTTCGTCCTTAAACAAGATAAACATTGTAACTTTTTCGGTTAAAAAGTTTTTACCTTGAAATGCATCAAAATATTATTTTCATATCAAAAATGTTTAATAAAGTATTTTCAGTTTGGCACAGATTTCAGCAGCATAGATTGAAAAATAAAAGCTCAACGAATATATAGTAATAAGAAGAATGGTATGTGAAGATATTTCGGCCTGCATTAGCCATCACACGGAAATTGACGAACTATGAATAAACATAATAAGGAATGGAGTCGATTTACTCGATATAGCCAACCTGTGTTATTATCATTATTGCCTAAAAGAAAATTCCATTAACTCCGTTAGACTTAAAGTTATATTTTGTTCAGGGCTTATATATGCTAATTCATTTTGGATTATCTCCCTTGTTACAAGGTCAGTAAACATGATAGAGGTCGTTTGTGGACAATATGGCGGATATAAAATAACATTCACGCTAGATTAATAGTTTTTTAGGTTTTTTTCGAACCTGGTCGCTTCAAAATTGTTCTCTATCGATGAATTGAAATGCAATCTTTTTTGGGAAGGGCTTTCTTCAGGGCCTTTACGACGAATGTCCAAACGGAATTCAAAACACAACCAGCACGAGAAATAAAATTCGTCACTGGCTGTTCAGGATTCTCTAAAAGCTTTACATCGCCTTGTGGATCTGTTCCCAAGAAATGGACATTCGGTGATGACTCTTATTTCATAGCAAGAAATAAAAATGCTGATGTTCTAGGTAGGTATTAATGAGAATACGGAAAACACACCGTATTTTTCGTTACATATTTTGACATTTGTCACGTGACTTTGTTTCACTTGTGATCATTTGTTTTGTTATGACAGTGACCTTTTGAAATTGAAGGTGATGCAGGTACCTATACACTGCCTAAATGGAGAATATGAAAACTGAAGAAACATCATTTAAAAGGGATGGTCACAACAGGACAGACACTTTTATATTTTGCATTAATCTCTACTGAGATCCGCTCCGGTTATTTTTTTCGTATTGGCCTCCGCTGGATCTCTACCCAACCCTTACATAAAAGCTTCGGGAAATTTACACCGATACCCCTAACTCGTTTCGGCCGTTCAAATCGATTGTTTTCGGATGCACACCTAAAAATCCACGCATGTCTAGTAAGAAGACATATTTTTCTTTCTATTTCATTCAACATCATTGCCTTAGCTTACCGATTTCACCAGTTTTACAGCTACAGACTCACGAAACCTCCAAACTCGTCGTTTAAACCGCCATATTGTTTACATGCGATGGTTATCACGTGACTAATCCGTGATTGGATAACTACAGTTAGGTTCAATTCGCGGGTTATGCGGTACAGAGCGGTGTGTGGTTTTCTCGATCTATAAGTAAATAGAACGTATTTCACATAAACTTTCTTTTGAAAAATCGTTTTATACAGCAAAACTTCTTTGACTTTGCCAGGGCCGACTTATTGGCAAAGAGCATTTACCTTTTGCTGTTGAACAGTCGTAACTGAACGGAGCTGTAGTTTAAACTGTTTCGCCACTAGTCACGTGATCAATATTTACAAAATGTCTGTTTAAATCTATGAGGTGAGCGGTTTGGTGTTTTCCGTCACCGTATTTCATGAAATCGGCAAGCTAAGACAATGATGTTGTATGAAATGGAAAGAAAAATATGTCTTCTTACTAGACATGCGTGGATTTTTAGGTGTGCATCCTAAAACAATCGATTTGAACGGCCGAAACGAGTTAGGGGTATCGGTGTAAATTTCCCGAAGCTTTTATATAAGGGTTGGGTAGAGATCCAGCGGAGGCCAGAACGAAAAATATAACCGGAGCGGATCTCAGTAGAGATTAATTTTGCATCTGACTGACTGCTTTGCTAATGTGAGTTTGATTCAATTACAGTAATCATTAGTTTATCATCTTCATCATCATCTCAAGTGATACAGTGGGGCTTGCGTTCATGTTGGCATATTTTTCGTGTATCGTGTGTGTATCGTGCGTTCCGTTTCCGTGTATCGTTCGTGTATGGTGCGTGCGTTTATCGTGCACGATTCTAACGTGTTTCGTGTATCGTGTAACGTGTATCGTGTAACGTGTTTCGTTTATCGCATCGTTCCTTCCGTGTGAATCGTTCCGCACGATATATTTTGAGTTCAACGCTTCCTTAAAAGCCAGCATTAGAATTTCAGCTTTTCAAAATCAGTTAAGTGGTTACTCACCGCATGGCAACATTTAACTGTAGATTACTTAAGTTGTCTGTTACAATTTAAGTCTTATATCGATTCATGTTTAATAAAAATAATGAGTTAACTACGTAGAGTGGTCTCCCCTGTATTGTGTACGAAGGGAGATCACTTCACCTGCTGTAAGATAGCCAATTAAATCGTGTTATGCGGTTACCAATGACGCTTGGCGCGAATAAATAATTGTTCAAAGCATAGGATCGTTATAGATCTAATAAATTCAATGTGTAACAACAATTATTTGTAATTTTCGACACGATTTAGAACATGTGACTCCCTATTATAGAACATTCGTTGTTTTTTTTCGTGTGTGTGTGTATGTGTTAGTTTTAATGATGGTTTTATTTATAAATTGATTAATTGCCTTGTTCACTTGGGCGAAAAAAACCGAGTAAATCGATTAACCTCGCTACCGTGCCTATCTGCAATCGTTCGTTTCGTGCGGTCCGTGTATCGTGCATCGTGTATCGTGCATCAAACGTGTATATGCATCGTTCGTTTATCGTTCGTTCGTTCGTTTATCGTGTATCGTGCGGTTCGTTTGCGCTTATCGTGCGTGTATCGTGCGGTTCGTTTGCCAACATGAACGAAAGCCCCACTGTAGCTTCCCTCCTCAAGGGGTATAATAAACTGTATATATACATATAGGTAATCTCTACTGAGATCCTGTCTGGTTATTTTAGGCCAATAGGAAAAGAATAACTAGAGCGGATCTCAGTAGAGATTAACATGTAGGTAGCAGGCAGGACTGACTGATTCCAAAAATTTAAGTTCAACTATTTACTTACACTTTGAGGATGAGTGTTGAACAGAGAAGGACATAATCCGGTCTTATGGTACTATCCGCATATAATCAGGGTCTATGAATTATAGTACATTAAGACTTGGGTAATCATTGCAGAATCCCGGATGGAACAATCAAACTGCCTGTAACAGTGGTCGAAATTAACGCTAGCCCGACAGCAAAAAACTAGTAGTTTTTTTCTCAGGCTAGTAAAAATTCCTGATTTACTGGCCCAACTGGCTAGGATGCGTAAGATGCAAATAGGTGCATGTTTTCATAAACAGTGCCAATATTAAAAGAAGTTAATTTGAGATTTGTCTTTTAAACTGTTACACAAAGTATATGCTGATGGCTCATATTAATTCTTAATGTAAAATAAAGCAGGCATGTTTGCAAAATCGACTGATTCCTTTAAGTTGTGCTACAGTAGCACTGACAAAATTGAAAAATGATTGTTATTGAAGACACCGGTTTATTTCCCGCAATTATGTCAGACAGATATTTTTCTTTGCAGTCAGGAGGAAATATACAATAAAATATTAGGATAAAGAGGAGATATCTAATACTGGCAATTTTGTCATTATAATAAAGTTAATAATAGTTTCTCTTTTTTTTTTTTTTGGCATTTTCAAAACAAACAACATGTTTGAATATTCTTTATTTAAAACAAAATATAGTGTTAACTCAAATATACAAAAAAAATGATTTCCTTGTACAGTGGTCACGTGATTCCTCAATGTGGCGATTCATTGAATACCGGCGATGGCTCCCTTGATTTAGCCCTTCTTATTCTATATACATTTATGGGCGATTCTTCAAACATGCGATTTTGGATTCCTCAAGCTCTGTCCTTGATCCGTAGATAGTATATCCTTTATTATTTCTATGCGATTCCTCGAAGTCGATATCAAAACCTACCTATATCTCCCTGACAACCATACACCAGCCTGCATGACCACCTGTAATTAACACCTTGGTCGAGATGGTTTCTTTTTGTTTTCACACATTGTCAAACCTCCTTAGAGTACATCGGTGAATCGTTATATCAACACGGCCATGTAGAAATTATTTTCGCACCTACTGATCATGTAACAAACTGTGATGGGTCTGCATGATTAATTATTTGTCATTAAAGAAGCCGATTTTGATTGTTTGAGTGTTGTTCTCTGTAATCATTAATTTGATGAACCACAGTATAAGCGTTTATTACAAGAATGTAAAAAATACGCAACGCCGCCATATACACAAACTAAAATAAAGGGTTTCAATCATATTATCGGTTATATTAACTTATTTCTGACTTAATTCTCACAATGAAAGCTATGATCGTGTTATTTTTGTATTTTTAAACATATATTATGTTTATAAAGTATAATTAAATTAAAGACTAAACGTAACAAAATAATTAATGATAGACGACGTTAAGGTATCAACAAATGTAAATGTATTGAATTTTGACACACAAATGATTCCTCGTAAACGGCGATTCTTCAAATTTTTTTTAAAAGATCCCGTCCGACCTCGAGGAATCGCGTGACCACTGTATTCTTGAGAATAAATGCTGAATGATACATTACTTAATTTATGATGTTTTTTAGCTCACCTGAGCACAACGTGCTCAAGGTGAGCTTTTGTGATCGCCCTTCGTCTGGCGTCAACAATTTGGCTTGTTAACACTCTATAGGCCATATTTTTAGGCCAATCTACATGAAACTTGGTCAGAATGTTTGTCTCCATAAAATCTTGGACAAGTTCGAAATTGGGTCATGTGGGGTCAAAAAGTAAGTCACGAGGTCAAATCTTATGAAAACTTTGTTAACACTCTAGAGGCCACATTTTTGGCCCAATCTTCATGAAACTTGGTCAGAATGTTTTTCTCCATGAAATTTTGGACAGGTTCGAAATTGGGTCATGTGGGGTCAAAAAGTAGGTCATGAGGTCAAATCTTAGAAAAACCTTGTTAACACTCTAGATGCCACATTTTTGGCCCAATCTTCATGAAAATTGGTTGGAATGTCTGTTTCCATAAATCTTGGTCAAGCTCGAAAGTGGGTCATGTGATGTCAAAAAGTAGGTCAATATGAAAAATCCAACATATGTTGCTCATTTTTAATCAGGTGAGCGAATCAGGGCCATCATGGCCCTCTTGTTTTTTGTATTTGTCCTTTTTTTAAGACTTACTTGTAAAATAAAAAAAAATTCAGGCTAGTGAATTTTCATTCCGGTTTGTGAAAATTGTTTATTTACTTTCCCGACTTGCTTGAAAATTTCAATCCTATTTTCTATGACTACGGTAATACTCAAAGTATTACGGTATATTCATCATGTTCAAAAGTAAATTTGAATATGACCAGCTCTAAATAGAGCTATAACACAAATATAGGTCTACACTGTAATGTAACACATTTGTTTGAAGGTGATCATTCTAAATAGATCATTATATTACATGTAATAATCTGTCTAAGTTTTACTGATCATTTATGTTGGAATGAAGTAGTCATCATTAAAGACTAACCAAATTTAGGTCTGAGAGTCCTAATTGTGCATTAAAGTAAACTGGACCAGTAAAGGAGAAAGTGTTGCATGAAAATTGGAACGTTTTATTGATTTCCCTCATCATATTGACCTTGGAATAGCTGTGATGATGGTACGACATGATTTTATTTGCCATATTCATATCATTTTAACCAAGGACACATTACATGCCTGAGGGGCATGAAATGCTACACTTTACTGGCTTACATCACACAATTTTATTCATAGTATTTTCATTGATAAATTTTTCCCGCCAATGCAAACAGGTGCACATATATCTTGCCCGCTAGAGGGCATTGAATTTGGATATCTGATAATGTTATTTTCGCAGTTCGTTACAATATGTTGTGTTATTAGCAAGGCAACAAAAAAAGAGAGAATTTTGTTTCTGTTGAATATATCATGTTAGAACAAAGATACAGTTTTCATAGATACTTGGTAGGTAGAAACCATAAAGAAAGAGGAAGATTGGGAATTATTTTCAGGATGATAGGATCAAGGTTACTGTTATTAAAAATAGATTTTTGTTTCTATCAAATAACTTCTTTTAGGAGTAAGATATGATGATCAGATTTAGGAGATAGATACCTTATGGGAAGAGGAAGGTAGGGATTGATTTTAAGGTCATTATGGTCAAGGTCACTGTTACTAAAAATAGTTTTGCTTGCCTGGGGCGACACTTGAAAAAATGGTTTCACGTCATTTGAGGTGTTCCTTGTTCTTTGTCTATCTCAGGTGTTCCTGGGTTGGGCCAGTCCAGTACTTGACTCCTGGATGTCAGCATTACTGCTAAACATTTTCTCCCTCAATATTTCTCTGTGTAACCAGGTGTCAAAGAAAAGTTCTCTGGTGGAGTTAAGTTTGTTTTATTATGATGGAATAAAGAAAAATATATACAATATTGGATCTAAATGTTAGAGTGTTTAGAGGTTTACTGTTACAAAATAATATAATTTTGTCTTATTTAGTCTAAACTAAAAGTACATTATCCAACTTGAATAAAAAAATAGCTTAGTCTATTCCACAGATAGTAACAAAAGAGTTATAATCCAACAGATATCTTATAATTGAATATACCAGTTGCACCTTTTTGTAGTTGTTAGTTTAATACTATGTTCGCACTTGCAGCTTGGCTGACTGATGGGTGATGCCAGCCATAGGCTTGAAAAATAACTTATTAATTAAGTCTCCCAAACGAAGTTTGGAGACTTATTGTTTTTACTCTGTTTCTTATTATTTTTCTTCTTTCTTGCGCCGGCAACTTTGTATGGGCCATATCTCAGAGGCCGCTCGACCTATCTTTACGAAAATTCACACACTTGTTATACATTGTAGTCCTCAGTGAGAAGTGGGCCTCCCTGATTTTTGTAAATGAGGGGACCCTGGGGGTCAGGCCCCACCCCCTCAAAGATGGCTTTTGCATAAAAAATGTATTTTGGTTAAAAACTTCAAATTTCCAACCCTGAATCATTTATTTTTTTGTTCCAAACATGAGGAGATTGAATAGTACTACTTTGGTGTTCTCCGAGGTCAGGGGCAGGCCCCGCCCCCTCAAATTTACTTACCACCTTATATCTTAAAAACTGTTCTGATCCCCACCCCAAAACCATATATATTCTTTTTTCTCATGATGAGACAGATTGGATGGTACATTTTTGATGTTCACATGGGTCATTTATGGGTCAGGCCCCACCCCCTCACTTTTACTTATGACTGGGTTGTTTCTTAAACTTCATTTGGGAGACAGTTCACTGTTACAATTATTACTTGTTTACTATAGAATGGTACAGATTTCATAGAAAATGATATTACAATGAAAACCACAATTTTTAAATTCATATAACAATTTTTGGGTCACCTGCTGTAAGCAGAGTGACACATAGGGATCACTTTTTCATCTTCTGTCAGTCCATTACACCTTTTCCATCACACTTCAGCAGGTGACACATATGTTCAAGAGAACACTTGATGATGTGAATCTCACACACACACACACACACACCAATGTTTCCTCACTAAGCATGATTGATAGTGAGTTTGAGGCAAAAAAGTGATTTAAATGAAATTCATGATGTGTGAAATGATTTAAGAAAAACAATGTATATATATCAAGCAAACAAGCCCTGGTTACATCATCTTGGTTGTGATGTTTGCCCTATGTATTGAAGAAGTTCATATATGGCCAAGTGCAAATAAAGTGTGACATTAAGGTCCAAAACTGAACTGCTGTTGAGACTGCTTTTGCTAGTTCTTTTTCATAGTACATATAGTGAAAAACGCAGAAAGGATGCTTTTTTTTTAAACAGATGCAGCTTTCTTAAAAATATATTGATTTTAGATAGAACTAAGATGGGTTTTTTTACACTTCATAAAGCATGTTTAAATTTGAAAACTGTTATGTAAACCACTGGGTTTGACAATATTTTTTCATTATACATTAGGCAAGGGCATATGACAAACTTTCAAGCTATATTTCATTTAGATTAACTGCATTCTTGAAAAAATATGGCAATTTGATGCCAGGAAATGTAACAATAGAAAGAAACACACCTTTAATAATTTTTATTCTTAGATTGTAATTGAACATTTACTTAAAATAAATATTTGAAATAAAAACTTTATCAAATTCCTTCAAAATAAAACCAACCTGGCTTTGATACTAAGAGGCATTACTTTAGCATCGTCCAAACCAAAAATGTAGCGAAATTTCTGTTTAACCGTTATGGTTGGGACATATTACACTTCTTGTTTTTAAGGCTGAATTGTAAATTTAAAACCTTATGTTGTTTCTTTCACCATTAATTTAATATATATGTTCAAAGTCTTCAAATACATTGAAATTGTCACTGATATTTATGGCACAAGTCTTCTTGTAGATCTATGTTAATTGCAGCAATAAGTAAGACACTTTTCACAATAAATGTTTGATTCACACATAATAATTCCAGCTCAGATCATTACAGTATTAAGCAAAATCATTTTAGATAGAACAACTACTTTGAAATAAGATTTTGATTTTGATTCCAGTACACTTTGTATTTTAAAGTACATTAATTACCGTTATGGTTGGGACAATTTATATGCCTAAGTATTTAGGCTAAATATCTCCTGATGAAATAAGTCATTCTAATGTATTTCATCATCAAACTAACATAACATTAAAAAATACTTCAACACTTAGAACTATATAAACTAGCTTTAAGACTTTTTCAACATGTTCTTGCAAGATGAAGACAGTCTGTCCTAACATTTTGTTAACTAACAAGCACATTCACAGGTTGCACACGGGTCTGTAGTGGATTTTTTTTACCAGCATTTGGTGCATGTTTGTGGCTTTCAGTACCTGAAACAGCCTGTTTTAGTTCCTTTAGTTTTTAGCTATTGGTGAGCTATTAGGATCACCCTGCGCATGCGTCTGCATGTCTTTGTCGGTTGTCAACAATTTGCTTTAAATGATATCTCCTCTGAAACCACTGGACAGAATTTGATTAAACTTGCTAAAATAAACTTGATCCATGTAGAACGCTGGTTGCCATGGAAGCAAAAAATATGAAAAATTTAAAAATCATCTCCTTCAAAACTACTGGCCAGATTTCAAAATGTTTTAGTACAGATGTTCTTTGGGAAACCCTCTATCAAGATTGCTAAAATTATTCTGATCCGTAAAAAAACATGGCCACCAGGGGCAGGGCTAATATGCCTTTATATGTATACAGTGAAATCTTTAAATGACATTTCCTCTGAAACTGTTGGACAGAATTTAATTAAACTTGGCAGGGATGATCCTTAGGGGGAACCTTCACAAAAGTTGCTAAAATAAACTTGATCTATGAAGATCTGGTTGACATGGCAATGGAAAGAAAAAAATTATGAAAACTTTAAAAATCATGTAGCTCCTTTAAAACTATTAGCAAGATTTCAATATATTTTAGTACAGATGTTCTTTGGCCCGGTAACCTTCTACCAAGATTGCTAAAATTATTCTGATCCATAAGAAAACATGGCTGCCATGGGTGGGGTTAATTTGCCTTATATGTATATAGTGAAAACTTTAAACGACATTTCTTCTGAAACTGTTGGACAGAATTTGATTAAACTTGGCAGGGATGCTTCACAAAAGATGCTAAAATAAACTTGATCCAAGTAGAACTCTGGTTGCAATGGAAAGAAATAAATTATGAAAACTTTAAGAATTATCTCCATAAAGCTACTGGCCAGATTTCAAAAATGTTTTAGTACAGATGTTCCTTGGGTAACCCTATACTCAGGTGAGCGTCCCAGGGCCTCTATGGCCCTCTTGTTTAAAATACTTAGCTTTTCTCTTCCGTTCTTGTTTTCTTAACTGTACATCTAGTTTAGCTTTTTTTTTCTTTGTTCTTTCGTTTTTTGTCTGTAACTTGCACAATGGGCAATACTTTTTCTTATTCATTAGCTCATTGTTTTTCTATTTTTCACAATATGTTTTTTTGTCTCTTAGCTTAACATTCTTTACAACAGTTGTTTTCTTTTGTAAGTTATTGGACCTTAAGTCCCTTCCAAAGTTCATTTTAACGACTAATTTCTCCATCGTAGTCTGAAACAGCAACCAAACACCACATATTAACTAGCAAGAATCGATTTTAAAATTGTCCCAACCATAACGGTAGCTGTCTGCATTGCGTAAGTCTTAAAAAACAGAGTTTTAATAAAGAGAGTAAAATAAAATATCTTTTTCTGTTGCAGAATTAATGAATATAACATAATCTAAGCTTTAAACAAGCATGTGGCTTGTAGTTTTGAGTTTGCAAATTGTCTTTCTGAATAAACATTAATTTTAAGAATTACAATAAAAAGGAACAATATTCAACATACCATTATTCTGACTGACCTGTGTCACTTAAACAACTATAAAACAACTAAATAAACGACTGATTTAATTTTAAAAGATGTTAAATGAATGTCAGAGGGGAGGAATTTAACCGTTATGGTTGGGACAGAACCGTTATGGTTGGGACATTACGTTTTCTTCCTCTTAGGGCTTTCCCATAGATTGGCTGAAAGATCTCTTGAAATGCAAAAGTTCTGATAGGCATCAAGGAAAATAAAACAGGGCTTGTGAGAAGTGCAAAGCATAACTGTAAGGTAAAGGTTACCAATAAACATAAGGAGGGTGTTAACCGTTATGGTTGGGACATATTTTTTATAGTAGCAAATGATACAACCAAGCAGTGTGACATGCAAACTAATCAAAGCAAATGATCAAAATTTGAAGCTACATCTTACCTGCACCATTTTCAGTCTTGCTTGATTAAGTAAACCTATTATTTGCTTATTTCTGATTTATCTTTATATTGGTGACTTCAAAATTTAGATTTTGGAGACATCTTAACCTTTTTTTCAAATATGTCATCAATATGTAACTTTTAACTATTGATAAAAATCAGTTGGTGATTTTACTAAATATATGGATACATATGATACATCCATGTTAAAACCCACCCAAAAAGCAATTTATTTTTATTTATTCAAAAATTAAAAAAGGTAATAAAGTGCATGTCACACAAAAAACAGCGATTTTCGACTTCTTTGCATTTTTCAATCTGCTATAACTTTCGAACCAATCATCCGATTAACCTGAAATTTTCACCACAATACCATCACAATCATACCTTTCAGAAAACATCAATTTCAAAGTTGCTTTATTATTTTCCTTGGTGATATTTATGTTTTATTCTTGGAGACACAAAAATGAACCCTTATTTGCACTTGGCCATATATGTAAATATGAAAAATATATGAAGTCAGTAAAGAAAAGTAAGTAAGGTAAAATTAGCTTCATAATTATTGTCCATAAGCAGCGGCCCCTCCCCCAATTTGATGGGGATTTTTATCTGAGGGAAGGGAATTTAGGAGGATGTTTTTGGGGAAATTAGGTGGTTACTTGGCTTGGGGAAGTTGCCTGTAACTGGCTGCTGTAAAGAAGAGTAAAAATGCACTGGCTTCCCATTAAATTGCACTATATATTATGTGTGTGTGTGTGTGTGTGTGTGTGTGTGTGTGTATATATGTATACATGTATGTATGTATTTATGCATAATGGAGAATGATAATGAATGGGGAAAAACTTACAGATTTATGAAATACAACTCATTTATTTCAGAAATAACCATCTCTAAAATGTATTTCAATATTATTATGTAATTATCTTCCTAGTTCAGATATTGTAAATTTTGAGAGATTTCCCCATCTCTCCTTACATAATGCAACACTGGCTTGCCGTGTACAAGTATGTTTACTAAGTGTGTTGAATGTACATAATTATATTGAAATGTGGTAGCATCCATGGTGTTTTTATTTTAATATATATTGTTTGACTCATGCAGAAGTTTTTAATATCCAAGAAGTTAATTAATTTTCTTCTTTACATACAGAAAACTAACCTGTTACCACATATGTACATACAGACAGACAGGCAGACAGGTTTCAATGCCTTGGCAAGCATCTAGCAGACCCAGATCATGGTCTCCTCTGTTTGCTCATACAATATTTTTGCTTTTACACAAGTTTGCATGGCAAAAAAATCAAATATTTCATATATACTATTTAAAGTTCAATCAATTGATTTTCATCAAGTCATACATTTGTACATGAATATTCATGAGGTACAGGATTAAAGGAAGTCGGAAGTAACTGGACCAGTCAACCTATATTTGTACAAAATTGGCCAGTCATCCAGACAGATATATTTAAAATATGCGACAAGTATCCAAAACTTTATAGGCCATGTGTATACTTCAAACAGCTTAGCAAAATGTGTGCTACTGATTTGTTAAGAGATGCAATCTATTCATACTCGTTGATGACAACACTACTATAACGCATAAATCAGAAAGAATATTTTACTTAAGACTATTCATTTGTTTACAGAAATACCTAATTTGCATATTTCAAATATCTTTGTCAATTTTCTAACATTTCACATAGACTTTTCATATGTCTCCATTAACGAATCACAAGTGCATAAATTGATGACATAGCAGATAAACTAATAGTGATTTGGTTGCAGCTTTTCAAATTCAAACAATTTTCTATTTCAGACCGTCTTTGGGAATTACTTGTCAAAGCAAAATGTAAACAATGAGAGTATTTTCACATCCATCCAAAATACTCAGTTGTGTAATTTGACTGACATCTCAATATGTTGAACTGCTGTTTCACAGCAAATATTTGCGTATTTGTCAACAATATGTCAATGTTATATTTTCTTTTTCATGAAAAATGTATCATTATGAAATATAATGGGCCTTTAAAATCATATTAAGTATAGGTTTTTATGACTTCCTAGTCATCAACACAACTTTTTTCTAGTATGTTCAGCTGGTGAATGGACTGAAGACTGATGGACTTTGAAACATTGTTTAAGATTTTTTTTTCAGTTATATTTTTCAGAAGAAATTGGAAGGAAAAAACTTATGCATTTATGTACACATTGTCTGAAGGTTTGTCTAAAAGCTGGCCCTGTAACATAATTTGTTCTTCACACCTACTGTTTAGACCTCTGCCACCAGGTTTAACTTATAAATAGCCAAATCCTTATCATGGTGAAACACGTTGGCATAGTACTCAACTGAACCTACATGCTACACCACTGGAGCAGTTCAGCTAAATGTTCATACCATCATTGTTGATATATTACAGGTGTAGCAGATGGCGTGGGAGGATGGAGGAATTACGGGATTGATCCCTCGGCCTTCTCAAACTCGCTGATGCGGATCAGTGAGAGATTGGTGAACAGTGGGAGATTCAAACCCCATTCCCCAGCTGACATTATACAAGACAGCTACCAGGAGCTGATCAATCAGAAATGTCCACTTATAGGTAAACATCAATGTAGACCTTCCTTTAACCCTTTCCCTAATAGAGGACACCATGAAAAGACCTATGCGAACAGCATAAAACCAGATCAGCCTGCGAGTAACTCGCAGGCTGATCAGGTTTTGTGCTGTTCACTGCTCCTCAGTGGTCTGGAAATGAGGATTTTGTAATTAAATTTGGTAAGGTTTGACTGTGGTTTTCTGCAGATCAGGCTTTATGTGGTACCTATTGAGTGCGTCAAATGAGTCTATATGACTATGAGGGAAAGGGTTATATTGTTTGTCAACAATAAGCGATTTTCTTCAAATATCAAAGGACATTTTTTTTATTTTATTTTTAATATTTCTTATATCTTGAAAACTTCACTGTGGTGAATATTTCTGGACTTTGTATAAATTTGCTTCCTTTTAAATTATATCATAAACCTATTAAATAGATTATTTAAAAAAGGAAGAGAAGAAAGAGAGGGAGCAGTATGCTTAATGTAATGATTTATGAAACTTATTTTTAGCTGTCATAAGGATTTGCTATACTCCCCCTTGAACTAAGTTATTTATTACATATATATCCAAATATTTTAGTTTTGAACTACTCACATATACTCAGATCCTCTCCATGGTAAACCATCAGTAAGCTGATAAGATTGACATTAAGGTAGCGACACTGGGTAATGGACAACTATCAAATTTACTGGTTTTGAATAACCTGAGTATAAACATAGTTAGTACAAAAGTTATACCCCTATCTTATGTCAAGATATCTGTTCTCAGAGTCGACAAAATATAATTAGTACCTTTGTTATTCCCCATATTGCACACATTTTTCGAAAATTTCGGACAGCGATATCTAAGTCATTTTTTCACTAAATAACTTCGTTTTTGTATTAAACTGTATCTATACAAATGAACTAGTGATCCGTGTCTCAAATTTCTTTTAAAATATTCTGTTCAAAAGTTATTTAACTTTACTTTTTATTTTCGCTTCGAAACACGCCGCTCGTCAATTAATTAGCCATTGTAACAAAACTAAAACAATTATCGAAAAACTTGAGACACGGATCACTAGACGGATCAAAGACCTTCCGACAGACGAAAACCGCTTTGAAATCGGACAACAATCAACTTTGTAATCACTGTCCAAACACCCCCACTACAAGCTAATTCCAGTGTGTGGAAAATTAGCTTGAAAGATAAAACGATCAAAATGTGCTAATTAAATGGGATTATCGCATAACTGTTCAGCCTTAATTAAATTCTTTTTGCTCAGTAGTTTAGCTGTTTGATACATCGTCCATTATTCACACTTTCCGAAAATATAAGTACCTAAACTTTTGGTTTACATCCCATAAAGTCATCTAGAGTCATAGTGCACACGGCATATAACACATAAAAAGTCACGTGACTATCTTCAAGCGTCGAGATTAGGGGCCCCACACAGGTAAATAATGGATACCGAAGCCGCACTAAGCCGAGCAGTCATAGGGGCAGGGTATGATTGAAATGTGCTTTTTTGCATTTATTAATTACATATACCGTATTTTATTATTTGATATCATGCCTGTTTCAATATGATACATAATTAGGGTTTTGGTTCAGATTTTAGATTAATAGGGTAATAACGGTAAAATGCATCAAAATGTCTATGAAAATAAAATTAAAGGACACATTTTGTTTCATCAGTCTGTATCTTCATTCTGGTACAGATCTCCAAAATGAATAGAAATAATCGATTATAAGAAAATAACCATTATTTATGCTCCATGCACAGACGTCGTATATAGCGCACGTCATAAAATCGACGTCACGCCTGTCTTTGAATAATAAGCAAATTTTCTCTTTTGTCGTTTTATTGATTCTTAACTGAAATCTTCGCGACATAAAAGTATGGGTTTTATCGGACTTTTGATTGGTTTGCTTATTTATCAACACTGTCTCATCATTTCTTACATATAAACGGTTTCTTATCCTGCTAACATGCAATATACGAACCCCAATATACCAAAACTGTAAACTTCTATAACAATAGATTGATTTCTTAAAATTAGTAATTATAATGGGTTTTTTTTTTATTAATTGTATGTGTAAATATAATTGCAAATAAAAGCTTATTAAAATAAAGCCATTGCTAGGGAATACTTTTAACTGAAAATAACCTTATTGAAATGTATTGGCATATATAAAGTTTTGTTTACTACTTTTGCAACAATACAATACAAAAACTTTGTGTTTAAAAATATTGTCTGTATAGATTATGACTTGATTTGTCTGGGTCGGGTTAATCAGTGTCCCCTGAAAACTGGTTTCCTGTGTGTACTGCACGTGTGCTTTTATTACCGTGTGCCGTTTGGTCATATATCACACAGTTTACTGGACTCGGGGCCCGAGCTGTCACCTAGTATATTACGTAATAGACTTCCTGTCCCCAGTGTAACTGGCTACATGTTGACAACTAACGGGCCTCTAATTTGTTACTATTTGGGTCTCTAAGAGACCGCGTGGAAACAATTGTACTGATAAAGTGTAATGAAAAAAATGAAGTTCATTTCGATATTCAAATAAAAGGACAAATACTTTAAGATGTTGAGTATATTAAATACTATTGAAAAGATTTCTTTTATTTCCCATATTTACTTCAGGTGATAATAAACATTAACCTGCTGCTATAGTAACTGATAGTTATTTGACAAACGACAAACTAATATCTTCCTAGCGTATAAACTGATTTCCCTACACGGCGCCTCTGAAAGCCCCGCCTACTCGACGTCACATGATCGAAATAGCGGACTGCTTTTTCGGCTATATGGGGTCTGGTTATTCAGGGCCATAAATCGCATATTTTAAAGTTAGATATTGGATTTTTGTTTTCACAGATCATTAGAAGAAGGTGTGAAGTATTTTATTCCGTTAAAAACCCATTTTGATGCATTTTACCGTTATTACCCAATGTCGCTACCTTAATAGGGAATCGTCCTTGTCTCTGCGTTGGTAAACATTATAAAACCTTATCAGCCTGATCATGGTTTATATTTGTTGCATAGGCAGAACCTTATTTCCCTTTCTTTATCATGGGCCTTATCATATACCTCTTTCCCTCAGAAATTGTTTTAAAAACCATTAATACCCCCCAACCCCCACCACCCTCTTCTAGTAATGCTGATGATAATATTACTGATATTTAGGTCATTTTCCTGAAAGGTTTAATGTAGGAGAGGTTTATAACCAATACATAATCTTGTATGGAGCTGTTTTCTTAAGATTTTGGAAAGTGTCCAATCAACCTCGTATGATTAATAAGATTTTTATGTGAGTAGTATTTAGTCTTTATTTGGGAATGACATATTAAGATATTTCTATTGCTGTTATATAAAGAGATCTGTACCTAATAGGTTATTGACATTCATTTCATCAATGTGTATGTGTGTTTTTTTTTAATCTATTTATATAGCATGTTTTAATATGTTTAAAGTCACCTCTGAACTTGGCTTACCTTCTATATTGACATACAAGTAAGTATGTCAGAGGTTTCTAAGTCATTATGATACTTTTTATCATCTGTTAAGAGTTAAAATAGTGTGTACAGGAGAAATATGTAGTGCAGACATTAACTGTATAGATGCCATTTTTTATTGTACTTTGCTGGAGAATTAGTGGAGAACTAAAACATGAAATATTGAGAGAGAAAAAACTATTTCATGTTAACTTGACATTTGTTTTCACTTTTTTGGGCCATACCTATTGTAAAAAAAGTTCATTAAGTTGTAAAATTTGGTACTGGCATAGCTCCCTTGCTTGGTGCTCAGCATTCAAGGGTAGTTCCAGGACTGGTTGGCCTGGTGTCAGCATAAAGTGACTGGGTGTGGTATCATACCCCTTGTATACAATGTTTTACTACAATGTGGCTGCACTATATCCATCTCTAAATGACTGAAATACTGTTGGTTGGATGTTAAACTAAAAGAACAAACAAAGTTAAAGTTGAAAGAAGTATTCACCTAATTCCTTCACTTGTTAAATGGAATGAATTAGGATTGAACTGTTTCCTTCATTATTCATACTACTCATACCACTGTTTTTTAGTATCTTTGTACTATAAATACCTGGGTATAAAGTATGTATTTGGAAAAAAAGCACATTCCCATTTGAGGGCAAACACAACACACATTTCCCCCAAAAAATGAAAAGGAAACAAACCAAACCCCAATACGTAACATGTGTTTCCTTATAGGACAACTAATTGTTGCATGTACTCACTAGGTGGCAGCACTGCCTGTGTAGTGGCGCTACATCGCGCAGAACGGACCATCTACACTGCCAACCTGGGCGACAGTGGCTTCCTGCTGATCCGGAACGGTGAGGTGGTACATCGCTCGGAAGAACAGCAGCATTACTTCAACACACCATTCCAGTTAACAGTGGCTCCCCCGGAACAGGAGGGGCTTGTACTCAGTGATAGGTGAGTGGGGCTCCATTTCTTTGGATTGAATGAATGATAAAGATTTCTGTTATAGCCAAGCCTGAGATGCAGAGATAACCTTGAGGAAAAAAGCATCTCATTTAGCCAAACTAAATGAGAACTTGGCCATGTTCAGTGTGGGAGAGGTTAAGTTATATCCCCCACCCCTCTTAATCCTAAATACCGTAACCAGTCTAAGTTTTGGGACACTCTAAGTTTTTGGACACCCTCGATTTTTGAGAAAATTATTATTTTTCGTGCCTTTAAATTTTGGGACACTTATAATCTGATATTTTTTTTACTGGACAAGATATTATTATATAGTTACCACTTACCCAATGAGTTTTCCTTCATACTATTAAGCAATCATCTTATGGCTTTTTAGAAGCCGGTGCATGAGATTTACTTTGCAGTGATATTTACTTAAAAGCAGGTGAAGTATTATTCGTTTATCCAGTTAACAAACCAGACAGATACTCCAATTGTTTGTCTTCAATTCCCAGCCTTATCTGCTTTACCCCCACCCGTGATAAATTGTGTGTAGCATGTTAAAACAACCTCGCACCTCAGATAAATAGACAGATGAATACCATAAATTAATAAAGTATATGTAAATAACATTAGAAAAGTAATTGTTTGATTTCTAAATCCCGGAAAATACTCTATTCCAAGTTGCCAAAAGAAAGCGTAAATATAAAAATTTAGGTGTCAAACTTTGTAATCAATGTAAAATAAATAAAATTTAAACTTTTTAAACACAAATAAATCCTTTTTATTATTAAAGAATCGTATACAAATGGCTTAAAAGTTATGTGTATGATGTTTATTAATGTACGTTGAAAATTCAACATTGTGACTTGATCTTATGAAGAAAAAGCATGCTCCCAAAAATTGGGACACTTCTTGAAAATTAATATTTTTAGTGACTAAGTATTGGGACAAAAAAAAAGTATATTTTTAATCCCAGTGCTTAAGAGAGTAATGTGAAATCGAGCACCTCTTTCCATGCATCCTAAGGCAAAGGGTGTTTGAAGACATTATTATTTTGATATTACCAGTAAAGTGTCTCTATTCATAATACTATGATACTTACAAAACTACCATGGCATTTCAATGACACCATAGTTGCAAATTCCAACCAACCATAATGTCAGCCAATTTAGCTGTCAGCCGGTTAATGATGGAAACCCTGTATGGTATATGGTATGACTGGTCTATATTTTAATTCGATGAGGATTTAAGTAAGATATAGAGCAGATCTCAAAATGCTGTTCTAAAATGACATCTGCTTGTACTATTTCAGTTTCTACAAACTTAGTTTGATTAAAGACATAAAACTAGAACAGACGTTGACCATTGCAACTATAGTTTCATGCTCTATAGTATAAAGACCTTATGTAATTGTTGTTAAAATATCTTTTTAAAAAAAGACTTAGTGCAAGTAGCATAAACCAAAGGTGTAAATTTCTACTTGTCAGCTTGCCATGGTGAGTGAATAATTGGAGAGCAAATGAAAGACCAGAAAATTTCACTGTATTTTTTCTTGATTTTGGAAGGGCCAGTGATAAATTAAGAAATTTAGAATTCATTTTTTTTTGTTTTGTTTTTTGTAATTCCTGATTGAATTTAGTGCAAATTATTTGCAATAGAAAATTGGTTTGCTAACAAGCTACAATCAGGAACATAATCAGTTATGATACCACTTTCTAATTTTTATGCTCACCGAAGGTGACGCATATAGTCGCCGCTTCGTCCGTCCGTTCGTCCGTCCGTCCGTTCGTCCGTCACACTTTCCTTGTCCGGACTATTTCTCAGGAACTAACGGCTTGAATTCAACGAAACTTTATGGGAAGCTTTATTACCAAGAGGAGATGCGCATATCGTCAGCATGACCCGATTCCTAAATTTTTCACAGAGTTATGGCCCATTGACTTTTCGGCCTATAGTACATATTGCATGATTCTTGTCCGGGCTATTTCTCAGGAACTAATGGCTTGAATTCAACGAAACTTTATGGGAAGCTTTATTACCAAGAGGAGATGCGCATATCGTCAGCATGACCCGATTCCTAAATTTTTCACAGAGTTAAGGCCCCTTGACTTTTTGGCCTATAGTTCATATTGCATGATTCTTGTCCGGGCTATTTCTCAGGAACTAATGGCTTGAATTCAACAAAACTTTATGGGAAGCTTTATCACCAAGAGTAGATACGCATATTGTCGGCGTGACCTGGTTCCTCAATTTTTCACAGAGTTATGGCCCATTGACTTTTCGGCTTATAGTACATATTGCATGATTATTGTCCGGGCTATTTCTCAGGAACTAATGGCTTGAATTCAATGAAACTTAATGGGAAGCTTTATTACCAAGAGGAGATGCGCATATCGTCAGCATGACCCGATTCCTAAATTTTTCAAAGAGTTAAGGCCCATTGACTTTTTGGCCTATAGTACATATTGCATGATTCTTGTCCGGGCTATTTCTCAGGAACTAATGGCTTGAATTCAACAAAACTTTATGGGAAGCTTTATCACCAAGAGTAGATACGCCTATCGTCGGCGTGACCTGGTTCCTCAATTTTTCACAGAGTTATGGCCCCTTGACTTTTTGGCCTATAGTTCATGTTGCATGATTCTTGTCCGGGCTATTTCTCAGGAACTAATGGCTTGAATTCAACAAAACTTTATGGGAAGCTTTATTACCAAGAGTAGATACGCATATTGTCGACGTGACCTGGTTCCTCAATTTTTAAGAGAGTTATGGCCCCTACTACCATGTTGTTGACTAATATTCATGTCATTTGCCTAATTTAACTGGAGATATCATTTAAACAAAACCCCACAAAATTCAATATGCTAGTAATGTCAATCATAATCATGTCAGCTAATTGTTGTTTAGGCCATTATACACTATTTCAAATATCCAGTCATATGTCAAGAGTGTTGGTTAACCTCTTTGATATGAGCACACATTGAAATGTATGACTTAATTTTTAGTAGTATAAAAACTTTAAAAAAATCAATGAAAGATCTGATGAGTAACACGTATTATCATATTAAATAGTAAACTGTTACTAAGTCTCCAAATTAGAGTTGGTAAAACATCTCATCTGATGAGGAGAATAGATATGATTTAGGAATGGGGATTTCAACATATCCTCCCACCCATTGACCAAGGCCTTATTTGTAACAATGACATTCTTCGGGGAGCATCTGTCAGTTCTACTGACTTTCTTGTCCTTGAGATAATTTAAGTCCCCAGAGTGATATAAGTTTATAAATTACGGTATGGCATGTGCAAGAATTTAAAAAGTGTGCTGTCTAGACAGTTTCTGTTGATTGTTTTGTAAATGCTGGAATGTAAACCATTTACTAAACATGTATTCATTTTCAGGCATTTATTCACCAGATGAGTCATTTCCTCATTGCCTTAACACAGTCATTAATATGCCAGTGTAATTATGTTTGTACTTAGCATACCAGGAAGAAAAATGATGGTGTAGGTATTGGAGTAAAAATGATGTCCCTTGCTGTTTTATTTTCTTCTCTGAGTCATGTTTTTGAGGGTTTATTGTGGTAGCTGGTGGCAGCTGGTTTTACAAAAAAGTTAACAATTTATATCTGAAAAAAAAAAAATGGAAGCCAAAACCAATTTGTTAATCTATTAATAACTCTGAACCATTTTCATTCTAGATAGTTATTACCTTGGATTGTTGTTTATGTATCTCTAGCATGGTTTGATAACTAAACTTCAATGTCATACAGTTAGGATCAAAGATTAGGAGCTACATAATGTTGAACCAGTTCCTAGCATTCCCATTTAAACATACCTTCACTTTGCCAACATCTCAAATTAGAAAACTGGTTATCTCCCATTGATTATTTTTGTTCTTTATTCGGGGCCGTTGGTGCCATTCATAAGCGTCTTCCCCTCCAAAACCATTTAATTAATGCAGTTTTCCAAAACGTTGCTACAATATACATGTATATCCAAGGTTTGTTTTTTATCCCCCAAAAACCAGTATGTGTTGGTAAACATTTCATTTCATTGCATGTTTTTGTTTCAGAATTGAGATGGCGGCCAAGTCCTCATACAAGGTGGAAGAGGGTGATGTGTTACTCATGGGGACAGACGGACTGTTTGACAATATGCACGAGGACATGATCGTAGACTATATCTCCAAATATAAGGTATGGGCACTGGTGCTAAACCCAGGGCTATATTAGAGCTGTTATAGAGATGACCAATGTATAAAACTCAGTCTTTGTTTAACTTACAGACTTATTATAAATATGTTTTGATGATGTTCACTTGTCATCGGTATCATTGTTATATATATGGAAGTAGAACAAGAAAAGTCTGAATAGATTCATCTGATAGTATTAGTATGGCATCATTCATGGTATAGAATTATGGATATTATTGGAAATATTGTGCCAGTCAGAGAATCAGAAATCATGAAGTTTTAGGTAGTATGAGAGATGCAGGCAAGGAATTTAGTAATTTAATGGGTCTGACAAAAATTAATTAACCCTTTCCCTTATAGAGGACACCATGAAAAGACCTATGCGAACAGCATAAAACCAGATCAGCCTGCGAGTAACTCGCAGGCTGATCAGGTTTTATGCTGTTCGCTGCTCCTCAGTGGTCTGGAAATGAGGATTTTGTAATTAAATTTGGTAAGGTTTAACTGTGGTTTTCTGCAGATCAGGCTTTATGTGGTACCTATTAAGTGCGTCAAAATGAGTCTATATGAGGGAAAGGGTTAAAGATTCTATTGTTCTAATGACTGTGTTTATTTACTACGATTAACTCAAATTCCTATTGAAACTTACAGGCATATTATGTGTCTGAGTCTAAATACCATACTAAAGAGTCATTTTTATTTTCGAGAGCACGGGGCCTGGAGTTTGAATTTCTTTAACCTTCCCAAACATGAAATATTGGTTTAAATGAAACAAATCAGCTTTAATCAAATTATAATTCTGGATGTTTGGGATCTTGCGAAAAAAGTGATTTTTACTATTAAGATTTCTATCAAATGTGAACTTAAAAAAAAAAAGACAAACCTAATTAGTATTCATGTAAAAATTTATGATTTGTTGAATACTGATTTTCTTAACTTTAACTGGTATATGAAAAAAAATTCTTTGTCTCGCATACTGTGTAGAATCTGAACTTCAATATTGCATTTGAAAACAGAGGAGACCCTAATCAGACACCTCCTGAAAGGAACTGTCTGATCTGTTTTTGTTCAGTTTGCCAATGTGTCAAAATGTGTATTTAACCCTTTCCCTCATAGAGGAAACCATGAAAAGACCTATGCGAACAACATAAAACCAGATCAGCCTGCGATTAACTTGCAGGCTGATCAGGTTTTATGTTGTTCACTGCATTAATAAGTAATGGGTTAAATAAAGAATTATTAACAGTTTTTTATGCAAATTCAAGTATTCAATTTAAATATGAAATGATTTTCTTTTATTTATTTAAGGACCATAAAGATGCAAGTAAGGTAACAGCAAAAAACATAGCGGAGAAAGCCCAAGATCTTTCGTTTGATCCAGACTATTTGTCACCTTTTGCAATCAATGCGGTAAATGCCGGAATTGAAATTAGAGGTAAGTGGGAAGATTATTATTATGATATTTATGTGTCTCTTGAAAGTTAACTTTGAAGTAGATTGAAGCTTAACATCAGATATTCATAAATTGTGTTAAACTTAGAGGCTTGGTTTATTTAACCCTTTCCCTCATAGAGGACACCATGAAAAGACTTATGCGAACAGCATAAAACCAGATCAGCCTGCGAGTAACTCGCAGGCTAATCAGGTTTTATGCTGTTCGCTGCTCCTCAGTGGTCTGGAAATGAGGATTTTGTAATTAAATTTGGTAAGGTTTGAGTTTGGCTTTCTGCAGATCAGGCTTTATGTGGTACCTATTGAGTGCGTCAAAATGAGTCTATATGAGGGAAAGGGTTAACTCAAACAAGCAAACAAACCAACTACAGGTATATGTATTATGGTTTTATGTTGCTGAAATACAGTCAAACCTGTCTTAAGCTGTCAGTCGGGATCAACAGAAAGTGACCGCTTATCAGAGGTGGCCGCTAAACGAAGGTTAAACATAACAAAATGCAATGGTTTGGTTTTATTAAAACTGATGGCTAAATGCAAGTTGACTGCATAATGCAGGTGGTGGTTAATACAGGCTCAACTGTATATCCCAAATCAGAATCATACAGATGAATTAATGTTTTAATATATCATCAACTATGTTTTCTAGGTGGCAAACCTGATGATATCACAGTGTTGGTGGCCACAGTGTCTTGTGACTTTGACACATGCACGTAGCATCCACATGGCCCCACCCCCTGCTGGGGAGGGCGGAGTTTGAGAAAGATACTGGACTATGGGATGTGTAAGAATCACCCGATTGGAGGCCTTGTTTTCTGGAACCATTGCCACTTGCACAGCAATACAGCATGTCTACTATACTGTGGATGAAGTGGTCAGATAATGGACAGAAGTGTGTCAGATATCCATCCTGTGTCTATTGTTAAGATTTTCAGCTGTGCAAGGTTCTGTATTGAATTATTGGTGTGCAACATAACTGTTTTTGATGTTAAACATATCAGTGTTGCTCTTTTGTTTGGAGGTGGTGAGAGAGGGGGGTGGCCTTCAAAAATGTCTCAGTACCAATTTTCCAGAATAGATATTTTAGAGCTAGGACCTTAACAGTGAAATATTTTAATTTAGAGATGCATCTTAACTCTATGAATAATAACCCAGCATTTTTCTTTTTTCAAATTAGTTTTTGGAGAGGTGTGGCAGAGCATTTTCATGCGTGGAATGTGCATGATAAAGTGCAAAATAAGGGAATTTGCAAGGATCAGATTTGAAATTTTACCAAAAGGGTTTTCTACAAGTATAGTTTTTGTGGGTGTAGGGATGGTGAATTTGAACTGAAGAGAAAAAAGCGATTTGTTAAAACTTGGGAATTGAACTGTGAGTGTCGTAACAGGTTTGTACTTTACAATCTCACGCTGCAATACATTTATTGTTATTAACACCTGGACTTTCATCTCAGGTAAAAGAGAAGAAAAACGATTCTGAATTTCATTTGAATAGGATTATAAATTTTGTATTAAGTGTAAAGATGGTGATAGGCCTTGTTCAGATGTTGGATTTTGGTTGTTGGTAAACAAAAAGAATGAAGGTTAAAAGTCTAAATACATGATATTAACAATATGATCTTTATGTCCTTTAAAAAAAACTGGCCATATATTATGTGTGAATGGAAACCTTGCATTTAAAATGTGGTGCTTAGACCAAGATAAAAACAACAGCAACTGTTAGTTCATTATGAATACATGGCTTGGTATATATACTGAAAATTTGCCATGGATCACTTATTGTTCATTGCATATTGGTACACTCAATGATTTAAAACAGTATTTTGAGATGCTTTGCATAAAACAACCAAATATTGGAACTAAAAGCTTTTATTGATGGTGATTTAAAATTGTCAAAAATGAATTTTTCAAATACTCATATAAATGGAAGTTCACTAAATGAACCTTAGAAAATTTTGTGTAATATATGTATTCAGTCATTTTTCTGCTCATTGCACTTTTTTCTTTATATTCCTTTAAATGATGTGACAGTTATAGAAATGAGCTCCAAAGTTGAGTTCAAACCCACAACCTTGGGAGTCAAATTTTTTCTCACTGTTACTGGACTACAAGGGACCGGTGTTTATGAATAGCAAGTCCTGGAAGTGCAAACATTTATATTGAAATTTAAAGTGCCAACATTTCTGATTCATACAAAGTGTTTAGTCAGTTTGAATTGCTGTAGATTGATATTCATTTCTGATGAATTTTTACACACAAGTAAATATTTATTTTCAAATATACATTTGCATATATGTTCTGAAAATTGTGAAATATTTGTTTACAAGATAGAAAATATACTGGAACTAAAATCCAAATAAATGTTCAAGATAATGTTGTATTACCTAGGTACATTTATTGCATTTTTTTATACTGTGTAAACACATGTTAACATTTTATTGTGAATGTTTGTTGTTTTTTTTTGTTCTTTTTTTTTTTGTAAATAAGGACACAAAAATAACAATAAAATTATACACTTAAAACATCATACATGGACATCATCATCTTGCCTATGTATAATAAAAAGGAACAAAAATATTTTCATCCATTATCACATTTCTCAGTTTAACAGTTTCATGAAAAATCACATAGTCAAAGAAGATGGACTTGATACTAACACCAAGGGATAGAGAGAGGGGGAGAAAGATAAAGACAGAGAGAGGAAGAGAGAGAATAGTGATTTAGTAGCATATTCATAACAATAAGATCTCTGTTATGCAAAAGTCCCCCAGAAATTTTCCTCTATTTTTTTTTTTTTTTTTCCTTTTTTTTTTTAAAATTTTTTCATCATTCTGTCTTCATGTTGAAAAAAAAAAAAGCAATTAACCAAGCGTATAAGAGAATATCATAACGTCTGAAATGATAACAAAATTATTTTTTTCAAGTGATATGCCAAGTATGAAAAATAATGCTTCTAAGCAGTTAATTTTCTTTTTATTAATGAAAGGTGTTTTTGAAACATAACTTAGTTTTAGGAAAGCAACAAATTCATTTCTTAAAGGAGTCTGTAATGTAGCTGTGTACATTTCTTAAAAAGGATTTGGCTAAGTTAATATGATTACAAAGATTTGTTTTAGTATTGAAAAATTTTCAGTCTGAGGATGACATATTTTAAAGCACCTTCTCTTGCATGATTCTGTATCTCGAAGTCAATGAGGGTTCTGTGTGTTAGTTAAAAACCAGGATTTCGCAGATCATGGGCAATAATTCTGGCTTTAGAGTTTGAACCTCTAACTTACTTAGAGGACATTGTATACAAACAATATTGGTGCATATAGATATGTGATATAGACATTGTTATTTGGATGTTTGTTGTCAATGTGTTGTTTGTAGAAGTGAGGGTGGATGCCATTTAACCATACCCATATTTAACCCTTTCCCTCATAGAGGACACCATAAAAAGACCTATGCGAATAGCATAAAACCAGATCAGCCTGGGAGTAACTCGCAGGCTGATCAGGTTTTATGCTGTTCGCTGCTGCTCATTGGTCTGAAAATGAGGATTTTGTAATTAAATTTGGTAAGGTTTAACTGTGGTTTTCTGCAGATCAGGCTTTATGTGGTACCTATTGAGTGCGTCAAAATGAGTCTATATGAGGGAAAGGGTTAACATAGTTATGTCGGGGCTTATAGGAATAACATGGGTTTTTGTCACATCCTAAAAGGTTTATTACCTCATAATATTGTTAAGTCAAGGTATTTTAGTGGGGGTAAAAAACAACTTTAATGATGACTCCAGTCATAACACACCCTTCACCTTTTTTAAGTGGGGTATATTGAATTTACACATCACATTGTGTCACCTGTATCTTCAATATTGAAAGGAATTGTATTCTTGTGAAACTTGTAGCAGTTCTCCAGTGTGACAAGATGTAGCTTACAGTTTTGATATGCAATACCAATGTCAAGGTCATTGTTACTCTTTTTGTTTCTAAATATAGAAAACTAGCACTGATAGGCAGATTAGAGTTTGTGAAGTAAAATCGATGGTGTTTGCAGGGTATTAATGACTATCGGTGATGGCTCAAATTGAATTAAGGAAATAATTTGATCTGTTCAATTGTACTTGTTTTGTAGGAGCTATGTTCAGGAGTAGTAAAATAAAGAGTAAAGATTCGATATAGTTTTGTTTCATTGTAATGTATGTTTTTCTTTATTTGTTATTAATTTCTATACACTTTATAGGAATATTTTTGGATGTGTTTCATGATTGCTGCATTATTTCATGTGTGTTTCTTTCTTTTTTTTTTTTTTTCTTTTTTTTCATATTCCATTTTGATCTCTCCACTTCATATATGTGGATGTTGATTTTATAATTTTTTATGACCCCATTTTGCAAAACATACATATTTACTTGTTTCATGATGCATTGACCGTCACAAAAACATTACTACAAAGTGAGCTAGTTGTTTGATTTATGACTTTGTTTGCAAACTTGATTGTCTGTATTCCTAATTTTGGCAGCTACTTATGCACCTCAATTTTGAAAATTAAATAATAGTTTAGGTAAACTTGATATTTCTTTTTACGTCAGTTTGGAATCATTTTTAGCTCACCTGAGCACATGTGTTTAAGATGATCTGTTAGGATTGATGAATGTCCGTTGTCCGTCCATCGTCCACAATTAGTTTGTTTGCACTCTGGCATCTTGATTTCTTAAGCAATCATCTTCATAGCAATAATGTCTCAGACAAGTTTGTCTTAAAGTTTAGGCCTCAGGTACTGTTTGGTTTGTGGAATTGAAATGATCTTGCTGTATTTCTCCATGGATTATGTAATCAGTACAACTATGCCGTAGTATAGTAACTTGTACAGACAATGAAGGCAATATTTCTCAGGTGAGTGTCTTCAGGGCCATCTTGGCCCTATTGTTTATAGTAACCTATACTTATCCCTCTAGGTTTCTGAATATGACCAGTACTTTGTGTTTGAGAAGGTCATAAAAATTCTTAAAGCAATGGGTTCATGCTAAGAATTTCAAACGCTTCACTTTATTAGCTGACATCTTTATTACATTCACTTGCTCACAATGTAAGTATTTTATTAACATCCTTGGTATATAAAGGTATTGGCCTATTTGTTTTCATCTGTGTTAATGGTATATATGATTTCATGTACAAATCTATGTAGCCACACAATTCTTATGCAACAGCATTTTTAAGATACATCTAAAAAAGGCAGAGGGTTGAAGTTTTTTACAATAACATAAATTACCTTAATTATACAGATTTTTCATCTTGATTGTTATTTTTTCTTTACTTTTAGTAAGTTAACAGACAATAAATTCTGAAAATTCATGTAATTCAGTGGACCTGTGTCTTTAGCAATCAGTATTTTATACGGTATGTTGATATCCCTGTGTTCAATCATGGGATGTTCCATCATATTCAGTGGACCATTTCATTAACGTTTCTGAGTGTAATCGTAAGCCTGGTTTGTATGAATTATTCGGAATATTGCTGTACATAATTTAATGAGCTGGAATGTTGTTAAATAATCATAAATACTGATATTGTTATTGAAATAAAATGCATTGATGAAAACAAAAATGGTTCTTACTATTTTTACATCCCAACTGTTACTGACAAAAAGTTTAAGAAACATAGTACAGTATGTGACACTTTACAACGTATGTTACATATCCGTCAAAATGGCTGTCTCCATGGCCGTGTGGTTATACTCGCTGAACTACTGACACTTAGCCCCTTGACGCTATGGGGTCATTTGGATTTTCATGTGAGGAAGCCTTCCAGCTGGCTTGCGGTAGGTCGGTGGTTCTACCCGGATGCTTCCGTGTATTCGGGGTCTTCCTCCACCTGTGATTAGCTGGACGTCGATATATGACTGAAATACTGTCGAAGTGAAGGTAAACTCAAATAGTCTAGTCTTGACGCTATGGGTTCGAGTCCTAGATGTTCCATATGAGGAAGCCTTACAGCTGGCTTGCGGTTGGTCAATAGTGGTACCCAGGTGCATCATTAACTTGATGTCGCTCTAAGATCATCTGCCCAAACGATAATTAAAATTAAACGTCTTATTTAATGTCTAAAGAATACATGCTATGATCAGTTATACACATGAGTGCAGGAGAAACTGTCAGTGTGACCAAATTAAATTGAATGTCAAGGTCGAATATACACAGCACATTTGTACATTGATGAACAACATACCGATATAGATGTACATTTCATACAGTTTCGGCGCTAAACGAACGTCTTGCTTTGCGGCTTTATAGTGATTTCTGCATAAATAAATGACTTCCTGCTTTGATGTCCCCCCCCACCCCATTTCAAGTTGCCACCGTCAACTTAAAAAAAATTCAAATTCCCCTCTCCGGGAACATAAAAGCGTTTTCAAAGGCACTCCCTCGATTTAACGATTTGCCTTTTTTCCGGAACGTTTTTCAAATGACTCAACCCCTTTTGATGTCAAGGAAAAACTCAGATAATATGTAATATTTCATTTGGTATTAAAATACTCAATACCTCTAAAATCTGCCCCACCTGAATATAAGAAAATTCCTGGATGGAAGATTTGAATAGGGGCCACCTGAAATCGTTAGTTGTAACGTCTTCAAGCTCCCCATCTTAAGCCCCCCCCCCCCCCCCCCCAAAGGGGTGGGGGTGCATGTATCTTAGAACATGTTTCCGTGGGTTCTTCAATTTGGGGGTCACTTGAAATCGTTACACTGGCTTGGATTGAAAAGACACGTACACTTATCTTTCATGTCTTGTAATTCAAAGTCTTGTAAACTTGTAAGATATTTACTGTAAATAGCGCCGATTTAGATACACATTTACACTATCTCCTTTTAGAGGAGAGTACTTCTTTCTGAAAGCTCTTGCAACTTGTACATCGCGGAAAATGCTAAATATAAAAATAATCCCAAGAGTTTGAAGGGTTACTCTGTATATGCATTCCTCCAACATGTTTTGCACTGATTATGATTGTACTGATTATGTCCAACATTTTATTATTATCATTATTATTATTATTATGATGCTCACAGACGTTCATGAAACAAGGAGTGTAACATTACACTGAGTTAACCACAGCACAACTACTCATAGTGAATTATTCTGATATCCCTCCGCACGTGGACTGTCTTCCACAATTTGCTTTAGATACATTCCCTCTGAAAACACTTTTCAGAATTTATTAATATTGACATGGGTGATTGTTGGGTGGTCCTTCAGATAAGATGCTAAATAAACTTAATACATACAAAAAATCTGGCTGCAATCAAAATGAAGTTAGTGCAATTAATATGTTGCTTACAGTCAAAATAGATCTATATATAAGTGCAATGTATTCTATTTGAATGCTTACCTAGAAACTCTTGGGTATTTGGGGTATTCGTCTGTAGATTCCGGTGAATTTTATTTGTGCTAAATTAATCGGCATGCATGGTACCTGCCAGTAAAGACACACTTTACTTAGCTTTCTGAATGAACTTAAAGAATACATAGTTAGTACCCACACAGAAGTCTTTTTTTTTTCTGTTCATCGAAACGCCTGCAAAGTACAATTGCATCAACAAGGAACACTTGGGAACTTATTCTAAAAGTTTATTACCATTCCATTACAGGTAAACCAGGTCTTCTAGAATGGACCAAAAACATAAAAAAAATACGGGCGCGAAATTTAACCTCTATACATGAAACGTTACATATGCTTTTATCTTTTTAATCACTTTAAAATTCTGAAATTACAGAAATACTTTGATTGGACAGGTCATACAGGTCATGCATTCTCTTAAATTTATCTCCTCGACTAATGTTTGCATATGTGCCTTCCTTATTTAATGTTTTACTTTCAGTCTTATAAAACCTGTGAAAATTAACAGCGATAACAGATATGACCAATGCAATCTGAATCACACCATAAATCGCGCATGCGCTGAGCACTAGTTTTCCAACCGGATGTTCAGGCGGGTTAATTCCATATCCAATCAACAGCATTGTCACAGATGCAGCTAGTACGCTGTCCAGTATATTTTTGTATGTGTCGTCACTCCCAATTTCGCAATAATAAATTAAAGTACCAAATACAAAAATCCCAAGAATATAGAATACGAACGTAAGTCTTAAACAAATCCAGCTGTGCCTTAGCACCTTGGAAAGAAATTGCAAATACGTGGACCAGGAACCTACAGTTTTAAAGATCAACAGTAGTCTCAAGATATTACTACTATTTCCAATTAAATAAAACGCCATCAGCGATTGGCTCCCGTGGATATTGGACTTATTGAATTCAATTACAATTGTGGCCCATTTAAAAACAATGAGAATGATGTTGAAAACATTTACAACGCGTCGAATGAACAGACGTTTTTCTGGACATGCGCAAAACCGCATTAAAATTTCAATCGTGAAGAAAACTGTGCAGATGATATCCAGACAGAGGACTCCGATTATTGGATCTTTTCCTAAGATGTTGAGAACTTTCTTGTCGGTGATGTGAGTAGGGACGGGAGTGGTGCCGGAAAGATACGGATCCACCCGAACTATCCGTTCGTTCCACAGCAGCGTGATGCAGCAGCTTAGTAAAATGACACAGACAAGGATGGAATGCCAAATCTGAAGAAAAAAAAATACCTTCATGTCGGTAACGCAAGTTAGACTGACAATGTTTCACCACATCGAAAACCATGAGGTAATTTCTCAATATCCGTTGCCTCCAATACATATATTTCATTGGCCGCTTCATAAACTGACAAGGATTTTGAACCAATCGGCGTGCGTCAAATAAATACCTTTGTAAACCTTTTTAGCTAAGGCTCATAAATGGGGCGTTGTATAGAACCAACGATGACCAGATATCATGGAGTGTCGTTGAAATCAGAGACGTGACGGGACACTTGTACACTATTTGACAATTAGAAATACATGTACACGACAACTTGATTACCGGTAGTTTAAAATCTGACCATAACGAAGCATTTAATATACGTGCAGACATCTCTAAACAAAGGATGAAATAGTCTCCTAAATATTAAGAGACAGTATGGCGAAAAATTCCAAGTTTTAGAGTCACAAAATGATTTCAATTGTTTTGTTTTGCAAATATGTTGACTCGACACATACATTCACTCAACTATAGATACCGTTCTATTTCAAGAGAAATTCTGACAAAATTTGACAAAATTAAAGAAAGGGCAAAAATAAGCCAATGATTCAGTTCCGCTGTCAATTACTGGGATGTAAATATGAACAAGCCACAACAGTTTATTCATTTTAAGAGTCATTGTAAAAAAATACACACACAATAATTTATCCAAACTTGAAAAAAAAGTCAAATAAATTTATATTAATTGTAATTAAAAAAAGTTCGTTACCTTTGAAACCAGTGAATATCGAGGATTCTCGAGACTATTCCACAACCTATATCGCCATGAGTAGTGGGGTCCCACGCTACAACCTGACCCCTGGAACAAACCGACACAAATACATATATATCACTGCGCGGGATCACGAACGTTTCTATTGAAAGCCTCAAGGTACACAAAAATACACTCAATGCCGTGGCCTAGTGATTAAGTCATCCGCTTCGGAATCGGGCAGTCGAAGGTTCGATCCCCGGCATATGACCGTTCTGATATGGCCGGTTGGTGAGCCGCCAACTAGTTAAATAATGATTACCGATTGTCTTCCTGCCTGGTGCCTGGCATATAGAAGGGAAGTGGGGAGGTACCGGTAATCGTGAAGGCAAAGAGGTGTCTCACAAGTCAAATTTGGCTGGCTCTTTCAATAGGGGTGACACTATAATAACAAACACTTTACCTTTTTACACTCTACGCAGCGCATACTTTTCTGTAGAGTCAAGGAATACTTCACATTTCTCAACATTGAAGATAGAGAAGCATGACTGATACCATTCGTCAAGGCATCCATTCATTCAACTGAAGTACAATGACTTGAGTATAGGTTTCTCCTGGATGCTAATTGGCATCTGGTAGAAAACTGACCCAACAACGGCATAAGATAATAAAATCGAACGTTGCGTAAAGTACTGGCTAAGGAGAAAATATGTTTTCCACGGAATATATGACTGATCTCCATCAGTAGCTGAGCCGTTTTTTTTTTCTTTTTTGTTGTTGTTGTTTTGTTCTTTTATTTTTGCACTGCGAGAAACCTTTGGATAAAATCTAGCTTGGAACTGTAGTTCGCTCGTATACAAATTCCAAGGTTTCAAGTAGTGCTTGAAAAAAAAGGAAAAGGCATGTTTGTGCCAATGAATAAACTTTACAACTTTACAATACAGTGATAACACGTAATTCGTAACTACCCGTTATTCGAACATTTCCGGAACATCGTCGAAACCCTATGGTATATTTTCCGTTTACCATACTGTATGTACTTTGGGATTTTCAGCTGGCAAAAACTTATGAATATTAATCGCTACTTGCTGACCAATGAATCCATTTAGAATCTTGAATCCATTGTACCTGATAAATAATTCGTGAGTACAAAGTTTAGCTCACCAAATCTCCCTCTGTTGGTTAAGAAGCAAAGCGTAATAAGCGAACGCGGGTTTTGACGATGGATCACAATAAAGTTACTCACTTCTTCCCGGAGAACTGCGTAATTTTCGATGTCGTTTGCAGACGTTTCTGCCTCTTTCTGTAGGATTCCGCGACAGCACTCTGAAACCTGGTTTGAGAAAAAATCTTTACAAATATTCAGTTTGACTATAACTGGTGTCCTGAGTTCTTCGTATGTTTTTTTTTATCAAGTATATCATATGTCATGTCAGTTTTATAAGACTAAATAATAAGAAGAGTGGTTGGATTGTACAGATTTGATCATTTGAATTTTGATAAATTGTAATATGGAATACAATATGCAAGGTATGTATACAAGTCAATTACATTAATCCTTGTCGTGGGTCGGGGGGGGGGGGGGTCCACATTAGTGATAATTTATGCCTTGTCTTTACTTATGGTAAAGGGCATAATATCCTTTCACAAAACCTTTCACACAAAAAGAGTAATTTATGGGGAAGTGGGGGACACAATTCTACTTTTGGATTTATCTGCCCTGAAAGTGAGATTTTTGCTTTTTTTTTATCTCAATTTTCTTTCCATAAATTTGTTTCTAATGTAATTATCTATAATCATGCGAAGTTTTAGAAAATTTTCATGGCTCGTTTTAATCCTTTTTTGTCTATATAGAAAATAACTGCATTGTGCACGTATGCCTTTAAGAACCATTTTCGTCATGTTTCCCCTAAATATGCTGTATATCTCAATATATCAATAAATATAAATTGTCAGTACGTCCTATTATCATTAAAGTATTGCTTAAAATATGTTCTTGCTCGAATTCCATCAAAAATACTTAGCGCTAAGTAATACTTAAATACTTATGGGCGATTCTCATATTATTTGTTTCTCTGATAAAAAATACCCAAATTTGGCTAAATTGACAAAGATGTATATTGTCATCTTAATTAATTAACATTGTTTGCTAAGAAATGAAATGTTTGTGAATTTTATTAGAGAAACAAAAACGATGAAATTCACCTCTTAGTATTGCCGGTAATTAAGTACTACTTAACAATCGTTACTACTCGGCCATATCCGTCGGTGCTCGTAGAAATTTGAGAGGTGTTCCGATTGAGCACTTAGTAGTGATGCTGAAATTCAATCCTTACTTTACTGAAAAATTCAAGTATAAGTTATGTAGCGCTACAAAATTTGTTAAGCATGGAACCAAATTCAAGCATTTAATCACTTTGCATGTATTTTACTTACAACTGACAAACCAATGCCCCAGAACTGCAGCTCTGTCCGTATTAGTTTCCCGCAAAGGAACTTGGGCAGATGCAGTTCGCCGTAACGGTGGAAATTGAGCACACTGTAAAACACATCCGGGTCTCGACTGAAGCAATACGCATCCTGCTTGGCGTCATAATATGGCGACTGTTTGGTCAGGTTGGCCAGCGGGGATCCAGTGACTTTAACTAAAGTGTCTTGGCGTACAACAAATGTCGTTCCGCTGATAACCAGCTTCGATGTGTTCACATCTGCCATCGCATGACCTTCTGGGAAATCTTTACAGCTTTTAATTTACTTGAGACACGCTGAAAAACACTTTTACTGAAAACTTTAGCCACTTTTAAAATTTATATCCATGTAAAATACCTTGTCCAAAACATGGCAAAATGAGTTACTATGACAATCTATGACGGCTTCACCATCGCCGTGTCTATTACTACTCTGTTATGATACCTGGTGCAGGTAGGCGATCAAACTCTTTATCAATTAAACATGACTGTGACTGATCATTCAAGATCGGCGTAACGGTTCATTGGAGAAAAAAAAGGGACATTAACACGGGCTCAAAGACCTATTAAATTGCAGGAATAGAAATAGCACAGAAAAGCCAAGTCAATGGTAGATAATTATCTACATCTACTAAAACCCCCTTCTTTTTTTCAAAATTGCCATTCATTACCACTTTTTCTTATGCAGTATAATTCGTGTATTAAAAATTTGTAGAAACAGTTTTGAGCGTGACAAAGACGAATTTATCTGTTCAAGTTTAAAGGATGAGCAACCATATGTTGTTTTTCGTGCAAGTTGTCTCGACAATCTGCTGTGATCCTCGCTCAGCCGTGTTATCAGGAATTGAAATCACTGCTCCCTATAAATACTGGATGATCCCCGCACTAAACCGGAACGGCTGCTCCGGATGACTGCCTGGTACCACGTCTGATCAATAAAATGAATACGCTTTGACAGTGTGAAGAACAACAATCATCATAATGATCATCATCTACATTTAGCATTTTGTTAATTAAGATGATTAGTGTACTTTAAATACAAATCATTGACCTTTTGTACCATAAAGATAGCTTAATTATCTCGGTCAGCGACCATATATCCTTAGATCAGAGCCGGATCCAGGAGTTCAGGTTATGGGGGGGGGGGGGCGCAATGCTTAAAAATGTAGGCAGTGACAATGCAAGTGGCTTGCCGCTTTGCCCGAAGCGTGAGAAGGGTGAAGTTTCTGTTGGTTTTGAGTCCAGGGGAACTCTCCTTTTAATTTAAAGCAGTTAAATAGTGCTGCTTTCTTGTGAGTTTTTGGAGGGTTATGTGTCTACATTTATGTATGGTCCGGGAATTTAAGAGGGGGTGCGCTGTTTTTTATTTTCCATTTGGTTAATTCGGTATTGAATTATTTAAAGCTTACATAGGGACCGAGACAAACTAAAATATATTTAATTTAAACTATATTTATTACAATCATACCACATATTAATGCGCAATAGACATTTCTACATACAGTACTATCTTCAAGGACGCAATCAAAATTATTATTTACGAGATAGCTACATGGTTAATTCCATATTACATACATCGCTATCTTCATCGAGTAGACTAATACATCAGTATCTTGCATCATATGGTTAATTCTACATTTTCTGACATCAAATCCTTTACTTTTTCTCATTTATATCAATGACATATCAGACTCATTACTAAGTACAGTTCGGTTATTTGCGAACGATAGTTCCCTAGCAGTTACTAGTCAAAATCATGATTATATAGAAAGTACTTTAAATCATGATCTCCAAAAACTGCATGAATGGTCGAAACAATGGTTAGTCTCCTTTATTCCCAATAAAACAGAAGTAGTATTTTTTAGTCTTATAGACAATGTAAAACCTCTTTTATCGTTCGATAATATAATTCTATTTTTTTTCTAACCAACATAAACACTTAGGAGTAACTTTAAGTAGCGATGGTAGATGGCATAATATATAAATACAACATACAAAATATATATTATATTCTGATTGCATTTGGGAAATCTGTCGATTTATGATTGATAAAGACAAAAGATAAATAATAAAGAGTACACACACCACATACTATGTGGGCCTAATGGTGATTTCTTTTGACTATTTATGTTTATATTCCCAAACAAGTTCAGCTGAAGTAAGTGAAGTATGAGGTATTTTTTACGACAGACGCAATCTAGGTACTATAAGGTAATACCTGTACTGTACATTGTATAATTATACTATATACATTTCGATCGTAGCGCTTGGTTAATTTAAATGAAGTTTAAAGTATTGCTAAGCTCACGCACAAATAAATGGACCGTGCGTTGAAATAAATTGACAATTCTGAACGATAGAATTGAGATAACTGTGAAAACTGAAATAAAAACTGAATACCATGCAGTACTAGACTATGTGATATACTGTACGAAATAATTGCTTGACTATAAATCGATCATGATTTTTCGAGAGTTAAATGACTTATTGTGATATATACCTACGAGTCTTACAAATAAATAAAGTAATTAATCCTGGGGAGCATATGCAATACCCAGACTTTTTGAACCTACGTAGTTAAGCGGACATGCGCGGATCCAGCAATTTGTCTCGTTGGGGGGGGGGGGGGGGGGATCCAGCGGGAATAATAACCATGTCCAGTTCAAACTATGAAATTCACCCACCGTACGGGGGGTGGGGGCACCTCTGAAAACCACGGGTGGGGGGGGGTACAGGTCGTGATTTGATGTCAAAACTGGAGGAGTTTTAAACTTGATATAGCCAATTCAGAGGTGGGGGGTCATATGTCTCTTATCCCATGGAGGAAGGTCATACCCCCATACCACCTTCTTTTATGCATTTTTAGGCATAACAGCCAAAACTCAGGGGGCTCGGGACCCTCGGTTCCCTCTCTCCTTCCACCAGCCCACCCACCCCTCTGGATTCGCGCATGGCGGATATTGAATATTTTAATTGTTGTTGATTGTATTGTGTGTGCCATCAAGAGCTAAAGATAATAAATAGCATTTATCAGGTGTAAAATAGTGTTTCCAATCGGCTTAAAATGACAATAGATATTGAAATATGGGTTTAACATTCTTTCTCCCTGGTCATTTTTTAGTATAGTCTACTAACAGTTCAATGAAATAGGACCTTAATATTAGATTTATAGAATATCCCCTGAATGAATGTAGAACACGATGTCACCATGACAGAGCATATTTATCTCGTTTTCTTCGTGTATGTGTTATAAAAATTTATCAGACTGTCCTTAGCGTGAAATACCATTAAACTGACCTCGTTTATTGATAGGCTATTGATAGCATGCACACACATGTGCGCTATCTTTTCGGGTATGTATACCGCGTCAATGGGAAGCTTGATCTGTAAACCGAATCGCAGTATAACCAAGCGTTTCATTGATTGGAAACTCATCAAAGCCTCTGTACCGCTCCATCTCGATTTTGGTTGCTTTTCTGCAAAATTGGCAACATGTCAGTGATTGAAAGCGGTTGGTTTCGTGAAATGAATGATAACTGGCGAGGATATAGTGTTGGCTTAGAAATTGAAAAGATACATGTGCAGGAAAAATCAAAATACCAAGAAATCCTTGTGTTCAAAAGGTAAGCAGGGGAGACAATTAAATTTTTTGTGTAAATTATGCGGATCAGAAATACAGGGCGTCCACAATATTTATTTTTAAAAAAACCCAGAGGTAGCCAGTCCCAGCAGTTGTCAAGCTTGATTGAAACATTAAAAAACACGTTTTTATCATTTATAAGAGAGAAAACAACACAGGAACAACATACATGAGTCTGTATTTTAATCAGGGCTTTTTTTTGGGGGGAGCCCCTGCTAAATTTGGGAATTTTTTATTCAGTAAAATTGGAAAATTGGGGAAAAAATAATTTTCAAATTGATGAAGTAGGGAAATTTTACCCATTGAAATACATACAGTAGTTCACTTTATACATCGTAAAAACAAACTTTTTCATCAAGAACCTACTATACCATGACCTCAGGCAGTGCGTGCAATAATTTTACATACAAGAATTGTTAATGTAAACAAAACCAATTTACTTGGGAAATATTTGTACAAAAAATATATATTTCTTTGCTTTGGGATTTTTTTTTCTTGATTGGGAAAAAAAATGTACCTAGATAGCATTGGGAATGGGGCTGATATTCGGCCCCATGGGACACCTGAAAAAAGCCCTGTTAATTCATTTCATACGACAATGAAGCACAATATAGGAAGAAAATATGATATTCAAAAATTTGCCAAAAACAGTGTTCAGTTCTGCTTTAATTCCTTTTATAGCTCACCAGAGCACAACATGCTCAAAGTGAGCTATTAGGATCACCCTGCGTCCGTCATCGTCTGTCGTGCATCATGTATCTACAACAATTTGCTTTAAATGGCATCTCCTCTGAAATTGCTTGATAAAAATTGATGAAACTTGGCCTGGATGATTGTTGGTCCACAAAGTTGCTAAAATAAACTTGATCCATGCAGAACTCTGGTTGCCATGACAACCACCATACTACTTTAAAAATCTTCTCATCTGAAACCAGTGGTCAGTATTTAATTTCCTTTGGCACAAATGGTCATCTCATATGCTCTACTATAATTGCCATTCCTTGAAAACTGAGACCCCTAAGGGGTTTCCTTTATATTATACAGGGCTGGATCCAGATTTTTTCAAATGGGGGCGGGGGCACACAATCTGATTGTGATGTTGGTACTAGGGGGATCCATGGGCATTCATGATAATAAAATTGTTTAGTTAAGTGAATATAGATTGAAAGAAAGGAAAGCCTCATTGTCTGTTTATGGTTGTATGGAATCGAGAACCACGCTTATTATGTAATTGTTCTTTTCTTTTCTTTATTGCTCCAATGTTAATTATATCCAACAGACCGAAGGTCGAGCCGGAACAAAGAAAAATCTCCAGTAATAAGCCTTTAGAAAGTCCTATAATTGCCTATATCTATTTATGTTTATTGCTCCTCTCCTCCATGGTTTGACTTTACAGTACAACTTTTGGTAATGTGTTGGTGTTGGATGGATGTATCCAGTGTACAGAGCGAGATGAGTGCTGTTACCAGGAGATGATTGCCCACCTGCCTCTCTATTGCCATGACAACCCAAAACAGGTGAGTTATTTTCTTGTCAGTCTTTTATAACTTGAAATCTGTCACTCAAATTTGATTTTTTTTTTTTTTTTCTTGTTTAGATTTTTAATTCAATGTATTTTGAATTTATTTTGTCATTTTTTTTCTTCATTTTTTCCAAATCACCATTTCAGTTTGTCATTACTTCTAAGTTAAAGAATCATCTAATGTTTTGTACTTATCAGTAGCATCAAAGATGATAATAGATTATTATTACACAATGGCTAAAAAATAACCACCAACACCAATGTTAAATTTAGAATTTAATAATACCAATATTTATCAAATCAATTCACATAGCAAGTGTGGCTGTCAAGGTCCTTGATGTAGCGGAAAACCCCGAAGAACTTATTAAAGGAACTAGCTGCGACTCCCCAAATGAAATCTGGTAGGGTCCAATCCCTACACTCACTCCTCATGGGGTCCAATCCCCATTGAACTTCCAATAATTCCCGGTAGGGTCCAATCCCTACCACAAGTCACCCCTGGGGTCCAATCCCCATGGCGACTTACAAAACTTCCTATCCCTCCATACGGTAGATGTTAAACTCATACGGAGGTGAACGACCTAGCGTTAGAGTCAACCACTAGGCCATTTGATCAGACAGACCCAATGTTAGATTCAATCACTAGGTCATTTGATCAAATAAAGTCTAATATACTTCCTAACAGAATGGATCGGCCAGCAGCCAGTTCCTTTCCACTGAAATGATCCGAAAATTCCTTATTTGACTAAAACAACTGATTTTAATTCCCAACATTTCCCCGGAATTTTCCGCCACACGAACCAAGTTCGCCCCAAAATTCCGGTTATTTCTTGAATATTTCTTTCAAAGTCTCCATGCAAGCAAGCAAAAATACATCATTTCCTACATCAGATAAATGAATACCATCCCTAAAATATAAACCCGGTGTAGATTACTAATACACACCTTGTTGCTATATTGAAAATAGCTAATTGCAATGTCATTTTCCTTGTAGAATAGAATAGGACTGTCCTTTCACAAGCGTTGCTAAACTTGGTATGTGTTAGTGCTATTTTGTACCATGGTACTGTCTAATGCAGGTGTTGGTGGTAGGAGGCGGAGATGGGGGCGTGGTCAGGGAGGTGTTGAAACACCCCAGCGTTGAGCAGGTCACCCTGTGTGAGATAGACCAGGTAAACATCTTTCTGATTGAAATAGATATCTTACTCACCTTCGTCTGTCTGCTATATATGATATACTTCTCTGTCAGTCTGTCTGTCTGCTATAAATGAGATGCCCTCTCTGCCTGTTCATATATCTATCACTGTGTACTTTCTTAGCCATTTGTTTCTATCACAATGGTCAAAATGAGCCTGAGACTTGGGAATTGCTCTTCGGGCCTGTTCAGATATGTAATTATGTATAGCCAGGTTGACTTGGTAAGTGAATAACATGCACAGTAGTCTTTCAAAAAAATTGATTTTTAAGTTCAAAGTTTATGTTTTCTGTGACCAATAGCAATACCTTTAAAAAATCATTAGTCTAATTAGAAATATTTGTTCACATTCAAGTATTGGATCTGATATGAGTTGTCATGTCATATAAACTTATAAACAAGTTAATGTAATCATCTTCAAGTGAGCCTTTGGGCAGTGAAAGCAAAACAAGTCATTCGATCAATTTGACTGTATTACAGCGTGTTATTGAGCTCTGTAAGGAGTACCTTCCAGACATGGCACGATGCTTGGAAGATCCACGGGTGAGAGTTCACGTTGGGGATGGTGTACAATACATGAAAGAAAATCACAACTGCTTTGATGTTATCATCACAGATGCCCCTGACCCCATAGGTAAGACTGAGGTATATAGGCATACTTGACCTGGATATAATAATCAAGGTCAACTTGATATGTATATCAATGTGAAATGCATGCTTATGTGATATGGGATAGGGGACAGTGTTCTAGAGAGTTCCCTATACATGTACTCGCTGTACAAGAAGTAAAGTAATTGAACTATTGACTTTAGTACAATACAGTGTCTCAATATACTCTTTGATCATAGCATAAAACATTTTTGAAATAATAAGAATTTTTAAGCTTCCTTAGCAGTGTACTTGGTTGTTGTGAATAGAATTGTTAGGTGGAGTTAACATCATGAAGAAGAAACCTTTTTAGCTCACCTGAGCATGTAATATCGATGGCTGTCCGTCGTCCATCCATCCATCATCCACAATTGTTTCAAATTGCATCTCCTCTGAAACCAGCAGGCCAAATTTGATAAAACTTGCCTATGATGTTCCTTGTATGAAGCACTACCAAAACTGATCAAATGGTTCCAGTCCATTGCATGTCTGGGTCACAGGAGCTAAAAAAATTTTAAAGTGAAATCTTAAATAATCATTTTCTCCAAAACCACAAGGCTTGGGGCTTAGATATTTGGTGTGTGGCATTGTCTAGTGGACCACTACAAAGTTTGTCAAATCATGACCCTGGGGTCAAAATTGGCCCCACCCCAGGGGTCACTTGATTTTACATTGACTTATATAGGAAAAACTAGAAAAATCTTGTCAGAAACCACAAAGCCTAGAGTTTAGACATTTGGTGTGTAACATGGCCTAGTAGACCTCTACCAAGTTTGTACAAATCATGGCCCTAGGGTGAAAAATGGCCGGCCCCAGGGGTCACTTCTGCATGGTTTATTTATTCTGTATGACTTAATACTATAACAGGCAATAGGACTGTTTCTCAAGTGAGCGATTCAGGGCCATCTTGGCCCTCTTGTTTCAGTGCTTTTATCACCCAGGTAAACATTTTCCCGTATAGACATCTAACTAGGTCTTGGGATAATTGCTGCTGAGGACAACTGCCTTATGTTTAACTCTCTAGGTGTTTATAGGAAAGCAGACTGTATCCCCTACCTGTGAGATATGGATATATATTTAACTTTATTTTCTCATTGTTATATTTCAAATTTCAAGTTTAATGAAATGAAATATTTTCAGTAATAAGGTTTTGGGCTTGATTCCCCCCCCCCCCCCCCCCCCCATAATAACATTGGTTTATCTCCCTTATGAGGGTAGTTCCAGGATAGTTGGCCAAATAAATGTCAGGATGATATGACTGGATGTGGCATCATGTTTGTTGTTTATAGTGTGATATCACATTAAGGCAGCAATATACAATGTATCTGCCTCTTAAAGTCCGTGGAAATTTGCTGGTGAGATGTTATAGCCAAACAAAAAAATGCAGTTAAGTAGGGTATTGTGAATATATTTAACACTTTCTCTTTCATTGCAGGTGCAGCCAAAGGATTGTATGAAATTGAGTACTACAGGTGTTTGAAAGCTGCCCTAAAAAAGAATGGCATAATTTGTAGTCAAGGTAACTTGTAGTAAAATTTGGCTCATCTGGTAGCATAAAGGTTTTCTTTTTCTTTTTTCTTTTTTTTTTGTAATTATGTAGATTTATGATACCAAATAAATAACCACATACAATGTATTCATGAAAATAATACAATTGATTCTTTGGTAAATTCATGAAAGAAACTTGTCACAGGCAAGGTTTTTAGTCCCCTACCTGCATCACTGAAGGGGACTATAGGTTTGCAATCTGTCGGTCCATCTGTCACACACATGTTTTCCAGGCTTTTTTTTTCTAAACGCTTGCAGATATTGATCTAATATTTGGTATGTGAGTCTACCACCATGAGTTCCATATCAAGTTTGAGTTTTGTTCCGGTGCACAGATTTTTCATGAAATTACAGGCAACTTAGAAAATTTATTGTAATTTTGACTTTCATCAAAATTATTGATCAAATAATAGACTTTGTTTGCAGCGTGAAGAGGGGCAGGGGTTCTGAATATCTTTCATGTCCTGTATTCTCATAGGCTTGAAATTTGTAGCTAGTGATGTTAACATAAGTTTAAGATTATGCAGTCAGACCGTTGGGCCTTTATCTAGAAAAAATTCTATCCTCACTGAATGACATTATTCACACTTAAATTATGTAAGGTTTGCTTTAAGTTGGATAAAAGTATTTTTCAGACATGAATTAAAACAAAAATATGTTAGATTTTCCTAATAAGAGCTAATGTCCTTATTTAACCAGTGTATTCTAGATAGCTTGAGTGCATCTGAAACGAATGAGCCCCTATCAGATCTCAAGACTAAGTGCAGAGGTCTTCAGTGTCATTATTACTTTCAGCAAAACATGAAACATAACTCAATATGAACTAGGAAATGTACTATTCAAGAGTTGTTGCCCATTTAAATAATGATAGATCCCCTCAGAGATAACTCATGCTTTTGTTGTTTTGTTTTGACTGTATGTGATGATGATGGTGATGCCTTATTTTGATTTATAAAACGTGTAATAATGATTGATGATTGCTCTGAATCGTGTAAAATGCATTGATGATAATGATGATTTTGTTTGATATGTATATGGTTGAAGATAATGATGTGTGGGGCCTCTGTGGCCAAAAGGGTAAAGTTGCTGACTTTAACACTCAGTCAGCCCCTCAGCGTGTGAGTTCGAATCCCAGCAGGGTCATTCGGATTTTCATGTGAGGAAGCCTTCCAGCTGGCTTGCGGTAGGTTGGTGGTTCTACCCGGATGCCTCCATGCATTCTGGGTCTTCCTCCTCCTGTAAATAGCTGGATATCGCTATATGACTGAAATACTGTTGAAGCAAGGTAAACCCAAATAGTCAAGTCAGATGATGATGTATAATTGTATTCATTATGATGATAAATGGTTATGAAGTTATGCCATCACATGTTTGGTATTAAGTTTAAAATGGCTATATCTGTCTTTTGATTGTTCATTTTGATGATTCCACAACATCTTCTATATTCAAACATGTTCCAAATATTGTTAATATGTTATGCTCTCCATTTTTTGGAGGATGAGAGATATATAATCATAAAGTTCTATTGATCATTGTCATGGTACACTAGTGTGTGTGTCTCCCTTTACAACTCGGTACTGATATATTGCAGGAGAAAATTTCTGGTTTGATCTGGGGATTATTGAAGATCTTGTAAAGAGTTGTAGGCAGCTGTTCCCCAGAACTGGTTACGCCTTTGCTACCATGCCCACATATGCTGGCGGCCATATTGGGTTTGTCATGGCCAGCACTAATCCTGTAAGTGTTCCAATTCTTTGTTATATTTTTCTCTTACTTCTTTATTTCCCAGGGGTAAAAAAACAAAACAAATCTTTTTAGCTCACCTGAGTACAAAATGCTTAGGTGTCACTGTTGTATTGTGATCAGCCTGTGTCTGTCATCCTTCGTTCATCATTGAATGGTCTGTCAACAACTTTTGCTTTAAATGTCATCTCCCGTACTGCTGAGCATATTTTAATGAAACTTTTCACGTTTTGATCCTTTGGTGGTACCATACAAAAATACTAAAAATGGTTTGGTGTGCTGAAGATGGCCACCAGAGTTAAAAAAATCTTTTAAATGATATCTCTTCCTAAATCTCTGTGCAGGTATGAATATGATCATTTGGTGGTACTGTGTAAAAATAGCTAAAATCATTCCGGTCCACCAAACAAGATTGCAGCCAGAGCTAAAAGCAGTAAAAGGTCATCCACATTTAGTTTGTTTACACTCTTGCAACTTCATTTTTTAAGCAGTTATCTTCAAACTTGATTATAGTGTTTATGTCTATAATCTCTTGGACAACTTTATGGTTGATATTGCCCTATTTTGTCAGGAGTTATGGCCCTTGATTTATCAAATAAATACCAGATTTCACTTTGTTTACACTCAAGCACCTTCATTTCTGAAGCAGTCTTCTACTAGCTTTGTGATAGTGTGTATGGCCAAAATTTCTTAGAAATGTTTGATTATGGTTGATATCACCCCATTAGGTCAGGATTTCTAGCTTTTGAATTATCAAAAAATTCCAGTATTTTTCATTAGATTTTACTTTAAAATACATCCCCTCCTAAACCACTGAGCAGGTTTTAATGAAACTGAACAGGATGGTCTTTGGGTGGTACTGTACGAAAATAGCTAAAATGGTTTTGATTTGCTGAACAAGATGGCCAGCATGAGCTAAAATTAGAAATGCATGTACCTTAGATGACATCATTGCCTGAACCATTGTTCAGATTTTGTTGAAACTGATTTGAAATGATCTTATATCAAGATTTATATTCCAGTAACGTGCAATTTATCATTGCTGAAGCATTTTATTTGTAGCAGTTGAATTCAGGTTTAGGGCCATCATGACCCTCTTGTTTTAAAGTATTAATGCTTTAACTGATAGTATTTATATTTCACATCCTTCCTCCTTTATCATGCAGATCATTGTGAAAGATGTATGTCATTTATTATGAAAGAGTATTTGTTCATTTAAAGTCATGAATAAATGATAAAAAATTAATTGTGAAAAATATTTTCATAGAATTATAAAATAATCCTTATTTGTTTTACGATCTAAATGGTGTGTCAATACACAAAATATACATTAGATATAACTTATACATGATATCAACATGTTTATTGCACTAATTCTGCAGCCAGCAATTTTTCTTTTTGTGGAATAGGATGTTAAATTTGATGACCCTTTACGGACATTGACAGACGAGGACCTGGATAAACTTGGTCTCAAGTTTTACAACAGCCAGCTACACAGGGCGGCTTTTGCCTTGCCCACCTTTGCCCGCAAGGTATACATGCCTCTTACATTTATTTGCCCAGTTTCTGCACATAATGGAAAATTAGTTTGAAACAAATGAAAAGCTTCTTCGTTCAGTTAGGAAAAAGAGTTTTGCTTTATTATGCTTAACAGTGTTAATATTTGAGATGTCATCACTGGATCATTTTTTAGGCTGATTTTGGTTTTGCTTCGATTCTTATTCACTTTGGGATTCCCCAGTTGCAGCTATATGATTTTTTCATTTGCTTTCCTTACACAGTCAGATACTTATAAGTGTTATAAATATAAGCTTAAGAAATAAGTTGACTTTAATGTCTCTATTTCTTGGAGTAATTTATACCATCTTGGCAGTTTAAGTCAGTTCCTGCAACATATTGTATTTAAGTGGAATGAAGAAAATATGCATGGAAATGGCCAAAATGTGCTGTTTTCCTGTAAATTTGTTACAGATTCTGACCTAACCTCATGCTCCTATACTGCCATATAACCCGAGGTTTGCCATTTTTCAGTTTGACGCCATTAATCAAAGGCTCTCTCTGTGATTCTTTCCAGGCTATTTGCCCTAAAGAAGATGGGAAGCAAAATGGACCAAAGGATGATGATGGTTAGACACAAATGAGAAGGTAGTTCTCCTGATGAGGCTTGTCTCACTTATTTCCCTTCAATGAAAGGGTTTGACTCTGTCATACACAATTATCTCCCTGCAGGGAAATCATATTGATTTCGAGGGGGAGGAAATATGATATATAGATTGATTGCACTTTGTTACTCTCACAGGGCTAGTTGTTGTGAGCAAGTCAGGAACAAAAGTATTCATTTGAAACTTGTTATTGTATTCTTTGTTTTTGACTTTTGAGCAAAACATTGTGCTTTGTTTTTAATCAGACTTTTATGAACAGTTCTCACCTTTTACAAAATATGTACCGTATGAAATATGCATGTGTTTTAAGCCAATTAATTTGTCAGACTTGTAAAAAAAAAATCATTTTTTTTATATGTGATAATATATAAAATGTTATTTTATACCCCAGCTTACAAAGTGAATTACATAATGTCTGGTCCCTTAAAATTTACTTCAAGTCTCATATTTAGCTCACCTGAGCACAACATGCTCAAGGGATTCCACTGTCATCCGTCATCCGTCTTCGTCCTTCAACAATTTGCTTTGAATGACATCTCCTCTGAAACTGCTGGACAAAATTAAACTCTGCAGGGATGATCCTTAGGTGAATTTCGAAAAAGTTGTTAAAATAAATATGATCCATGTAGAACTCTGGTTGCCATGGCAATAGAAAGAAAAAAATGAAAATTTTAAAATCATCTCCTTCAAAACTACAGACCAGATTTTAAAATGTTTAAGTACAGACTCTCTACAGGTAACTCTTTACCAAGATTGCTAAAATTATCCCGATCCATAAGAAAACATGGCCACCAGGGGCGTGGCTAATTTGCCTTAAATGTATATAGTGAAAACTTTAAACAATATCTCCTCTGAAACCGCTGGACAGAACCACAACTCTGTTTTGCATAATTTAGGAGCTATTGCCCTTTTTAGCTCACCTGTGCTCATGGTGAGCTATTGTGATCGTGCATTGGCGTCAACAATTTCCTTTAAACAACATCTCCTACTAAATTGCTGAATGGATTTTGACGAAAACTTTACAGGAATCATCCTTATGTTGCCTTCTATCAAAGTTGTTCAAATTATTTTGATTGGTTGAAAAAGTAGGTCACAGAAGCTAAAAATAGATTTTAAAAATACAAAGTTTGAAAATCTTCTTCTGCAAAACTGCAAGGCCTAGGGCTTAGATATTTGGTTTGTAGCACTGTAGGGATTATCTTCCATGTTTGTTCAAATCATGGCCCTGAGGTCAAAATTGGCCCCTTGGGTCACTTGATTAAACATAGACTTATATAGAAAAAAAAAATAGAAAA
>CM037791.1:6340944-6387325 GCA_021229015.1 Solen grandis | reverse complement strand
GCTAGGCTTGTGGTTTCGGAGAAAAAGATTTTTTCTTTTTTCCCATATTCTTAGGGAAATCAAGTGACCCCGGGGGCGGGGCCATTTTTAACCCAGGATCTTTAATTTGTACAATCTTTGTAGAGAGTCATAAAATCACGCTACATACCAAAAATCAAAAGGCTAGGCCTTGTGGTTTTCGGAGAAGAAGATTTTTAAATTTTCATTTTTAAAATCTATTTTTAGCTCCTGTGACCTACTTATTCACCCAATCAAATAATTTGAACAACTTGATAGAGGTCATGATAAGGATGATTCCTTTGAAGTTTGGTCAAAATCAATCCAGTGGTTTAGGAGGAGAAGTTGTTTAAAGGAAAAGTTGACGCAAGACGCACGCACGGACGGACGGACGACGGACGCCGGACAAAAGGCGATCACAAAACTCACCATGAGCACGTTGTGCTCAGTTGAGCTAAAAAGAATAAAAAATCGAAATCTCTTTACATAAAAAATATAGAGAGAGATCAAACTTATTCTTTCTTTATTTTTTTTTTTATTCTTTTCGACAAAGAGTCCTGTGCATAGACTGTAATAAGGTCAAAAAAGTAGAAAAGAGAAAAAAAGGGGGAAAACATTATGCTTATTTTAAGCAACCATTAAAACATTTTGTTTTAATCTTTTCTTGTTGAGATATAAGGTCATGAATAAAATTCAGGTGGTGGACCCGACTCTGGGTGACCTCAGGAGACACAAAAGTTATACATTCAATCTGTCATCATCATGAGGAACTAGAATATCCAATGGTTAGGGTGGGGATCTGAACTGTTTTTGAGATATAAGGTCATAGTAAAATGAGGGCGGAGCCTGACCCCTGGTGATGTCAGGGGACACCAAAGTAGTACTATTCAATTCATTCTTATTATGAGGAAAAAATATACATTTCAGGGTTGGAAATTGGAAATATTTAATCAAAATACATTTTTATGCAAAAATCCAGTTTTAAGGGGAGCTGGTCCTGACCCCAAGGACCCTACATTTACAACAAGAAGGCCAAATAGAGAGAAAATGATTAAGTAAGGAAAACATTTACACATAATAAATTATATAGTATATAATTTTAATAATTTTTAGTTCTGGTGGCCATCTTGGTAGGCAGATCGGAATGATTTAAGCTAATTTTGATCAGTACCACCTAAGGATCACTTCTGTAAAGTTTCATCAAAATCTGCTCATCGGTTTCAGAGATGATGTTGTTTAAAGATTATTCTATTTTTAGCTCTGGCGGCCATCTTGGTTGGCAGATCAGAATGATTTAAGCTAATTTTGATCAGTACCACCTTAGGATCATTCCTGTAAAATTTCATTAAAATCTGCTCAGCGGTTTAGGAGGAGATGACATTTAAAGATTATTCTATTTTTAGCTCTGGCGGCCATCTTGGTTGGCGGATCGAAATGATTTTAGCTATTTTTCCTCAATACCATCAGTTACTCAGCACCAGAAATTCACCTTTTTATAATTTGAGTCTATACTAACTGATTGTAGCCAAACTTTTAAACATAGTAAAGTACGTAAACATATCTGTAAGCAAAAAGGAAAAACATGGTTTGACAAAGAGTGTCGAAAGGCAAAGACTGAGGCAAAAAAGCTCTTAGATCTTTTCGCTCTTTTAGAAATGAAGAGAACTTAAGTAATTATATAAATAAAAAATATGCATATAAGAACATATGTAAAGTAAAAAGGTACAATATAACAACCCAATTCTATGAATACATTAAATAAAATATAAAAAATTCAAAAATATTTTTGGCAAGAATTAAGAAAGTTGTCAGAAACAGTTGGGAATGAACCAAACATTAGTATTACTGTTGGCTTGATCATTTTAAAATTTGTTTACACAACAATTATATGAAATATTGAAGAGAACGGCGATGAAGAAAATATGAATAACATTGATGATGTTGAAAATGCTATTTTTAAATGATTTGATTTCTGAGGAAAAACCCTCTCATGTGTAAAAATTATAAATAAAAATAAAGCATGAGGCGGGATCCTTATACCTCAACAATATTACATGGTATTGTACCCTTCTACCATATCAATAAGTTATTTAACAAAATATTTGTATCATCCACTTTTCCAGAAAAGTGGACAAAAAGTATAATTTTACCTATACAAAGAAAGGTAACAGAAAAAATACAAGTAATTACGGGGTATATCTCTCTTAGATATCCTATGTAAGATATATACATCTATTTTAAAAGAAGATTAACTTTTTATGTTGAGGCCTATAATAAAAAAAGGGAGTGTCAAGCAGGTTTTCGTTCAGGTTATTGTACTGTGGACAATGCATTTATCTTATATTCTATTTTTAAATAAATATTTCCAAAGAAGGGGTAAGCCTGTATATGTAGCATTTATTGATTTTCAAAAGGCATTTGACTCGATAACCAGACCTTTCTGTTTGATGTATTAAAGCGCAAGAACATAAAAGGCCACTTATACTCATCTATTAAATCCATATATGTTTCGGTAAATGCCTATGTAAGGACAAGTAAGGGTTGCTCAGATTTATTTGATTGTCCACTGGCCTTAGGCAAGGTTTGTTGTATCAGTCCGATTTTATTTGCCCTTTTTATTGATGAATTTATTAATATTTGTGTGATAACAATGTTCGTGGTTTACAGCTTTTATCCAGATTTTAAAGGAAATATTTTTACTTATGTTCGCAGATGACTTAGCCTGTATTTCAGACACTGTAGCGGATTGCAAAAGCAACTCAAACTGTTACACCTTTTTGTATTGAATATAAGCTCAATGTAAAAAATAGAAAAAAACAAAATTTTAGTATTTAAAAGAGGAGGCACTTTATCTAGATTAGAACAATGGATATGGAAACTCAAAGCTAAGTATTGTAAATGTTTTACTTATGTAGGCCTTTATTTTTCAAATAGACTTTCCCTCTACAAGATGGCTGAAAATATGTGTGTGAAGGCGAAAAAAGCCCTGATGCTGTTATAAAATCTCTTGAATGTTGCAAATGTTTGCCAAAATAGTATTATTTTAAAATATTTTATGCAAAAATCCAGCTAATTTTATTATATTGGGTCGGAAATTTGGGTACTTAATAATTTTGTTTGTCTTGAAAGTATTCAAATTTTTGCTTGTAAACGCTTTCTAATGTAAAAAAATCAGCTTGTAATGATGCAGTGTTAGGTGACTTAGGAAGATTCCCTTTTAACATATATGCTGCCAAAAGATGCATTAGCTATTGGTTAAGAATTCTCAATATGCCTAAATATAGAATGTTTGAATATGTTATGATATGCAAGTACACTTTGATTCTTTAGGATAAATAATTGGGTAAGCAGTGTTAGGGAACATCTTATTCAAACGGTTTGGATATGTATGGAACATCAATATGTATCCCAATCAAAAGTTATTTCTCACCACATATGTTACTAGATTAAAAGATCAGTATGTGCAAAAATTTGGGATGAATGTTGTTTGTAAAAATGTGAAATATGGTCCCATTATGTAAAATTTAAAAGAGATTACAAAGTGGGAAAATTACATCAAATTGTTAATATTGATAAGTTTAGGAGTTGTTTAGCAAATTTTAGAAGTTCTTCACATAGCCTTATGATAGAAAACATGTCGTTATTATAATATTCCTAGGGAATATGAGATTGTCCATATTGTGAAAGTTATCTAGAGGATGAATACCATTTATATGCATTTATTGTTCATTTAAATAAGAATATTCGTTCAATATATATAACCCCCTTATACTATGAAAACCCCTCTGTTGAAAAATTTTACAATCTTATTTGCTTTTAAAAATGAAATGTCATTAAGAAATTAGCAATGTTTATATTCCCTGCAACTAATGTAAGAAATGAATATTTAGGCAAATAAAGTTTACTACACTATGACTTTATAATATTTTGTATTGTCTTTAGGATGTGTCTTTGTTAAATATTAAATATGTTGATAAATATGACTACCTGTCCAAAAACATACGTTTCTTTGCATGTTTCAAATGATGTGTATTTATATTTTTGTGTAAAGGGATGGAGGCCTTACCATAATAAAATCTGAATCTTGAATCTTCCTCAGTACCATCATAGAAACATTCCTGTAAAATTTTTTCAAAATCTGCTCAGCTTTTTAGAGGAAGTTTTAAAGCAAAAGTTGATGACGCACAACTTGGTTCTCAGACAATCTAAAATCAGGGGGGCACCACTACTCATTGAGGATTATAAGTGTGTGAAGATAGGTTTAGTAGCCTCCAATATATAGCCCTGCAAAGTTGCCGCAATGAGAAAGAATAATAATAATAAGAAGAAGAAGAAACAGAGTAAAAACAATAAGTCTAAAAAACTTCGTTTGGATACTTTACTACTTTTTTGCACATCCCCCAAGTATGGTTGACATTTCAGTCAAATAATTCAATTTCCTTCCCATGTGGTTCTTTAGATACAGAGCAGATACGAAATATTCTAGGATGACCATCAAGTGTGACCTTGACCTTGAACTAATAATCCGAAAACTACGCTCTTCACATCCTCTCAGTATGGTTGATATTTCTGTCAAATAATTTCAATTTCCTTCCTACGGTTCTTAAGATACAGAGCTGACATGAAATTACTTCCGACGGACAGGATGACCAGGGCATAAAATAATACCCCCTTGGGGCATATAAAAAGTGTCAGTCATTCAGTCTGACAGAAACTTATATTTGTTGGTCTGGAAAAATTGTCAGTGTCTGACAAGTTTATAAAAAAACCAACTATTGAAAGCCCATTTTACTTTTTGTAACAGTCATAATGAATTACAATCATACCTGTTACCCTCCATTATTTCTTATTGTTAAATATGTGCGGGTTTATGCACACAATTTTTTATCCTTTACCTTTCCGTCATAATTGATTGTACTTTCTCTGCAGATCACTTATTTTGTAATATATGACAAGATTGCAGGAATTAGGGGTTTTCCCTATGTTTAACCTTTACCATTTAATTGTAGGCTGTTCCATGAAATTTAAAAAAAACCCAACGATAAATACCATTGACTTTTAAATTATTTAACTTAATAATTTATTAATGAAGATTAATATGTCCTATTCAACAATTAAGTAAGATAAACCTTTATTGAAATTTCACAAAAATAAGATCGGAAAAAGTCTGAATGAACGAAACAAAGGAGGTATGCACCGTTCTATGAAAACAAGCAGCAGCAATGCGTTTCAGTAAAGGCGACCGTAGCTCACATTAGCTATCCCTGCTTACATTCCTTAAAATGTGATAGAGCAGGGGTGTAACTGCTCATGTATGCAACTGTTAGGTTCACTTAACACATGCCTGTTTTTCATCTATCGCAACATCACAGAGAAAAAAGAAAATGAAAGTCATCGCAAAATATCTGCTTCTGCATTGCCCATTTTCAAGTCTTTTATTGTTCTTCTTATCGTTGAGAACGTATTTGTTACATGTGTTGTTATGATTTATGACCCACATTTTTACCCACAAAGCTGATAAATATAGTCAGACAGACTAATTCCCTTGTAATATTTGCGGGAATGGTTTTTAAGATGTCTGTAGTGTCATACTTGACAAGGCATTCAGAGATCTATTGTTTTTCAGGGGTGTAAAGTGTATAGCTAAATCTCAGACTACAAAAAATGCAAATAAAAATTTGATAAAACTCTTGAAATTTATTGTAACAGGGTTTTCACAAAAGGGAACACTTTGAAAGGAAATGAAATAAGCAAATTCAGTAAACATAAGCACCCACCCCCTCTAATTATAATAAGAGCTGTCCTTAGGACAGCATGCTGACTATTCAATTGATAATGACTACTGACTTGACTATTTGAGTTTACCGTCGCTTCAAACAGTATTTCAGTTCATACAGCGACGTCCAGCAAAACTACAGGTGGAGGAAGACCCCGAATGCACGAAGGCGTCCGGGTTAACCATCGACCTACCGCAAGCCAGCGGGAAGGCTTCCCAGATGAAAATCCTAATGACCCTGCCAGAATTTAAACCCCACGTGGTTGGGGGGCTGAGTGAGTGATAAGTCAGCTACTTTACCCTCTTGGCCATGGAGTCAATCGTAAGTAGTTAAAAGTTTTGTTTACCATAGAGGGCAATAATTTGTATTAAATTTGGTCAAGATTTTTATCTAACTTGTTTAAATGTAAAGGGAAATATATTAGAATAGTTTTAAATTAATAAGGATGGCTGGTTTAATACAAAAGATTTGCATGATTGTAAATTGCAGCAAAACCTAAACACAAGGTATGACGCCAATGCCTATCCCAGGGTGAGTAAAATAGCTTAACATACTTCATAAAGTTGAGCAGACCCTGTCAATTCAATTCTCTGAGATTACAGAGTTTTTTTTTTTGTAAAATTTAATTTTGGGACAAGATATTGTGCCAATTACAAGTACATTGTGCCCCACTTTGGTGTTGAATGGTCTACATATACTGTAAAGCCTTGCTTTAAGACCACCTCTAAAAATAAGACCACCTAACAATTAAAACCACTATTTTTAACAAATGGTTTTTAAGCCCTCTCCTAACTATATTGGAAAAATTAACTATTATGCACCCCTAGCTATTGAGACTATTTTTTCCGGGAACCGATAGTGGTCCAAATAGCTAGGTTTTACGTACTGCAGTTAGACGGTACTATGATATCATTTATTTCATGGGCATACAATTTCATGGATCTTATGGGAAAAAAATGTTTGGGGGGACCAGAATTTGTGGATGTTGTAAAGTTAAAAAAAATACTTTTTTTATTATTTGGACATTGATTTGAAGACTTTTACAAAATAAAGTTGAAAAGAATGAAATCTATTTTTTTATTGTCGTAATATGTAAAAAACATGGCGTTTAGAATATATTAAGATCCGTTTTTAGAATTTATTTTAATAGAATGTCAGACCGACGTGTAAGTACATGTATTCAAAAGCTTGTACTCAAATATTCTCCATAACATTTTGGCCATGTTATTGCTTAAGGTAAAAAACCGAGCGGGACCACAGTTGTGGCTTAGCACTGTCAACACTTGTCAACTGGATTTAGACAAGATGTCAGATAGTGGCTAGGGTGAGTGGACAATGGGGCACAGACGATATCCGGACCTACTCGTCAACTGGAGTTAGACGGGATATCAGTTTGGGGCTAGAGGTGAGTTGACAATGGGGCACAGCACGAAAATCCCGGACCTATTCTTAAACTGAGTTAGACAGGATATCAGTTTAGTGGCTAGGGTGATGGACAATGAGGCACAGCAGGTGGTAATGACATATCACTGTTTTATTGGCCATAATGCAAAGTGTATCTATTCTCCCTATGCGACTTACCTACGCAGGAAAGACACACACAAAAATATGACATTTGTAATGACCCAAAACTCCCAAAATAAAATAGTATGAAAAATAATATATAGATGTACATATATCATGTATATTTTTTAAAAACTACCATACCATAAAACACGATTGTACAGTGACTGTAGTATAAACAAAAAGGGTGGGGGTCGGTAAATTAGGTGGAAACGACTCAAAATTTGTTGCAGTTGTACATTAAACACAATTAATTACACAACTAACGCTTTGAAATTCTGTTGGGTGATTTATTTATTTGCATTTTTTTCATACATTATATTCCAGATTCATCATAAAATTTTACTGAACTCCAATTAAAACAAAAGTGGGTTGGTAAAAGGGAGGATATCGTCATTTCGGCAAGCTGTTTGTGATGACAAGAGCACCGCATGCAGGTGCAAATGCTCATCTGTTTTTTCTAACATTAAAAATTTTTTTTTATAACATTTAAAAAAGTTGAAATTTGAAAATCACCAAAGGGCCCTTTACATGCAAAGATTTAAATACTATACCCTTTCTTTTAGGACGTTTGAAACCCTTGAAAGGATGACTGTGACCTATGCATAGAAAAGAGTGTATATGACAGGGGTTTAAGATGTCAAATTTTTAAGACAAAAAATTACAATGGCTAATCCCCTTGAATTTTCGATAATCAACACTAAACCGTAAAATTTAAGACAATTTTTTAAAAAAAAGTAACATGACTGAAATCAAATATATTTTTAAAAACTTGTCCAAAGATATGACAAAAAAAGGTTTAAAAGGGCAAAGCCAATAGATAAATATTGAGGTTAGTCTGATAAAATGAAATGCATACCAAAAATATAAGTTGTATGTCTAATAGACAAAAGGGCCAAGATGGCCCAAAATCGCTCACCTGAATTTGGTTTGTTGTAGAAAAGGCGGAACCATGAGGGATACTATATACCAAATATCAAAGCTGTAGGTCTGTATGTTTCAAGAGAATGCATTTTAATAGTTTTTGCATTCTGGTTGCCAGGCAAAAAAAAGTTTTTCATGATCCAACCAATGGTTTCAGAAGTAAAGATTTTTTTTCCTTAATAAGATCCATACAAAATCTGGGTGTGGGTACTGGGAGGGGGTGGGCCTCATGTAAACGCTGATCACATATTTTGTTGATAGTGTTTTATGGCACCAGAAGCTGATGTTATGTACCAAATATCAAATCTGTAAAGGGCTGTATGTTTCTGAGAAAACACATTTTGAAGTTATGCTTTCTGGTTGCCATGGCAACCAAAGTTTTTCCATGAAATTCAAGAAAAATTAGGAATTTAAGCATAAGGCTTACATAAGTAACGTCTTAGTTAAATAAGGTGAAAAAAAAACCATGGACTAGTTTTTGAAAAGAAGTTTTGTCAAGAATTCCCTATATAGCTTTTTATAACAAGAGGGCCAAAATGCCCTGACTCTCACCTGAGATATATTGCTTTCAGTGCCTTTTTTTCAACATAGTCATATGAATACAAAATCCATGCAGAAGAACAGCAATATAATTTTTATTCCACATAAAAAAAAATTTAATGTGGGACAAAAAAAAAACAGTTAACCTTACCATGGGACCAACCTTGACCCAAGAAACCAGGATTTGAGAACTTGGTTCGGGTCCACCCAAAGGGCCCTGTTACATACCAAATATCTCAACCCGGGTTCTTGTGGTTTCTAACGAGGATACCTTTAAAAGTCTTTCTTATGTAAATCTATGTTAAATCAAGTGACCCTTGGGCAGGGCCAATTTTGACCCAGGGCCATGATTTGAACAAACTTGGTGATGTCCATAAGGTAATGTGTACAAACCGAATACCTTTAAATCCTGGTCTTGAGGTTTCTGAGAAGATCTTTCTAGATTTTTCCTATTTAGGCCTATGTAAAATCAAATGACATCTGGGGGGGGATTTGAACGAACTTGGTAAATGTCCAAAATTTAATTTTAACACACAAAATATCTAAAGACCTGGTTTTGTAGTTTCTGAGAAGAAGAATTTTCTAGTTTTTTCCATTTAGCCTTTGAAAAATCAAGTGACCCTTGGGAAGGACCAATTTTGACCCCAGGGCATGATTGAAAAAAACCTGGTAGATGTCCATAAGGCAATGTCACACACCCAAATATCTTAACTCCAGGGCCCAGAGGTTTGAGAAGAAGATTTTTCTATTTTTTACCTATATTGCCTTTGTTAATTAAAGTGGCCCCTGGGGCAGGCCCTTTTAACCCCAGGGCCATGATTTGAACAAACTTGGAGGAGATCTACTAGAAAATGCTACACACCAAATATCTGAACTCCAGGCCTTGGTTTTGAGAAGATTTTTTAGTTGTTTTTTCCTAAAGCCTAGTAAATTCAAGTGACCCCCGGGGGGGGCCAATTTTGACCCCAGGGTCATGATTTGAAACAAATTTTGGTAGAGGTGCATTAGACAATGCTACCACCAAATATCTAAGCTCTAGGGCCCTTTCAGTTTTGTAGAAGATTTTCAAAGTTTGTATTTTAAAATCTTTTTTTTAGCTCCTGGACCTACTTTTTAACCAATCAAAATAATTTGAAAAATCTGGATAGAGGGCATCATAAGGATGATTCCTGTGAAGTTTGGTCAAAATCAAGGAGATGTTTTTTTAAAGGAAATTGTTGACGGCTGGACAGACTCCCGGACGACGGACAATTGGGGCGCCAGACAAAAGGCGATCACAAAAGCCCACCATGAGCATGTTGTGCTCAGGTGAGCTAAAAATCTGGGTGTGGCTAAGGGCGTGGCCCCTTGTGACCCCAGGGGCAAAAAGTATGCACTGATGTTGAGGCAACATGAGCTGATGCTATGTACCAAATATAAAATCTGTAGGTTCTTTTTAATTTCTGAGAAAAAGCATTTTACAGATTTTCCCTTCTTTTCTGCTGTGGCAACCAGAGTTTTCCATTAGGAATTTGCATAATGGCTATCATAAGTATCATTTTGGTAAGAACTGATGAAAATCCTCAGGTAGTTTTAGAGGAGAAGATTGTTGAAACTGCTGACACACGAGAACAACCGACGACAGACAATCCCAAAAAAAATAATGACCAACATTAAAGATTTTGTTAAACATTAAAATAGGTCAACGGTCAAGGTCCAAAAAGTATAACATAAATGGAAAGGTCTTGCCTAAAGGAATTCACATGTGAAATATCAGGACCCTGTTGGTAACTGTTCTGAAATGACGGCATTTTAAAGATTTCAATAGTGACAGCAAAACTAGGGCAATAGTCAAGGGCAAAGGTGAAATATTTGTATATTCTGGAATAGGCCCTGTCAAGATAAATATGCATACCAAAAATGAAAGGTGTATGTCAAATAGTTAAAAATTTTGGGCCAAGGTTTAAAAAATTTTCATTAAACATTTCAAAAATAGGCCCTTTTTTTAAAGGTTAAGGTCAGAGGTCCAACGTGTAGCATTGATTGAAAGGTCTTACCAAAAACACTTTAATTCTGAAATATCAGTGCCCTGTTGGTAATAGTTCTGAAATGAAGTCACTTTAGAGTTTTCAAAAGTTTCTGCAAAAATAGGTCAAAAGTCAAGGTCAATAGGAGATAGGCCTTGTCAAGATAAATATGTATGCCAGAAATAAAAAGTTGCATGTCAAATATTTGAGAAGTAAAAGCCCAAAGTTAAAGTTTTTTGCTAAATATTTCAACAAAAGGGCCATGATGGCCTATATCTCTCACCTGAGTACTACTGTTCTAAAGGCAAAAGTTAAGTACAGTCGAACTCCGGCGACTCGAAAAGGCTGGGGAAAAGGCAATTTGTCTAGTCATCGGTGGTTCGAAACCCAACCCGGCCAAAAATTTACTTGCATACATGTATTAAAAATTATTATTTATTATTAGGCCTTCCTTTAGCACTGATCGATTAAAGTAGATTGTCGTATATTGTTGTTTTTCTTATCTTTAAAAACGGCGAAATAATGTTACATGTATCATTAAATAGAATAAATTATATTTTTCTTTAAATATCATATAAATCCATTAAATGACAGCTAACAAAATATATTATCAAAGCACCAAACCTCAGTAAAAAAAAAATGATTAATCCGAATTTTCCTATTTTGATTTTTTTTGCTATTTCGAAGTTAAATCAGGGGTCCAGAGTTCCCCTTTTTTTTTTTAATTTTTATTTCGAAGACAATTTTCAAAATTTTCGGACTTTCTCCTTATCTTAAAATGTAGCGAGTCAGTTTAATTTGGGGGCGTCAGGGAGTGTGGTCGTAATTTTTTTGCCCCTTTTTTCCATGTAGGGATTACAGAGTGAATGACCAGGATTTATTGTTACTTCAATTGTTTTGACAGGCTGATAACGACACGCATAGCAGAAAACCCCAAAAATCTTGAGCACTTTTTTTTTTATGTAAATTTTAAATTTGTCAAAAAAGTTTAAAATCATAAATTGTATCTTGTCTCTTGCACCAAAAATCTAAAGAATATTGTCTCCAAAGAAAAATCCTCACAATTCAATTTCAAACAATCCAGTAAAATCCCCGGGTAGTCGGGGAAAAAAAGGGTTTGTTTCAACCTATCCCTTTTGAAAAACTAGGGGGGCCCGGAAACCCAAACCCCAGGAGGTATCTGGATTGGAAATAGGACGGAAGGACCCTTTTAAATGTCGTATCCTTTTTCATACATACCTCCCAGTAGCTGTTTTTCGACGTAGTGATTTTCATGTACACCAGTAAAGATAACGAAACATAAATGCACAATACCAAATTTATCTTTGGGTTTTTTTTAATCAAAATTTATCATTTTTTTCAAAGTTTTAGTCCGGTCCCTTTTGCTTATAATTAACAATAACAAAGTTCTACTTGTGTTGTATTAAAAATATGATCCTACATGGATCAGTTTATTTTAGACTTTTTGAAAAAGTTTCAACCAAGAATCTTCCTGCTTATTTAATCAAATTATGTCATCAGTTTAGAGGAATTTTTTTTAAAGTTTTTAACTTAAATTTTGGGGTATAAACCTCCCCTATGGAAGCCAGGATCCTGAATGTTTTTAGAAATCTTGGTAGAGGTTACCCAAGATACAACGACTAAAACTTTTTTTAAAAAGGGCCCAAAGTAGTTTTAAATTTTTCATTGTCTTTTGGCACCAGAGTTCTAATGAATAAATTTAAATTTTAAAAGCAACTTTTCTAAAGCTTCCCCCAAAGGATCAATTTTCCCAATTTAAATCTTTTCGCCCAGCGTTTCAGAAGAATTTCGTTTAAAGCAAATTATTGACAAAGCTGATTCGTGACGAGGGTGGGGACACCTAACAGAGGATAATCCAAAAGCTCAAAATGAGCACTTCAAGCTCAGGTAAGCTAAAAATAGGAAAAAAGGTCAAGTCTTTTGATGAAAAGGTCTTGCCACAAAAATTTACATTAAAATATTAGACCCCTGTTGGTTAAAGTTCGAAATGACAGGCATTTCAAAGCCTTTAATAGTTACAGCAAAAAAAGCTAAATGGTCAAGGTCAATAGGTGAAATATTTAAGTCTTAAAAGGGCCTTGAAAAAGTTATATGCTTTCCCCAAAGAAAAAGCTGTATGTAAATGTAAATAAGTTATCGCCAATGAAATTTTTTTTTTAAAATTTTAAAAAATATGTCAATTCAATGGTCCGGGTAAAAATCCAAAGTGTAACATTGAGGGAAAAGTTTTGTCAAAAGGAATTCCAATGTAAAATTCAGACCCTGTTGCAAATGGTTCAAAAACGACGGGCATTTTAATGTTTTAAAAAGTTAGAGCAAAAATAGGTCAAAGTCAAGGTCAAAAAGTGAAATTATGCATATGCCGAATAGGTTTTGTAAAGATAAATATGAAAACCCAAAAAAAAGCAAGTTGTATTTTGAATGGTTGAGAAGTTATGGCACACACTTTCTTTGAAAAACAGACAATTTAAAAATGAAACTTTTGAAGGGACATAAATCGTGGATAGGGATCTAAAAAATCGAAAAAAATTTTTTTTCCCCACAAAATTAATGATTTTTACAGGGATGTTTTAATTTCCCCATTTTTTTTAAAATTTCATGAGTCATATTCTTTAGTTAATTTTTGACATTTTGACGGGCTTCAATTAGAACGACTTTGGGCCCTGTAAAAAAAAGTTTCAAGTTGGAAAAAAGGGGTGCCAGTGGGGACAGGGCTGTTTCATAAAGCCCTTTTTTTTAAAGGAAATAATCCTTAACTTAAATAATAAAAAAGAAACCCCTTAGTAACTAAGAGAAATTATTTGATTTTAAGGAAATCTTGGGAACTAAGGTGTTTTTTTCCCAAAGGACTTTAGAGCTTTGCCCCCAGAAAGTGATAGCATCTTTAAGTATGTCCATGGAAAAAAAATAAATTATTTTCGCATTTCTAAGTCTAAAAATTTTCCAAAGATTGCTGCATTTATGTACTTTTAGTTTGATTAGTGCATCCCGTTTAATTCACCCAAAATGACAGGGGTTTTAAACATGATGGGATTAAAAGGGTAATAAAATGGATCTTACTTTTTTTTTCCCCTTTGGGTATCGGCATCGTCTGTGTTGGGCGCTTCTGTGTAGTCTCTACAATTTCTGAAAATTTTTCCCTGTAACAAATTAGTTTTAATCATTTTTCCTTTGTCTACTCTCCAAACAAATTCATCAAGAGCTCTTTTTTTCCCCTGGATAACCGGGATACAACAATTCTTTCTGTTTTTCACCAACTTTTTTATTGCTTCTATCTGCTTGTGACTTTATCCTTTAGGGCCCAATAATGCCATCCGCCTACCTCTGTGATATCCCATCGTAATCTAAATTGAGTTCTCCAGCTGAAAAAAAAAAAAAAACCCTTCACTGAAATTTAATATGCTAAATTGCTTAAAACCCATGAAATTATATTCACAAATTATACTCCAAAAAGGGTGATTAATAACTCCATTTAACCTTGTCATTTTTTGCTTCTAACAGTAAAGGGTAAGAAATTCCCTCTGTGGCGATTCATTGAATTGGTGAGACTCGGCACAACCCCGGGCCCTTGATTTAGCCTTTTATTTATATAAATTAATGGGCGATTCTTCAAACATGCGATTTTGGTTTCCTAAGCCCCGTCCTGGGCCCCTAGTAGTTTTTTCCAAAATAATTTCTATAAAATTCCTCAAAAGTCGCTATCAAATCTTTTTGTTCTTCTCCTTGAAAACCATACCTGGCCCTATGCCCACTTGCCCCTGTTTTTTAAACTTGGTGAGATTTGTCTTATATTTTTTTCACACATCGTCAAACCTCGAAAGTAATAGGTGAATCTTTTTATAAAAATGGGACAGTAAAAAGTATTTTTGCCCCTTGATCATGTAATAATCTTGATGGGCTGCGATTAATCTTTTGTCATTTCAGGTGCGATTTTTTTGTTTTGGTTGTTCTTTTTCGAATTTACCCATTTGGAGAACCAGGGCATAATGTTTAGTGTTTTTACAAAAATGTAAAAAATACACAACACCCCCCATTACAAAAACCCAAACAAAGGGTTTCAATCAAATTATCAGAAAAAAATTTATTTCTGACAAAAATTTCAAAATAAAAGCTATGATCTATTATTTTTTGTAATGGTTAAACTATTCGTTTAAAAATACTTTTAAAGGGGCAAAAAGAAACAAAATAAAAATAAAAAGAACGACGCTAAGGTATCAACAAATTAAATGTATTGAATTTTTACATTAAAGATTTCTCGATTCAGCGATTCTTCGGGGAAATCGCATGACCACGTACAGTTTGTATGCAGTTCCCAAAGGGGGTGTTCAAGTAAATTAATCACTTTAAGACAAAGACTTTTTAGATTTAAATAGCGATTCGGTGAAAAAACCCAAATGGCGACTTTAGCATGACCGCTGCAAAGCGGTGCCCGTCCAGCTTTTTTATGTAATTAAAAATACCATAAAAATTTTTGTCCCTGTTACAGTAATTAAACAAGAGGGTATGAGGGCCCCGAATCGTCCCCTGAAAAAATTGCCTTCATTGCTTTGCACTGAGGGGGACAGCAAATTTCCACAAAAAAAATTTACCTGGGGCCCAAATTCGACGTAAAAAAAGTTTAAAAAATCAAGTGACCCCTAGGGTGTGCCCAATTTAAAAACCAAAGGGCCCATAAAAACTTGAAAATGGTGGTTGAGGTGCACAAGGCCATTTTACTACAAAACATCTAAAATCTAGGATCTTGTGTTTTCATGTTTGAACAAATTTGGGTAAAGGTCAAAAGGAAAATGCCACCACCAAAAAACAAAGTTTGGGGCTTGGGGCTTCGAAAGTTTTTAAAAATTTCATTTTAAAAAATTTAATTTTTAGCTCTGTGCCCCAATATGCTACAGACCGGAACCATTTGAAAACTTTGGTAGAGCTTCATAAAAGAACATCACGGGCAATTTTATCAAATTTGGTCCATTGGTTTAGGAGTTTAAAGAAAATTGTTGATCCCGGACAGCGCACCGCAAAAACCTGAAAAAAAGGCTGAAAAAAAGGGCGTCCCAACAGCACCATGGGGCGTCCCAACAGCTCCCCATGGCATTTTGTGCTCAGGTAGCTAAAAAAAAAAAGGGGGGCATTAGGGCCCCTATATCGCTAAACTGAAAACCACTTTTTTAAAAGGAGCAATTTTGGTAGGGGGTTCCCAAGGGAAATTGTCCCAAAACTTTTTGAAATTGTAAGTAGTTTTAAAGGGGAGAGTTTTTTAAATTTTCTTTCTTTGCCATGGCAACCATAGTTTCCCTGAATAAAGTTATTTTAGCAACTTTTGTGAAGGTTCACCCGGGGTCATCCCCCTGTAAACAAATTCGTCCAGCATTTCAGAAAGCTGCGTTTACAGTTTTCACTTGTATATTTAAGGAAAATTACCCCCTCCTCTAGACCATGTTTTTTTATGGATCAGAAAATTTTTAATTTTTTTGGGTAGGGGTTTTCCAAAGGATATCTGTACTAAAAACTTTTTTGAAATTGGCCATAGTTTAAAAGGGGGTGAAATTTAAATATTAAATTTTTTTTTTGTTGCCATGGAAAACCAGGTTTTACATGGATCAAGTTTATTTTGCAACTTTTGTGAGGTTTTAAAATGGTTCACCTCCCAAAGCTTAATAAAAGTGTCCAGTTTTTCTTAGGAGATGTCGTTTAAAGCAAACTGACAACGAAAAACACGAGAGCACGACAAACGCAGTTGATCACAAAAAGCAGACAAGGGGCCATGATGGCCCGAATGGGTCACTATTTAAAGGGGCAAAGGTTTTGATTTTTCTTTTGACATATTTTTGCCCCCATATGCCCCTTTTTCAAGCTTGTCCAATTTTTTACGGAAAGGGGACATTCTGACAAGTTTCTGAATGGGCCAAAATGTGGCCTCTAGAGTTTTAAAAAGATTTTTCAAAGATTTCCCCTTGACCTACTTTTTGACCCCACATCCCCAATTTAAAACCCTGTCCAAATTTTTTATGGAGACAAACATTTAACAAATTTTTTAAAAGTTTGGGGTCAAAAATGTGGCCTCCAGAGTGTTAAAAAGGTTTTTTTAAGATTTGACCTATACTTCTTTTTAATCCACATAACTCATTTTAAAAAACCGTCCAATTGTTTATAAAAACAAACATTTTGAAAAATTTTCATAAAGTTTGGGCCAAAAATGGGCCTCCAAGTGTTTAACGGTTTTTCTAAAGTTTTGACCCCAGCGCGCAAAAACAAAAGGATGCATACAAAAAGGGTGCCCACAAAATCAGACAAGAGGGCCTGTGGGTGAATCGTCAATTTTTATTTTTAAATGAAAAACAAGGTTGGTTTTTCATTTGACATACTTTTTGACCTGACATGACCAACTTTCGGTTGTCCAAGATTTTTGGGAAAACAACATTCCGAAAAAGTTTCATAAAGATTGGGCCAAAAATGTACCCTCTAAGTTTTAAACGGGGTTTTTTTTCTTAGATTTGACCCCATGACCTCATTTTGGCACCCCATGACCTAATTTAAAACCCTGTCAAAGATTTTATGGAAAAAAACCTTCTTTTAAGTTTCAAAAAGATTGGGTCAAAATGGGCCTCAGATTTTAACAGGTTTTTCTAAGATTTGACCCCATAAACCTATTTTTTTACCCCACATGACCCACATTTAAATTGCCAGATTTTATGATACAAACATTCACCCCCAATTTATAAATTGGGCCAAAAAATGTGGTTCTAGAGTTTAAAAAAGGTTTTTTCTAAGATTTGACCTCTGAACTTTTTGACTGACATGCCCAAAATTCGAACTTGTCAAAGTTTAAGAAATAAAACATTTGCCCAAAGTTTTTTAAAGTTGGGCCCAAAAATGTGGCCTCAAAGGTTTTAAAACAAGGTTTTTCTAAGATTGCCCCTATGCCCTCGTTTGCCCCCCATGACCTAATTTCAAACCCTTTTCAAGTTTTATGGAAAAAACATTTTGACAAAGGTTCTAAAGTTTGGGTTTAAAAATGTGGCCTCTAGAGTGTTAAACAAGGTTTATTAAGTTTTGACCTCATGACCTATTTTTTTGCCCTGACATGCCCCAAAATTCAAACTTGTCCAAGATTTTAAGAAAACAAACATTCTGCCCTAGTTTTAAAAGAGGGGAAAAAAATGTGGCCTCTAGAGTGTTAAGAGTGTTTTTCAAGATTGCCCCTATGACCTACTTTTTGCCCCCACTGCCCCAATTTCACCTGTTCAAGATTTTAGGGAAAAAAACATTTGATAATTTGTTAAAATTTGGGGCCAAAAAAATGTGGCCTCTAGGTGTTAAGAGAAATTTTCAAAGATTTCCCCCTAACCTTTTTTTGACCTGACATGACCCAAATTGGAAATTGCCAAGATTAAATGGAAACAAACATTTGCCCAAAATTTTAAAAAGTTTTTTGGGCCAAAAATGGGCCCTTTAGAGTGTTAACTTTTTTTTTAAAATTTTTGACCTCATTACCTACTTTTTGACCCACATGACCCAAATTCGATCTTGTTCAAGATTTTATGGAGACATACTTTCTGACCATTTTCATAAGGTAGGGCCAAAAATTTGGGCCTCTAGATTAACAATTTTTTTACTAAGATTTGACCTTTGTGACCTGCTCTTTGACCCCAAGCCAAATTCGAACTTGCCCAGATTTTATGGAAAAAACATTTGAACAATTTCATGAAAAATTGGGGCAAAAATTTTTGGGCCCTAAGGGTGTTACAAGGTTTTTTTAAGTTTTTGCCGTGATTACTTTTTGCCCTATAAAAACCCAATTCAAACCCGTCCAAATTTTTATGGAAAAAAAATTCTGCCCAAGTTTCATGAAAATTGGCCTAAAAATTTTGGCCTCTAGGTGTTAAAACCAAATTGTTGACGTGCCGACGGACAGGGAAAAAAGGGGATCAAAAAACTCCCTTGAGCATATTGTGTAGGGAGCTTTTTGGGCAAAATGAAAAAAAAATGTATTAAAAAAAAGGTAAGAAAGGGTGATGAACTGTTTCCAAGTTTAAAAGCAATATTCAGGGGTTCTTTAAAAAAAGTGAGTTAGTAAAAAAAATAAAAAGATTCAAAAAGGGGAATAATGGACATTACACATTTTCCTCCCCTTTTGATATTTTGACAGTTTTTTTTCATACCTGGGTCAAGTGCTATAAACAGTTCACAAACCAAAACACATCCCTTTTTTGAAAAAAGTGGGTCCCCATTCCCCAAATTCTTCACACTTACGCATATTTTAAAGCCCCACACAAAACTGTTGTGGGGGTCCAAATTTTGTAGGTCATCCCCTACTTAAATCTAACCCCAAAAAAATCCTCCTATATAAAGTATCCCCTGGGGGGGCCCAAATTTTTGCCCAAAGGGCCATGGGGAACAAATTGGTGGATCACTGTAATTTCCACCAAAACTAAGTTCTAGGCCTTGCAATTTTGAAAAGAAAATTTTAAAAAAAAATTTATTTTTAAAATCTATTTTTTTTCCTTTTACTTTCTTTCAATCAAACAAAACAAATTTAACAATTTGAAAGGGGAAGTCTTGGTCAATCCGTGAAATGGTTTATGAAAGATAAAAACTGTTGGGACAAGATGTAGGGAAACTTAACCCGGTTAGTTTTGTTAAGGGCCCCTGCGTGCAACACATTTGCAGGGGAGCGTACACTTCAGGTCGCCTTAGTCATTTGATAGGCGTCAGGTCAATACAACGGGGTGATTAGGATTGTGTTGTATTTCCCTTCCTTGCTGTTTACACGTAACCATACAATAAAATAACATTAACATTGTTTGTATTTTTATAAATAAAGGGGGGGTTTACTGAAAAAATTTTTTTTTGTGAATAATCTTCAGAAATGTCCCCGACAAAAAGTTTCCCCCAAGGTGGGTACTTTCAAAAACCCCAACCTGATATCAATATTTAAACGTTCCACGGACTGGGCTCTTCCAAAATTTTCTTGCTGCAAAAATAATTTAAAAATAAAGGGTTTTGAATGAACTGTTCACAAAAAAAAAAAAAAAATAATACAAGATACCTTGATTAGGGCAATGTTTGATATTGTTCTAGAGTTTAAAGGGTTTTTTAAGGGTTTAATAATCTTATACCGACCCCTTCCATCGTCAGAGTCGGTGTTTTTCCCTAAAAAAATTATTGTATGGAAAGCACCACATTCGATATTTTAAAAAATTTGGTTCAAAAAAGGTTTTTTGGGGGGTTTTTTTTAAATTAAAATTTTTTTACCCCGATTCAATTTCAAGTAAAAGTTTTCTTAATTATTTTTCTACCTATTAATGGGGGATTCCAAAGTCAAAAACTCTTTTTATAAAATTATTTTTCCCTTTTTGTTTTCTTTTAAATTTTTTTTGAATATCTTTAAAATTTAAGGTGCCAGTTTTTGAGAAAAAATTTCAATCGTTTTAATGTGCTGAGGGAAAGTTTGTAGCCATCATTCATATTTCACATTTTTTGGGGTTTATAGACCCCCTATTCTGAAAAAAAATCCCCTGACCCAGGCTGGTTTATAACGAGTTTTACGGTTTCTGAGCAAAAAGCATCTAAAACGAGTCTCGAGTGCTGAGGGGGCTTAACCCCCTCATTGAAAATGAATCTGACTGATACTAAACAATTTTAAAGGTGTTTGAAGTCATATGGACTAGTAAAAAAGTCCAAAACCCCAACACATAGTGGGCTCTCTTGATTCATTGCACAAAAGGATGTAAGCTTTGAAAATTTCGAACCTTTTTAAAAAATTTATACAGATCATCTTTTTAAGCTGCACCATTGTCAAGTTGCCTCCTTTGATAAGAAAACAAAATTTATATCCGTAACGGGAAATTTGGTTCCACTGACAATTTCCAAAAGGGGTTGGCATGTGAATTAATTTTTGAAGTCATCTGATGCAATGATCTTGTATCCCAAAATTTAAAAAACACAAAGTCAGGTATTGTTTAGAAAAATGCTCCATTAAAAGAAAGAAAAGTACTAGTGACCCAAATTGCCCTGGTTTTTTGGTTCCTGAAATTTAAAAAGTACAGGCAACAATAGAGAACAATATTTGCAAAAAAGTCAGAACTTCTAAAAGAATCTTAAGGTGTAAGGAACTTTATACTGTTGAGGTTCACGGGCAAAGAATGATAACCAGGATAGAATTGGGGAAGCAGCAGGAAAAAAAGAATTTGATGCAGAAAAATCAAATTTACTGGGAAGGTCAAAAGAAATCACTTGTTACCCCACCAGTGCAGTCCCTTGCAAAGACTTTTGCGTTTCTTTGAGAAAAGTGATCAAATTAAGAGATATTGGATGGAAAAATCTTATGATAATCATATGACAGTTTGTCCCCGACACTTTTGGGAAAACAGAAAGAAAATTTTTAATGAATTTAAGGATGTTTAAAAGGAAATTTTTAAAAATTTTTAAAACATCAAAACCTACAAGTGGAATTGGATGTTTTACCAACACCAAAAAATCAAAGAGTATTTTTCAAAAAAAAGCACCCCTTTTTGACTGAAAAAATCAAAGCTCATGGCAATTTAATGAGATAAATAAACATATTGAAGCAAACAATCTATTTCCGTTAAAAAAGGCACAGAAAACTCATGGGTAGAGACAGCTATGATTAAATGTTTGCGCCTTCTGAAAACTTGACAAAAATCAAGTACTATTGTGGTAAAGATAGTTTGGGGCAGCGTTTGATACTATTGACATTCCAAATTTTTTTTAAACCCCAGGTGACTTTGGAATTCAAAGGCACCCCCTTCAATGGATTGAGTCCCTACCCCTTTCCAAAAAGAATATGAAAGTTCTCTTGAACAAAAGTTTTTGACATGGGACCTTGAAATTCGGCTTCCCCCAGGGGGGCCTGTGCTGGGGCCCGTAATTTTCACCCTGTATTATTTGCTCTCAACGGTGGTTCGAAATAACCAGCGATCGTTGGCTTCAGATGACCACAAATTTTCATTTAAGATCCCGTCAGGGGGATCAAAATGAGGCCTATATTTTTTAACAATAGATAAGTCCTGACAATTTTTAAATGGATGACAAATTTTAAGCTAAAAAAAGAACCAATTTTAAAACAAAACTTTCGGGGACAAGGGCAAAAGCAACAAAAATTTACCCTTTTAAGTGTGAATGTTGGAGGACCCCAGGTTAATTGGTAAATGTGTTGAGACCTTGGTGCTATGACCAGCAACTCAACTTTGACCTTCAATCACAAAAAGGTCAAATTGCCCATATGCAATGCGATATTTAAAAAACCATACGCTGTTTGACACAGGGGTCCAAAAGAATGTTAGTACAGGTCTTGTCCTCCCCCTTTTACTTTTGCAATGGTTTTTCACTGGGGTTTTCCAGCCCCAATTCTGGAAATTAAGAGGATTCCCAAACCATGCAGCCAGGGTGATCCCGAAGGCGCCATGGGTCAGCCAAGTATGATCTTTTTAAACAACTCATTGGTTCCGTTTCAAGTTAGGATCATGTTCAAAGTCCCCGTGTTTGGGCTTTTCGTGTCACAATGGCACTGCACCAGGTTACCCGCGGAGATGTTTGTCCCAGCAAGTGGCCGTTTAAATTTTGGCAAAAGTGCAATAATTTGATTCCTCTCGGCAAAAAAAGAGGCAGAAGACTTTAACTGTTTGGTCCCAAGTGGTTTGGAACCATCTACCCAAATACTTAAAAAACTTAACAAAGAGGCCCTTTTGATCAAAACTTAAAATTTATTTGTTTGGGCCCATTTTCCAATAACTGCTGGGCATTTGAGACGTAAAGCCAATAGAATTTTAAAATTTTTGCGCTTTAAGTAACATTATTTTTATTTTATTTATATTGTATCTGTGAAACGTACTATTTTAAAATATATATATTAGGGTCTGGATAAATGCGATTTTTTACTTCCTTAAATAACAATAAAAAATTAAATGAGATTTTCTGCCTGCAAAGCATTTTAGAAATATTGAAAAAGAATTATCAAAAAATGATCTCATTTCAAGAAAATGGAATCAACATCGTTTATATCTGGATGCTCCCAGAAAAATTTATGCAAAAAATGAAAAACAAATTTACTCACACCAAAAAAACTTTTAAACCCTTTTTTTTATGTTCCAAAGGAGCCAATTTTCAAGATTTTTCCAAAAGTTATTAACTTGATGGGTTTTATGCCTCTGAAATGGATAAATTAAACCCTAACGGAAAGTGAATAGAAGCAGATAGGATGTGTTTGCAAATTCCAAAAAAGACCAAAAGAAACATATTAGCATTAAATTTTTGTATAAAATTATCTTTTTGTATGTTAAGTGCCCCGAAGATGACCTTTTGGAAGTGTCAATGATTTAGCAATTTAGATCCCGCTGTATAAAATTTCGTAATCTAATTTCATAACATGACTTGCATGCAAAACCTCGATCAAATTGTGGTGTCGACTACTTTCAATTTTCTGTATAGTTGAGCTAAAAAAAGAACAGCCTTTTTTTCCTCCATTACAAATTTTACCTTTGGGGAAGTGAAACTTTACATAATGCTGAAAAAATTTTTCTGTGTTAACCCAAAGACTCAAACATGACTTTCAAAAATCCACCCTTTACACAGTGCACAGATATTGGAGGAAAGCTCTAAAAAATAAACACCTGGTCAAATTTGTTTTTTTAAAAATCAAATTGTAAAAAAAGTAACAAGGTGTGGGTTTCCAAATACAAATTCCTCATTTTATCAATTCAAGGGTTGTAAATCTAGAGTGTTGGGTTATTTGACCGGTTTTTAAAATAATTTTAAAAACTGAATTAAAATTTTAACAAAATTTGGTAAAGTTGGATCCATTTTTTTAGGAGAGCAAGCAGACATGTTTAAATTTTTAAAAATTTTTTTTTCAAAGAAAAGGGTTAAACCCGGGGGGTTTTTTGGTGGTTACAAATTGTTTTAGATATTTTTCCCATTCCATTTTTGGGCCAAGTTTGGACAAGATCGGTTCATGTTTGTAAGGTAGAGAGCTGAAAGTTCTTTTGCAAAATTTTATCTTTAAAGGGGCCTTGTGCCCCTAAAATTGTGACCCCAATTTTGGAAAAGTAGATTTTACGTTTGTTCAAGATTGGGAGGGAACTGCTAAAAAAGCCATTTTGGAGTTTTCATAAAATTTTAAGGGTTGTAACTCAGAGTGTCAAGACATTCGGGTTGGTTTTCAAAAAGGTCAAGTATTTGGCTATACATTTTTTACCAATTTTGGGAAAAATTTGGGCATATGTCAGAGGAGAGAAAAAAAACAAATGTTAAATTAGCAAAATTTTTATCAATTAAGGGATATCCTCCGAGTGTCTGGGACATTTAGGCGAAAATTGAAATTGGCCAAGTATTTTTCCATATTTTTGTGACCAAGTCTTTAAAGGGTCAATTTGTTCGAGTTTGAGAACGGACATGTTAAAGGTCCATTAAATTTTGATTCAATTTTTTGAAAGAAAAAACGAGGGCATCCGAAAATAAATGAGAGTTAGTTTTTAAAATTTTTATTGAAACAAAAGTTAGAGAACGGACACTGTTAAAGGTCCATTAAATTTCCATGATTCAATTTCTGAAAAGTAAATACGAGGGACATCCGAAATTTAATGGGTTTTTTTTTAACTTTTGAAAAAACAACATAAAAACCAAAAACTTTTCCCGTAACTGAATTAATTCTTTGCACATAAACGCACATGCTGAAAGCACACGACGTTACGTCATTTTTGATAGTAATCAAACAAAAAGCAATGGCGGGCGATCTTGCGCTGACGCGAGTAGAATTTTTTGCGAATATCAAAAAAGTGGGGGTGGAAAAAAAACAAATGGGAAAAAATTAAAAGGCCCAGGGGGTTGACCCGACATGTGCATTTTGGGTTTTGCACATTTGTAGAGGGGAAGGGTTCAATAAAGGCAGCAAAGGTTTTCAAGAACCCTCCGGGAGGCGGTGACAGTTTCAGCGCCCATAACACTGAAATTGTTGCTCGCTTTCAATTGATAATGATTTAATGTAGGAAATTGCGATGAATTGGTACGTAAGAGTTCCGTTCATGTTATTTGATGCAGAATTTAAGGTTAGAAAGATCGCCCCGCGGTGGGGGCGCACAAACTCTCAAAAACTGAAAAGACAAAATTTTTCGAAATTTTCCTGAAAAGTTTAATAGATTGTGGGAAGGGGAAATATGCTGAAAAGATGGTTGCTATCGAAATACATGGATTGGTCATTTGGCCCGAATTAAACGAAAAGTTGAAAGGGATCTCAAACTCCCAAACCGTGAAAAAAATCGCCGCGTTTGTTCTTCCAGGTGTTAAAAGTATTTTAACGATTTTTTACGCGTTTTGACAACCACAGAGTTCCCCATGGAAGCACAGTTGTAAAGAGTTTCTATGAATGGAATTTGACTAAAAAATTTTTCCACCAGGATACGCCGCAAACGGCCGGGAAATTTTTTCAGGGACACCATTTAAATTTTTTATGATAACGCCACGCCCCACAAGTCCGGCGTTGTTTGGGAGTGTTCGAGCGGTACACTGGGGGTTCTTAATCATCGCCAAATTTCCGATTGTCCCCCCAACTACGACTGTTTCCAAAAAATTTAAAAAAAACCCCTACAAAAGGGGTCAAAAAAAACGATTTGAAGAACATATGTTGTCAAAAAAGGTCGTTAGGGACATCAACAAAGGTTGCCTAGAACGTTGGGGTGTGACTCCCAAAAGATGGGATCGACCAAAGCATCCGGTATATGAGGGGTATGAAGAGATTTTTTGAGTAACACTTGGTTTTTACAAACAACTACTTTATTCATTTTGGTTGCCCTCATATAAAAAAACATTGACATATTGTTGTTAAACCAAAGGTACATCTGTGCAAATATCCCAGCGTGTTTTTTTTTCCCCCTTAAAATTTTGAATGGGTTGGTACCCTTTATTTTGGAAAAATTTGCGTTGTTGTTGTTTTTTTCAAAATTATGAGAAAAAAAGCCGTGTTTCCACTGTTTGTGGGTGAAAATGTGAGTTTTTTCGATTTCCTTATAATTTTCCTATAAATGGGGGGAAAAGGTTTATTTTTTAATTATGTGAGTATTGAGAAAGAGAAGACCTTTAAAAAATTTTAGTAGTAGAAAGGGTTTAAACAATGACTCTACAAAAAAAACAAATTTTTTAATTGTGAATCAATTTTGGTCCCTTTAAATCGTAAATGGGTCCCCTTTTATGGGGACCAGTTAAGTGGAAACAAGAAAAAGTGTCTTTTGGGTATAATTTCTATGCCAAGAATGGTCAAAACAAAATATCTGCTTGTTTTTTAAAAAATTATATTAAGGGTAAATCAGCACTTTATCAATTAAAGATCCGGAATCGCCAAAGAACAAATGGAAGCCCCCAAAAAAATAGAAAGAAAAAATGTGGGGGCAGGGTCCCGTGGTAAACACGCGCTTCGGGATCGAGGGGTCCCCGGGGTTTGAGTCCCGCCAAGGACACGCCAATTTCCTTTAACAGAAATTTATCCCCCCATTGTTTCACTTCCCCAGATGTAAATGGGGTACTGAAGGGCGGTTAATTCCGTGGCGCCATGGTGTGGGCTGCCTAAACGGGGTGAAAGACTCCCCAGGGAGATCGATAGATAGATACAAGTAGCCCGATGCCAGGGGGGAAAAGCGTAAAGTCGGGGAACGTGCCCCAAGGCATGAAAATTAGACTGAAAATGATTTACTTGACTTTTACTTTATATGCGGAAAAATGCAAAATTTGTTACTTTTTCAAACAATTGAATGTTTTTTAAAATAAAAGATTCTGTCTTGTTTATGCATGTCTCAAAAGGTATGTTGATTGCATTTTCTGTAGCACCACTTTGTTTTCTGTCCCCAAAAATACACAAGCTTTTTGTGAATAAGGGCCTTTCATTTAACCATTTTTCGTCAAAATTAAGGGCAATAAAACAGGTGAGAAATTGATTAGTTATCAAAAGAACCAAGTATTTTCCATTTAAAATTGTGACCCAAATTTGTTTAAAAATCAGTTCGTTTGTTTGAGTTTTAAAGCCAAAAAACATCCCGGTGCTGCCACCACCGGCAAATGAATCCCTATAGTCCCATCTTTGACAGGCTCATAAAAATGGCTGTGAAGGCAACCCGACATACTGGTATTCTTAACCCCCTTTCCCTCATAAGATCATTTTGAGATTAGTAGGGCCAATAAAGCCTGACGCAGAAAACCCGTTAAACCTTACCAAATTTTAATTAAAAGTCCTATTTCCAACCATTTAGGAGCAGCGATTGGTTTTTTGTTGTTTTGCATAGGTTCTTTTCATGGTTTCCTCTTTGAGGAAAAAGGTTAACTGACAACAAAACAAAGGTCTGAGCTTTAATTTTTACCGGGTTCAGTGGCTGGGAAAACAAAAAACATAATGTAACCTGGCGGGCTTGTGGAACTTGGTTCAGGTGAAAAAATTCCTGTTGTTTAAAATTTCAAGGTAAGGTTACAGTGTGAAAAAAATTACAGAATAGTTGGACAGATCGGGATGAATGGACGGACAAAAAAATATAAGTGGCCCAGTATCCCTCCCACAACTTCATCATAGGGGATAAAAAAGATTTATTGTTCCCTGTGTCCAAACACAAACATACTATAGGTAACTGTTTCTCTTTAATGCCTACCCCAAGGGACTTGCTGACGAAGATTTTCAATTAAACAAAAAATGTTTATGTGTAATCTACATACACACGGGCAAAAAACCCTGGCAGTCTTTCTGAAGAAATCGAAAATATAAAGCCTCTCCCTGGTCTTTTTTGGCCTTGTCCTTTCCGCATTTTTTTTTAGAGAGACTGACCTGGGGGAACGGGAGAGGCTCTATTGGTTATGCAGGTACAGAAAGAAAAAAAATTTACATCATTTAAAAACCAAAAATGACTCTTGCATCTGACTTTTGTGTGGTTACTAATGAAATATTGACTAAACCCGAAAAATTTTTTACTTTAAAAATTTATACTTTTTTTGATTACCTTTATAAAATTTTGGGACCTAAAACCAAGGGACGCCCCTTTCCTTAGTTATTTGAGCCCAAAAACCCCCCCTCCCCATTTAAGATGTTTGGTCCCTTGTCTGGGCCGGTGGATACAGCCTTAAATGGGGGGGGATAGTCTCCTGATTTTGAGGTATTCCATTTGATCAAAAAAGTTTTAAACAGAATACAGACATTTTGAAAAAGCTTAAGTAGATAACCATTTTTCAATCCCAATTGAAACAAAAAGAAAACCGATGTACCAACTTTGATATGATAAACCCTTTTCATGTTTTGGACTCGGGCCCATACAAACTCATGTAAATATTACCAACAAAGCAATAAAAATTTTGCCAATTCCATAATTTTTCACAAAAAATGAACAAAAATCAGGTGTTTTTTTTTACTATAAACTTACCCTGGTTTAAACATTTTGGAAATGGTGCCGAAACTTATTTGATTTTTTTCAAGAGCCATGCTCATACAATTAAGCAAAATGGTCCTAAATTGCCCCCTGAATCAAATCAGCCAAAATAAAAAATTTTTAAAAAGGTGACCCCAAATTTATTGTTTATCAAAAAGAACATTCTGGTCACCTGGACAAAAATATTTTAACTAATGTAGTTATTTTTACTTAAATCTGACTATCAAACTGAAAATTTTTTAAAAGAAATTTTTCACTAATTAAAATGTCACTTACCTTTTGTCTCCTGTACACTTTTTGGCATTTATCGTAAGCCTTCAATTAAATTGTTTCTTGAACTCCCTCCATTTTCCGAAAACTTTCGTTAAATTTGCCGGATGTTTATTTTTCTCATTATTCAAGCTCACTTTTGTTTTGGCGAAAAACCCATTTCTAGTCTGTCCCTTTCGAAGATGGTCGTTAATGATGTTAAAAACCCTTTCCTTCAAGACAAGACCCCCATTTCTTTTTTTCGATTTTTTTTTTTCAAGTCATTTACTGAAAAAAGTTTTAGGACTTTTCAAAAAGGGGGAACTTTTCCTATGTTTCTAATCTTGGTATCATGGGATTAATTTGATATAGTGAGCTAAACATCTTCACCATGGGGAAATGGCCTGTGGCACTCCCCTGAATAAAATTGGTTTAATATTCATTTTTTTTGTCCCGGCGTAATGCATATTGAGCAAAAAATTGTAGCTCTTTTAATTTTTACAAGACTTTTCTAAGAATTTCCTTGAGACTAATTTCTGCCCCACATGACCAAGATTTAAGATTTTATGCAGAACAAGAAAATGTGTCTATGAGAAAAATCCCCCCACCGGATATGGTCGAACCAAAATTTGCTTAATTTTAAAAATATTAATAAAATTTATGTAAAATTCCCCAAATTTTTATAATGTTGTAAAGTTCCCTTTTAAAAGAAAAAGAAAAAACCTGGGCGAGTCACAAATTTTCCCAAGTCACAACCAAAAATTTAAAAAAAATTCTACCAAAAAATAACCATTTTGAGTAATGTATTCAAAATTTCGGATGTTTTCATCTTAAAAGGGGAAATAAAAGCTTTAAAGCAATAAAGAACAATCAATTTTTCCATGTTATCCAACGTAAAAAATAGGTCACAGCCATAAATCACATAAAATATAAAATAGATCATATCTGATGTGATATGACCTAGTTTCATGAATATATGATCATCAAAGGGTAAAACCCTAAAGCGTAAAGGAAAAACCAAAGCAGGAAATCAATTTTAAAATGTTTTCAAACCGTGAAATATAGGTCAAAGTTATAAATCTGCATAATTTTTGATAACATCCCAAGTTTTCATTGTAATTATTACCTGTTTATTAAAGATATAAGTGATCTTCTTAGAAAAAGATGTCCTTTTTGGCCCTAAAGACGAAAACTTGGGAAAATTTCCCTTCATTCCCTGAACAAGTTACTATAAAATACAATTTTAAAAAAAAAATACAAAACCGAGATAATTTAAATTCCAAACTAATAAACCCTTTTCAAAATTTGAATCAAACTTGATTGAATGTTATTTTTAAAAACATTGTAGTGAAACTTTTAAAATGTTTTAAAAGGAAGGAATTGCAAAAGTGTAAAAAGTGAAATTTACTTTTCATTAATTAAAGGGCAATAACTCCTGTTTATTATTATCCGATATCCCCATTGCAACTTGACCTAGAGTTTTGGCTTTAAACATCCCAGAAATTATTGTTAAAGGAAAAAAAAGTTTTAAGGGGAAAACAAGGTAAAATTTGGCAATTTTTAAAAGATTAAGGGGGGGAACCCAAGATAAAATTGACCGATCGCATAATCTTTTTTGGCTTAAAATTTAGGCTATAAATATGTCAGACAGTTTAAAAATTATTGCTAAAGAATGAAGATGCTAGAATAAAAACAAAGTGAAATCTGGCTTTTTTTAATAACAAAAGAACATTATTTCTGCCCAAATCGGTTTGATACAGCCATTTTGAATTTGGCCAAAAGGATATGGCTATAAACAATTCAAGAGTTTGAAGCTTTTTCAAAAAAGTGAAGAGGAAAAAAAGTGGAAATTTGGGAAATTTTTCAACTTTAAAAAGGGGCAAAACTTTTTTCCCAAATTGGCCCGATAACACCAAAACGAATTTGACTGAAAGGATAGGCTAAAAAGATTGAAATAAAGTTTGAAGAATTGTTTGAGAAATGAAGTTTCAGAATGCGAAAAAAGGAAACTGGTTTTTTTTAACAAAAAAAGGGACATAATTTTTATTTGTTTACAAGGAAGATAACAGATGGTTTAAAGGTAAAATTTTTGTATCTTATTTGGGGGGGGGTTTTTTTTTGTACATGAAAATTTAAATACTGATAAAAAGATAAACATCTTGTAAATTGCATGAACAATTTTAAAACCAAATTAAGCTGCTTGCAAAACCCTTAAACCCAAATATACAATGTTTTTTGGGTTTTAAAAGGGGTCATAAGTTATGTCATGATGTACATGTAAACCCAATTTTCATGGGGGAATTGAAAAAAAAACTTTCACCGCAAAAAAGCTTAAACAAAAAGGTTTAATTTGGGCGCAAAAATTTAAAATTCCCCTGTCAACCATGAAACACTATGGTCAAAAACCATAAAATTGTACAGAAAAACTTGGTAACGGAACACTAAAAACTGAAAAAAAACCACTTTACTCAAACACTTTTTAAGGGGGGGGGGAAAAAATGTTTTTTTGTTATCATGTTCAAAGGGAATGAGTCGATCATTGATGGGGGAACCTGTAATAAATCTCTGGCACCGGGTTTTAAAAGTGTTATATATTTTGCCAATTAACCCCCTTTTTGGGTATTCGCATGCGATAAATACAAACCTTGGGGGTGCAGCGTTTTTTGTTTTTTTTTGGGTTTTTATTGTGAAAATGCACAAACTTTAATCATTTATTCTTATTTGTTGTGCAAAATTTTAAATTGGTATTTGAGCTGATTTTCCCTTACCTGATTGTGCTACTTTTTGGGGACTTCAAAAATATAATTTTTTTTTTTCTTCGAACAAAAAAAAGAAGAAAAAAAGCTATACAAGGAAAGATAAGCCCTTTATCTGCGATTTTACAAAAATAAAAATGTCCCAAATGGGTTTAAACATTTAAATTTTCTTCGTACTATTTACGCATGAAATTGGCTTCACTTATTTCTTTTTATTTTTTTGTTTTTCAAAATTCCATTGTTGGCCGATGTTTTTTTTCAAACAGCTGATTTTCACCCCCTCTTTTAAGTGTTTGCTTTCAAGACCCATTGATCATTTGCGTTTGTATATTCAAAATTTCAAACACCGGCCCCCCAAATGTCTTAACAGGGTTGTATCCCACAATACCCCAGCACTAACAGTGGTCTGGGCTAAAATGCAAAAATTTTATCTTTGTTGGGTTATTTTTTTTAACGAAAGACGTTTTGCAATTAGAAATTAATTAATGAAAATAAAGAAAAAAAATATTTAACAGTGAATATTTTTTTTTTTCATAAAAAAAAAAAGATTTTTTTCCTTTATTTTTAAATTTGCCATTTTCTCGTGAATTGACCTTGTTATCTTTATTCTGACGAGAAAAAAAAAAAATGTCACTTCAGGAGAAAATCAGTTCTAAAAAATCCTTACAATTTTCCCAAAAAAATATCATTCTCAGGTATTGTAATTAAGCCATTTTTTTAAAGGGGAAGAAAAAGTTTACTCAAAAAAGTTTATAAAAAAGTTAAAAATTTACAGTAAAAAAATTCTTCGAAACGGGTTTCTCTAAAATAGTAAAAAAACGGGGAGTGATCATCAATTGAAAACTTTTTTAATTGTTCTCTGTTATGCAAAAAAATGTTATGTTTGCACGTAGGCTGATGCATGTGAAATGGCGTGAAAAAAAAATTACTTCTTTAAACTTTCCCTCATAAAGACTTTTTTGACGCACAAAATAGGTACCAATAAACCCGATCGCAGAAAACCAGTTAAAATTCCCCAATTTTTAAATTTAAAACCCTCTTTTCCGAACATGAGGAGCAGCGTACAGCATAAAAACCTGATCAGCCTGCGAGTTACTCGGGCTGATCGGGTTTTATTTGTTCGCATAGGTCTTTCATGGTTTCCTTTTATGGGGGAAAAGGGTTAAGAAATAATCCATTTTTTCAAAAAAGGAACATTTTTTTTTAATTTAAAAGGGGAGATAACAAAAAATCTGCAAAGTATTTGCTTTGGTGTCGCCTCATTTTATAACATTTAAAAACATGTTAAAATAAATTAATAATGGATTGCACTTCAAAATAGTTTTTTCCCTGGAAAGCATTAGTTTGAAGCCAAAATTTTTATGGGGACAAATTATGCGCAATTTGTTGTGGCAAAAAAGTTCAGGCGCGGGATTTGGGGGTTTCAGTACATTTTCATATCTGCATAATCTTTGCAAAATCAGGTTTTAAAATTTCTATGGATCCTAATTCAAAACAGAAATGAAAAAATTGTAAATGATTTTCCCCATGAGTGATGAACAACAAATGCTTTGTATTCTTTGTTGCGTTGCGTAAAACCCCCAGCCTTATTAACATTTCAAAATTAGAGCGTAGACAAAAATAACCAGAGACAAAATAAATAGAGCGAGACAAAAAGTAGATCGGAGAAAAAAAATGAAGTTTGAGAGGACAAAAGAAGGCGGAGACAAAAACCCCTATATAAAATTTTTTTGAGATATATAGTTATATCGAGGGGTGAATGCGAAAAGGTTTTAAAGTGCATATTAGAAATGTTCAGGAGAAGGTAAAAACTTTTTTATTTTGTCATTTTGAAATTTGCAATTAAAAAACTTTAAAAATAAATGAATAATTATATTTCTCTCAAATACTTAAATCTTGGATCAAAACTAAAACACACAAAAAAAAAATTAGCAAAAATTACTTAAACTTTTTTGACTGAATTATTTTGTTTTTAACTTCTGCAGGAAATGCGAAAAAGGTTTTAAATAAAATCTTTTTTAAACAAATCTTCCTAAAAATTCCTATTTTACATAGGATTTTGTTAATTTTTAACCCAAAATTTTTCAATTACCAGTAAATGAAAAAAAAAATTTTTCGCAAATTTGATGAAAGCGAAAAAAATTCCAAGGACCCACTCCCCTTGGAACCTTTTTGCATTAAAAATAAAAAATGTTGAATTTTATCAAATAAAAACAAAATCTATAGTATTTTTTTTTTATAACGAAGATAAAAAATTTATAGTTGTTTCCTGTAAAAAAAAGTGTTTTTGAGTAAAAAAAGTCACTTAAACCTTTTCGCTTTCACCCCTCGATAGGAGACATTAAATTACTGGGAATTTGTTTACAGAGATAAAGTATAACGGAGCATGGGATAAGGAGCTAAAGTATACCCGGGGTATGCACAGGGGCTTTTTCCTTGGGGATTACTTTTTTTTATTTGAAAAAAGCTCAATAACGACACCCCTCTTCCTCCGGGGGTTTGGATTCTCCCCTTTTTTCTTCTTCCCTTGACATCTTTTAAAATTTTGACCAGAGGAAGGGGTTTTAGATAATGCGGCTTGATTGCCCTTTTCCCTTTTTTTGTTGGGGGTAAGCTAAAACACGATATATATTTGTGTAAAAAATTTGTGTAACAGCAAAAATTTAAAAATATAAATGAAACAAATCTTTTTTTTTTTGAGTTTCCCGATTATATGGGCCATCTTGAAATAATAAATTTTTTTTTTTTAAAAACACTATGTAAATATAAAAAACCACGGTTGGGTAAAAAAAAAAGATGAATGACAAATGCTGTCCCCCCAGCCTGTTCAAATCACCCAAGTTTACTAAGATTACTAGTTTATTCATGATGTACATGAGAAACCCAAAGGGAAAAAAAGTGAACGGAAGCGAAGATAGAAAAAAAGGGCGTCGGATGCACAGACCGAAAATCTAAATAATGTATATTACTGTAAAGAAACACATTCTTAAGGAAATATTTTTTCCAGTTTTACAAAATCAGCGCAGTCTCCTTTATCTTGGATGTAAGCAAAATAAACATTTTATATTTTTTTTAGGGTTTTTAAAAAAAAGAAACATACCAATTTTTCGAAACTTCCCCAAAATTTATTTTGGCAGCTCACCTCTATCCCAACTCATTTTGGGAAGTCTCTCTCAAAAAGTCGAATGGTTGAAAGCTTGTGAAAAAATTCCCTTTTACACCCCTTTGTCCCCCAAAATGCTCCCAAACTTCTAAAAAGTCTCAAAATTTACCTTTATGATCCCCAAACCCTAGCCTGTCCAATAGTATTTGATTATCAGTAAAAAAAATTCTTTAAATGTTTTTTCAACATTCTTCCCATCTTGCGTTACTTCATCCTTCGTAGAGAAGTAATGGTCTCTTTCATTTTTCATTTAAAAAATCTACAAAAATTTTTTTGCAATTGGTCTTCATGTTCTGGGTTTAATTTTTTTTGTTTATGGGCTGAAGTCTGAAAAAAAACAACATAGATTACAATTTTTTTTACCCCTTTACAGGACTTTGAAAAAAAAAAACTACATTGAAGTGAGAGACCCCGAACCCCATTGCAAGTTATGTAACCATGTCGACAGTCTTGGACAGTTTGGTATAAAAAAAAAATTTAAGAGCTCTAGCTGTACATTATCCCTGTATGGTAGATAAATAAATTCAAAAAATAAAACAAGTGCAATAAAATCAATTAAAATCAAACCAATCGATGTGCCCAAAGGGTAGCTCAACAAGCAATAGTACTAAAGTTTTCTGTGAAAAATTTAAAACAAAATTTTAGCTAACAAATAGAGAGATAAAAAAATGTTGAAGGGAAATTAAAAAGGGGTGGGGGCCCATTACTTTGAAAATTGAAGCAAACATGGCATGCCTGCAAAGCCAGTGGCTTGGTACTTATAATTGTTTTGAAATTATATGACTGATGACCAATTTGAAAGGGAGCTGAAAAAAAAAGTGCAAATATAAAAGGGCCTTTTCTCTTTAAAAAAAAACCCCTCATCCGTGCCCTGATATACGTAACCACGTAGGCTGGTACCTAATATTTTTTGTGAAGTTTAATAAAAATTTGACGTGGTGGCCGAACAAATACATATTTGATAAATTCAAAAAGGATCATAACTATTTTTTAAAACAAGTGATATGGCTTTATGAGAATATTCAAACCCGGTTTTTCTTAAAAAGCTTTGAAACTAAACAAGGTAGCCCGGAAAAAAGCACATACAATTTATTTTTTTCAAAAAAAACAAAGGGCCATAAACCAAATTTGAAAAGAAGAAGTCATAAAGTGCCAAGGGTATGCTCAACTAAACTTGGTACTCATTTTTTTATAAGGGTAAAACAAAAACAGACCCATGGAGCTATTTTAAACAAGGGCAAAATTTTATTCAACAAAAAACAACAAGGGGCTAAAACCCTTTTAAAAAAAGACAATTCCCGACAAATCTTGAAAAAAAGGGGACTTTCCAAAAAACCGACCGCGGGCTCCAATTAACAAATACGAGTTAAATTTAAGTATGTTAAGTATGTCTTAACTTGAACATGTTTTTGTTTAATTTGGAAAAAAATTCACAAAATAATTCATCACATATTTACATCATTTTCCTCCAAAATGATTCCAAATTCTGAATCCCAAAAACATGTAAGGTGGATGTTTTCACCCTCTCAGAGAAATTTTTTCTACAGTTTGAGAGTCAAGTTTAGAAACCAATGCTTTTAAAAAATTTGGGGTAAATTGAACATTTTTAGTGGAAATCCATTTTTTTTTCACTTTCGAAAGGACACAAAGAAAAAACCATTCCCGTAAAAATTTTTTTCAAAATCAGTCGGGGGGGAGAAAAGGATTTCATTTGAAGTTAAGTAACAAAGGGTGATGGAAGTGGACAATAATCAGAAGAAAAGAGCAACAAGAGCATTGTGCCCGTGAAGCTCTCAGGGAAAAATAAAAGCTTATAATCATTTAGTGAGCATTTTTAATACAAAAGTTCAGTTGGATAGGGTGAACTAAAAAAGGCACACAAAACAGATTGTTATGCTTTAATTTTCTTTTAACATTCCAAGTGATACAATATTGGGAAAAATTTCAAGACAAATACTAACCTGGGATCTTTTTGTTTTTTGATTTTCCGAAATACTCGTCAGATAGGAGGATCTGTTTTTGTTTTTGCGAAAAACAAAGCACATTACTTTAATTTTAAAAAATTGAATTTTTTTCCGGAATATTGTAATAATGAAAAAATAAAAAAACAAAAAAATGGAAAAATAAAATACGTATATTTCAGTGAAAAACCAAAAGTTTTTCCCTAGTCACGACCCCATTCATCTTAAAAAATACTGTCCCTTTTAAAAAGTCAGGCTTGTCAAAAAATGAATTTTAATGTGACCTGCAAAGTTTAACTCTGGGAAGATGTTAAAAGGGGTATATTTAGGTACAGTGCCCTCACACGTATGATCAGAAGAAAAAGCAAAGTTGAAAAACAAACATAAGAAAATTGAGTTTTTTCCCCCTTTTCCCCTTTTCTTCTCCCCGGGGGGGTTTTTAGGGGTTTTTAAAGGACGATTTTATTCGGTTTTGTTGTAAAAAAAAATGCGGAGGGGGGAAGGTTTCATTAACTTTTACTTTTTTAGTTTTTTGGAAAAATTTTAAAGTAAATTGTGGGGGTTTTAAAAAATTAAAAATTTCACGATTAATAAAGGAAAAAAAAAATGCTTCCCCAAAATTTTGGAAAAGATTAGATGTGAGGAAGTTTTTCAGAGTTGTTTTTTTAAAATAAAAAAAAGAATTTTGGAAAAATTTTCAAGTGCCAAAATTTTTTTTTTTTTGGCAAAAAAAAAAAAAACTTTTTTTTTAAGGTTTTTATTTTTTTCCCCTTTATTTTACAACCCAAAATATTTAAAAATAAAATTTTTTTTTTTATTGGTCTTTTACGCCGGATACACCCCCTTTAGAGCGTTTGTGTTGAGGGACTTTTATGTTTTAAAAAAAATTTAATGAAATTTAAAAAATTAAAAAACAGATGTTTGACTTAAAAGGTTTTTTTAAATTTCAGTTTCATCATCTTTAAAAAAAATTTTTAAGAAATTTTTTTGAAAAAAAAAAAGAAAACCCTTTTTTTTTCCTTTTTTTGGGGGTTTTTTTTAAAAATTTTTAAAAAAACGAAAAAGGGTTTTACAACCAATGTTGTAAAAATTAAAAAAAAAAATTCTGTCCCAAAAATTGTATCAAAACATGGCACAAAAAATTGGGAGTAAATATACCAAAACGGGGGAAAAACTATTTTTCTTTTCCTTTTCACTTAAAAAACGACATTTTTAAAAAGGGTTTTTCCCAAAAAAAATTTTTTTTCCTGCCCCTTTAAAAAAATAAAAAATAAAGATAACCCTGGTGTACTTTTTGTAAAATGATTCTAAAATTTTTTTAAAAAATTTTTTTTTGGCACTAATGTAATTAAAAATCTTATTGGGAAAATTTTTTTTTGATAAAAACAGTTTTTTAGTTTAAAAGCTGCTGATACTTTTATATTGGTTTTTTAAAAAAAAAATCGGGGTTTCGAAAATTTTTTCTTTTTTAAAGGACATTTTGGGGGGTTTAAACAAAATTTTTTTTGGGGTCGAAAACAAATTTTTACCTTTCGCAGAAATTTTTTTCTTGTTGCGAATATTTTTCCCCTTTTTCAATGTTTTAAAAAGTTTTATAAGAAGTTGATATCTTGATTTCGGGTTTTTTATTGCAAGTTTTTTACATTTTTTTAAACACTTTATATAATGGATATTAAAAATTTTTTGGGTTTTTTTTAATTTTTCTTTTTTTTTCTATCCCAAGCCCTAACAATTTTCAAAACCCCACAAAAAAAAAAAATTTTGGGAACCCCGCAAAATAAGTAGGGGGGTTTTTTTCTCATACCCGGGGTTTCTAACGACAAAAAGGGGGAAAAAATTATCGGGAAAGTCTTATTTTGAAATTTTTTTCTGTATGTCATTTTTTAAAATTCCCCCCTTTGCCCAAAAAGTAAAAGGGGAAAATTTTTTTTTTTTAAGCCTTTTAATAAAATTTTTAACATGTTTTTGTTCGCCTGTTTGACCTCAAAAAAAATTTCCCTTGTTTCCCTTGGATTGCGGTTTTTCTTGAAAAAAAAAAACCCCGGGGCTCCCCCTCAGATGTGCCAAAGACAAAAAAAACTCTTTTATAACAAAAAAAAGCAGACAAAATTTTTTGCTTTTGTCTAGTCTTTAAATTTCCCCTTTTTTTTGCTATAAAAGGGTTTTTTATAAAAGGGGTTTACGCAAACGTAATGGTTGGGGTGGGTTTTTAACGCAAAAGATTTACTTTTTTTTTTTTCCCCCTTTACGGAGACAATCTTTTTGTTTATTGAAAATTTAAAAATCGTAGTTTTCCTTTTTTAAAAAATGGGGGTCTAGGTGGCGATGGGGGAATTTTTCCCTAACAAAATGAAATCCCAGATACCAGGGGGAACCCCCGTTTTCGGGCCGGAACCCCCCCCCCCCCCCCCTACATATAGAGGAAAAAACCCAAACCCTTACAAAATTTTTTTTTGCACAGTTTAAAATCATAAAAACTAAAGTTCTGTAAGTTGTGTGCCCTTAATGAAAAAACCCACCCGAAAAACTACCGAAAAAAGCGTTTTTTTATTGTCAGGAGCCTTTTTTTTGGTTGGGGGGCTAGAACTAGGGGGGAAATTTTCGACCGGCATGCAACATTGAATTCTAATTTCATTGACAACGGGAATCTAGTTTAAAAATTTACGATATGAAATTGAAATGAAAAAAAATTGAACCTGAAAAAAAAATTAAAAAAAATATGACCTTTTTTAACTGATAAGGAAAAGCGAAAAAAAAGAAAAATACAATCTTTCTTAAATGCATGGGTTGCCATGCTGTGTTGTTGTTGGGTTGCCCCAAAAAAAGACAGAGTTTTCCGTATGGTTTTCCATTACGAAAGATAAAAGATATTATATTTTTAAAAATTGCGGGGACCCAATTTAAAAATTTTGTAACGGGGGCCCTTGGGCCATTTTCGGGCATCCTTAATCAAAAAATTACTCGCAAAAAAATTTAAAAAAAAAACCTTTTTTCGAAAAAAAAAATTTAACTTCCCCAAATTGGGGGTTTAAAAAAAAAACTCAGACCAAAAAAGTGGGAAAAATGCTTTTTTTAAAAAAAAAGGGACAATCTTATTTGATGGGGGCAAAGGGGCCTTAAAAAAAAAGGGGGAAAGTAACCTAAAAAAACTAAAATTTATGGTAGTATTAGACTTGGCAGGGCACTTAAACAGGAAAACCCCAAAAAAGGGGTAGGGCGCTTTCCGAAAAATAAAAAAGGTGCTGTATGGTTTTTTCATGGAATTTTTTCCGACAATAAAAAACGCTTTGTCGGTCAAAAGGAAAAATATCCCGGACAGCCCCGACGGGCCCGACGGCTTTTGCTTGGGACCCCCCAAAATAACTTATCCCATTTTTTTTGTAGTTTAATTCATAAAATTTAAAAAAAAATAAAGAAAAAGGGGAAAAATTTTCCCAAACCCTTTGTTGGGAAGACTTTTTTTTAATTAAACGGTAAGGGAAGCAATAAATTTTTGGAAAAAAAATGATTTTTTTAAAAACAAGGAATAATTTTTCGGGGGTTTTAGGGGCTTTTTTTTTTTGGGGGGGGGGGGGGGGAAAAGGGGGGAAAAAAGGGGTTAAAAGGGGGGAGAGTTTTGTTAAAACCTTTTTATATACTATTTAAAAAGGTTTTAATACGTATATAAATGTGTTTAAATATATTTTGTTTTACATAGTAATATAATTATGCAATTTTTTTTGCGTATCAAAAAAAAATATAACAGATTTCTTTTGTTATACGAATGATGGATTTCTGAAAAATTTTAAAAATTTGGAAAGTTTAAAACCCGTTAGAAAAATTTATATTATTTTCCCTACCTTTTACTTTTTTTTTTTTCGATAAACTTTTTTGCATAATTTTTTAAAATAAGAAATGCCCAAAAAAAAAAAATCTTTATTTTTAAAATCCCCTTTCTTAAACTTGCCAAATTTTTAAAAAATTTTTGTTGTGTTTTTTGGGGGTTTTTTAAACCCTCGCCTGATGTTTTCAACATTAGAGACGCCAAAGTTAATTACTTTGGGGGAAAAAACCCGATACACAGAGTTACGGGGTTTAAAACCACCCCCCTCCCCCAAAGCCACGGAAGGTTCCCCATTTAAAAAAACCGAAGTCCCCCCCGGGGGTTCGAACCCCCCAGTGGGGGCTGGGAAATTCCAATTTTTGTATTTTAGGAAACCAAAATAAATGTCCTGAAAATCCCAACTTTAAATTTTTTAGCTTTTTGGGGCTAGTTTTATGGGTTTTTAAAATAAAGCAATTAAAAAAAACCCCAATTAATTCTGCATATCAAAAATTTGTACTTTACGATGGAGACGACTGTATTCGTTATGTTAGAGAGAATTTAACATTTTTAAAAAAGCCGAACGAGCGTAGCCCAGTGACGGTTTTTTAACTGTTTTAAAATTTTCTTTAGGTTTGAAAATTTTATTTTGTCCAATTTAAATCATTCCATTTTTTCAAAAATTTTTTCTCCCTTTAATTCTTTAAAACGGCATCAACTTTTTCACTAAACTATTCCGCTAAAATTTAACCGATCAATTTAAAACCAGCTTAAAACCCCTTTCCCCCTGGGATGTTTCGTCAAGATTTTGTCGAGAAGGGGAAAACTTTATTGTTCACCAAAATAGGGCTTTCAATTACCCGCCCTTGGTTAACCCGGGTGTGCTACACAGAAAAAAATGCCCTATTTAATGCTAAAATTTTGGTGAGACTTTGACTAAAAACATGAAAAAAAGGATTGAATTTATTTAAACCCCGTTAAAATAGTCATTTAAAAAGCCCAATTTGGAGGCCTTTTTTCACAACAATCTTAAAATTTTTGCTTTTCTGAGGGGGGGAAATTTTTTAGAAAATTGGGGGTTTTAAATTGGGCCCCCACCGGTGCACTAAATTCATACCAAAAATTTTTTGGCATTTAAAAAAGGCCCCAAAAAGTAGCGGGGGGACTCCATGTTTTAAAAAGTACAAAAAATTTTTTCTCTTGAAAAGATCTATCTAATTTAGGGTAAGTTTGGTGCCAATGCCCCTTTCAGAAATTGTCATTTGTATATTGCTTTTTAAAAGAACATTTTAGGGGAAATTTAAATTTTGGTTTATTTTCCCCGCATGGTAAAGTGTTACGGGGGTTTTTGAAGTAAACGCATAAAAATCGCCCCAAAAAAAAATACACAGCAACCCCAAAAGAACAAACATTTATTTTACAAGGTTCTGATTAATCCAAAATAAAAAAAGCACCTACCTTTCCGTTAGTTTATTTTTAAACATGATTATTGTAAGTAATGATGTTTACAACTTTTGAAGTTTTTTAAAAAATAAAAAAAAGGGGGTTTTTGACCACAATTCTAAAAACTTAGTATGGGTCATCGTTTTAAAAGGGACACTTGGTAATTTCAATGTTTTACACATTTTTAAACCAGAATGGGAAATATATAAAAATTTACTAAACAAAGCGTTTAAAAGTAAATATCCGATTAAAAAAAATTCAAATTAAAAAATGTATATAAATAAAAGAAAGAAAGAAAAAAAAAAACACCCCCCAAACAAGGGTTATTTAAAATTAAAAAAAAAATAATGTCCAAAACTTAACATTAAATAGGGGGCAGAAATTTGAACTTTTCTAAAAAAATTTTTTTTTTAAAAAATTTCCCCAATCAATTTTTTTTGCCGAAGAGATCAAAGTCGGTTTCCCGGTTCAATGCTCATTTGGAGCGTAGATTAAAACAAAAAATACACAGCTAGGCGACGCATTGCCCTTTTTGAAAAAAAATGTTACATGTACGTGATGTAAATCACCCCGGGAAAAAACGGGTTTTTGATAGGGGGGGAGTCAAAAAAAATCAATACTATATTTGGAATGTGCGACTGCGTTAAATTTAAAAACAAAATTTTCAAACCCCAAATTTTGGGTTAGTGTTATTTAGTAAGCTTTAAAAATTTCCTTAAATTTTTTCGCGCTGTTTTTGCCGCCCCCACACCGTTTAAAGGGAAATTTTAATGCTTACAAAAAAAAACACTAACATATACTTAATTAACACTGACTAACTTAGGGGTTTGCCCCCCCTTTATTACTACGTTTTTGTGCTATTTTAGAAATGGTCCCAATATAAGTGCTACGTCAGCGTGTTGTTAAAGAAATTCACCCCGTGAAAGTGTTTTCCAAATAGGGGTTTAAAAAACCCCAAAAAATTTGGGGGCCTTTTTTTTGACCGTCGGTAAATTTCTTTTTCAGTTTAAAAAATTAAATTTTTATGTGATGGCTGTTTTTTTTAATTTATTTATCTTTTTTAAAATTAGTTGGAAATCAGAAAATATAAACTAATTGACATTAAGGAAAGAACGAAATATGAAAAAAAATAATCTTTTAAAAAAAAAAAGGTGGGTTTGCCAAAACGGAAGATTTAAAAGGTAGGAATCCCCCGGGAAATATCAAATCAAACGGATAACACATGATCTGTAATTTGGGTTTAAAAAACCGTTTATCAATTATTAAATTCTTGTATTTACCAAATTCGAAAATTTGGTACTGGTTTTGCTCCCTTGGTTGGCCCCCCCAGCTTAATAAGGGTATTTTCCAGGACTGAGGCCCCGGGGTCCCCGGGTAAAAGGGGTTTGGGGGTGGTATCACGCCCAAATGTCTACGACGTGATAAAGTGCAGTGTAAAAACCCCCTACATTTGGAAAAAGTAGGGGGTTGTCTCCAAAAGACTTAAATTTCTGTCGGTGGGACGTTTTTAAAACCCCCTAAAAATATACTTGTATTTTGTATTTAAGTTAGCATCTTTTTTTTTTCCTTAGGAGTCCCCTTTTCAAAAAAAAACTTCCCAAAATCCTCATTCTTATGTAAAAAATTTTTCTATAAACATTTATTTTTTAAAACAAAAAATTTAAAAAAGTTTTCAAAAGGGCGTCAACATGCGCCGGGGTGCACACCTCGTGTGTAGGGGTCGGGGTGTAAAAAGATTCAGTTTGTTTGTTTTTGGGGTTTTAAAGTTCCCCCCGACAGTTAAATTTAGCCAGTCACGATGTCTATTCATGCGGGTAAAAGGGCTTCCAAAACCCGCGTATCACGCCGTAGAATGTGGGTGATACCACACCCAGAAAATCATCCTGATTTTCCGCTCTAAAAACCCGTCCCCGGGAAAAAACCCCTTTTATGCTGAGCGCCAAACAAAGGGGGTATAACAGTACCATTTTTTTGACTTTTTGGTTTTTGTCGGGGGGGGATCAACCCCCCACCCCTTTCCCCTCCCCAGGGGGGACGCCTAAAACCCCCCGGGGGACCGGAAAAGGGGGCGCCCCTTTTTTTGCTAGTAAAAATTTAATATGATAAAAAGGAAAAAAAAGGGTTTTTTCAATTTATATGGGCCCCCTACATAGCTGAAAATTACATATTTTCCGAAAAAAGCTTCAATTAACGTGAAAGCGAAAATAGGGGTATTTTTTCCCCCAAAATTTTTACAAATTTGGGGTTTTTATTCGTATTTTTTTTTTTAAAATTCCTTATACTTTTTAAACAAATTTTTAAAAATCTAAGTACCCAAAAAATCGTCTTAAAAATTTCTAAAACTCACTTGCTTAAGGGGTGGGGGGTTTTTGCTAATGAGCTTTGAGATATTAGCCGTAAAAAATTTGACAAAAACGGGAGAATCGCTGAAATTCTTCATGTTTAAATTCTTATTTTTGATGTAAAATTTTCCCTTTTTACTTTGTTTTAATTTCAAAAATTAAGGCACCAAAATAATTGTCCCGAAAATTCCCCTACATTTCACCCCCCTTTATGTTTAGGGGAAAATTTCTAATACTTTTTGAGATACAAGCTCTTAAAACCCCTAAAAAAAAAGAAAAAATTTTTTCCCAAAACTACAACACGAATTTTTGTTTTTTTTTTTTTTTTCCCCCCCCTCCATCAATCTTTGGCCCCAAACATTAAAGTTCAGGCATCAAAAGAACGGCCAAACATTGCTCTAAAATTTAAAAAAACACATCATATCTTTAAAAATCAAAAGGTTTTTTGAGGTATAAAAATGTTAAACACACTGGGGGGTTTTCCAAAAAATTTTTATTTTTTCCGCCTAAAATCAAACCCAAAAAAACCCGATCATCAAAAACTAAATATCATCTGAAAGGTCCCTTTTTAAGCACTACAAATTACACGCATAGTGTCCCCCATAGAATATTTACCTTTTTTTAGATATTTAAGGGGCCGAGAAAAAAAGCCGATAATTGATATATGACCTTGACCTTTGGGATTTGCCGGAAACGAAAGTGAATAGAATAAATCTAATACTGCATCTTCAGACAAAATTTCAAGCAAATCATACAAAAAATGAAGCATACAGGGCTTAAAAACCGTAAGTTTTAATACGAAAGTTTTAAAAGCATTGTGACGTTCATGTGACGTCATTTGGTGTTCATCTTTTCAGAATATAAAAGAAGAACTAAAGATTAATATTCAGTCTAAATTCAGCTTTCTTGCTCTTCGGGAAAGCGATTTTTAACGCATTTGAAATTTGACGTCATTAGTTCGAATCTTGGGATTCGCCATGAAACTTTTGCCTTTCGAATTTGGAAAAAAGGAAAACCGGGATGCACAACTAGAGCCTAACATACACATTCTGTGAAAATTTTGGGATGAAAATCGATTCACAAACAATGGCTGTAGACCGCGTCCCAAAACGTTTGTAGCATATTTAAAAATGTGACGTCTTTAGGCATATGAAATCATATAAATCAAAATTTCCTCACGTGACAAAAAGTCATAAAAAAATTTCATCGTCCTAGGAGTATTGCAACATAGAAAAATAAGCGTTTAGTTAGGAAGAAAAAAAGAATAACTAGATTTCATTCGTTGATACGAATGATAGGACTTTCTGCTAACATTGAAAAAATTAAGATAATACCGTTAGAAAGAATATATTTTAAAATTCCCAACCTTTTATTTTTTTTTTTTCGTAGGATTTTCTATGCATGAAATTTGTGATATCGCTTTCCTATAACTTGACCAAGTTTTAGTAGTCTAGGTACCAAAATAAATGGCCTGAAAATCCCGACAATTCCATTGTAGCATATTTGAATCTAGTTTATAGGTATTCAAAAAATAAGAAATTTAAGCTTAATTCTATTAATTCTGCATATCAAAATTCTTTTTTTATTTTCGTGTACAGTTTGCGGGAATAAAAAAGTAAATGCTACCATTTCAATAGAAAACGCGACGCGTTTTAGCCTCGTTAGTTAAAAATTCCCAAAAACGCTTGTTATATACTATCGAGACGACTGTATTACACAAAGTTACTTCCATTTTGCGCCTTTAGGTTTAAAGGACAAATTAGCTTGCAGCGTCTTGAACGGATGACATGTGTTGATTATTTTGTTTTTAAACGTTTACACTTTACACGCTCCCTGGTATCTCAAGCTGGCAATTAAAAATTTCATTGTAAATAAAAACATGTATTTTCACATAGGTTATCATTTATTCATAAATTTGGATATACTTGTAAACATTTTATCGATTGATGCAACAATAAAGTCGGGAAATTTGCAATGTTTCAACAACGGTCTAAATGACATATGTCAAAACGCTCAAAGGATTATGGGTAACGCAATGTTGCAACTGATATGTATATGTAACGTAAATAAAATGATTTGACAAAACATTAAATCATTGTCAACACTTGTTTTGGGTTTTTTGTTTTTTTAAATGGGGGGGGGGTGTGGGTTAACGTCCAACCGACAGTATTTCAGTCATTTGGAGACGATGTCTACTTAATGCTGTTTATAGTGCTGCCATAGTGCAGTATCACGCACAAGGCTTACCGGCGTGGGACCCCCCAAGATACAAAGTAACAATTCAAAAAAAAAAATTTTATTAACAAAATTCACAATTCAAGAAAATAAATTGATATCAAAAATAAGAAAAGGTATGTAACTCTCCGTTCAAAATCTATAGGAAAAGACATGGTGTATCTGAGTTCGTTTTCTGACACATTTTTAGCCGA
>CM037791.1:6290844-6340844 GCA_021229015.1 Solen grandis | reverse complement strand
CAAATGAAAGATACATTACAAAATTGTTTTTTCCTAAGGATCCCTTGTGCCAAGTTATTTCAAAACATGAAACAAGACTGCTTACACAAACTTGAAATTCAACTAACTGCTGTGACCATGACTTTGAAGCTTGGTTCTTGTTTGCGTTACATCATATCCTAGGGATCATTTGTGCCAAATTATTTCAAAATATAACCCTTCTCAACAAAGTTACAGCCGGGACATGATTTTAAGGTCAACCGAGCGCTGTGTCCGTGACCTTCAAGCTAGCAACCTGGTTCTTGTTCGCAACACACTGTTTTGTCCTAAGGAACACTGGTGCCAAGTTATTTAAAAAAAAAAAACACCATTCATAACAAAGATTGAGCTTTGACACCATTTAAAGGTCAGCCAAGTAATGTGACCTTGCCCTTCAAGCTAGCTACATGGTCTTGTCCTCATGATCACTTTTGCCAAGTTATTTTTCGTAAAAACCACCATTCACAGCAAAGGTAGAGAATAAGGCAAGAATATAAGGTCAACTTAGTGCTGTGACCTTGACCTTCAAGCTAGAGATCTGGTTCTTGTTGACACATCGTTTTAAAAAAAAAAAAGTTACTGCAGGGACACAAATTAAACTTTACCTTCTTTTTTCAAAATAATTTCACAAAAATGAACTCTTATTACTGAAACGGGTTCTGTTATAGGTAGCAATATCCCAAGAATATTATAACACACACACACACACACACACAGGTGTAACACTATATGCCCGTCGCCTTTTCATGGCGGGGCATAAAAACCACATACCCATAGGAGAAAATTAAAATTCAAGTACAAACTCATTTGCCGTATCCAACATTTCATGTAACTGTCTGTGCATATAATGTCCCCAAGTTTTGAAGGACGTATGCCAAAGTAAATAAAAGATTGATTGAGAAGAATACAAGGAATGCTCGATAATTATCGGTCTATACTTAGACTGTGATCAAATAGCAAAAGCGGTGTTTCCATTGATATTCACCTCGCTTTAAGAAACGTTCACTGAGTGTCGCTTGATATTTTGTGAATCTTAAAAATAAATTGTCGAAGAAGACCTATAATTTCATATACACTACCCTAAATACACAATTACGTATTTAACAGACATAACTTATATATATATGTGTGTGTGTGTACTTGTATTCACCACGACGTTTTTTAAACACTTGAGGTACTGTATCTAGGAACAACCCATTTTTTCGAAAAAGAAAAAAAAAACAGCGTGTTTTACTGTATTGAAACTCAGGTTATTGTTTATACGTGGTAGTGTTGAGTTATCCAGCATACCTTTAGTGCTGAATCACGTTCCTATTTATCCTTCTAGTATATACCATGTAATTAGCTAATATGCGACCCAACATACCTGCTATAAAATTATTCGATATCCATTTATCAGTACAGCTTTCACTATTCCACTTTATGATTGGCACCGAATCAAAAATACCACCTGTCACAAATCGGCAAACACATAACAGCCCAAGTAAGTGTTTGTAATTCATCCTTTCTGTACACAGGTATCCGGCTCGTTATCCAATTTGACCTATATGCATGTTCTATAGAGACAAGGTAAACAACTCCCTCGAGCGGGAAGTTACACCGGCTTCGTTCTGTCATCGATATTTTCATTATGCTTCAACGCACGCACAAACACTAACTATAACTTATAGAGAAATATGACCCAACTTTCGTGCCAGAACCCTTTGTATGCAACCGGTCGCTTACAGTCAGCTATGGAGTTGCCTTAGGACCATATAAGACTTTTGAATATTTGTCTGGACAGGCTTTAAAAGCTGTTTATAAACTACAGTCTGAATTAATTAAGTTTCCTGGTCTAACAGTTGAACATAAATTAGATTTGTTTGATAAACTTATTCTTCCTATACTAAACTATGGTTCAGAGTTATCAGGTTTACATGTAAGTACACAATTAGAGAAGATACATTTGAATTATTGTAAAAAATTATTAGGAGTTAGAAATCAAACGCAAAACAATATTGTATATGGGGAATTAGGGAGAACATCATTAAAGGTAAAAAGAGCAGTGAATGTAATTAAATATTGGTTAAAAATAGTACAGTTAGAGAATATCAAGTATGTGAAAATAAAAAATTGGGAAAAATTAGGTTAATTTTTGGTTAAACAAGGATTGGAAAGTAAAGTTTTATTTCTCTTGTAAAAGTAAGACTGAAAGATATTTTTATACAGAACTGGTCTTCAGAATTAAGTAATTCATCTAGAGCACGAAGCTATAATTTATTTGCAGATTTTAAATTTCAGCCATATTTAAAGTATATAAATATTGAAAAATTTAGATTTGCATTAACACGTTTAAGAACATCTTCTCATCGCTTAGAAATAGAAACAGGAAGGTGGCATAAACCAAAAGCTATAATTTATGAAGAAAGAAAATGTAAATGTTGCTCACTACTAGAGGATGAATTTCATTTTTTATTAGAATGTCTATTATATTATGAATTTAGAAAAAAATATATAAAGAAATATTATTGGATAAGACCAAATGTCCCAAAGTTTATTGAATTAGTATCTTCAGAAAACAAAAAGACCATAAGAAATTTATCCATGTATGTGTTATTCATTTGAATTGAGAAATAATGTGTTATATAAAAATTTATATCTTTAAAATAATATAATATATTTATTTCATTATAAATGAACTACCTATTGACTGTTTTTGAATATTGTGTGTGTGTACGCGCGTGCCTGGAGAGAGAGAGGAGGAGAGAGAGTTTGAGAGAGAGAGAGAGAGAGAGTTGGAGGGAGGGAGAGAGAGGGGGGGGGGAGAGGAGAGAGGAGGGAGAGAGTTTGGAGGGAGGGAGAGAGAGAGATTGTTTATATGATGGTTTTGTTAATTCTGTGTACTCAGGGGCCTATGGCCTACATGTATTCTGAAATAAACTAAACTAAAACTATAGCATGCTGTTCACGTGCTCCTTATGCTGTACATGGGCTTACGTCAACATCGTTGTTTATGACACTGAGGTAGTTTCATAGCTGACTGTACGCGTACGGTTGCATACGGTTTGTCATACTGAACGTACGCCTGTACACTAAAAATGTTCGGGTAGACTACACTAATAATAACCTGGACATAATTATACTCATATACTAATTCTCACAAGATTATCACTTGAAAATTTACAATGCATATATATGAAATATTGTTAAATGACAAGGTTTAAAATCCTTGAACAAATAATTTACCCTCAAGTATAAACGGGGAGAATATGTGAGGATTTATATATGTACATATATCCGAAAAAATTCTATCAACCATGTCATAATAATGTCAATAAGGATAAAATTTGTAATCTACAAAATCAGTTTTAAAATTTTCAAAACCAGTTAGATCGAAAACATACATAGAAGCAGATTTCTTGTCTGTATACAGAACCCACGGGCTCTACAGCAACATGAAAAAAATATTAATTATGCCCTGACACAGTGTTCCTCGGTTTTAGGATATTGTGACAAGTCTAGCCGTGATGTTGTGTTTCTTATAGACCTCACAGGATAACGATAACTTAAGTAAAGTATGGCTTTCTTCGATTCGCCACCACGTGGATACACTAGCCGAACCAGTGTCGTTCGATTCGCAGAGATGTTATACTCACGACTGACCAATTGCTTAGATGGCAGTAGGTTCCTCGTTCTGATATGATCGTTGTGACGTTTCCAAGTTGATCGATTTGATATTAGCAATCATTTCTCCTACTCTCTTTTCACGGTTTTCTCCAACTTTCGGCGCATGATGATGTTATTTTTATTTCATTTTTTTTTTTTACTTGTACATGCCTTACACGATACACCAACAAACAAGTTCAGCCTTTTCTGGATAGTGTCTCTACTCTTGCGAGAAGTTTTAATTTCTTGTTTGAACGTTTTAAAACAAGCGTCTCTACCAAAGCGCTAGTCCTGAGGTGATATTGTGCAGACGTGATATGTTTGATGCCATTTACCTTCATGAAGAGTTCAAATTCTTCTGACATGAACTGCCGACCATCTCCGTCACGAAGATGCTTTGAAGACTGCTTCGAAAAAACTTTACTTATCCTGCCATATTTAGTTTTGGACATTTGAATGATTTTTGACCATTTTAATTTTGCGTCTACCGTATACAAAAACATAGATCCATAGGATTTTCCGGCAAAATCTGCATTAACTTGTTGATACGGTTGTTCAGTCCATTCTCAACGGTTAACCGGTGCTGTGCTAGGATTGCTTTCATGAAGCAAACATCATAGACAGGTCGTGACCATGCTTCCACGTTGGCGTTTTATGTACACCTATCATTTGCGTCATTTCTAACCAAGCAAGTCATCCTTTTTTTTCTTCATATTAAGACAGTACTGTTTCATTTCTCACTTAATTATAGGAGACTGGCGAGCTTTAATGGCTCATTCATGAACACATCAGTTGCATCAGTATCAGACACTCCTCTTTCTCACTGGCTTTCTCTCTTTATTTCACATTCTCTGTCTCTCTCTCTTCCTATTTTCTACTTCACTAATCATCATATTTGTATTTCTTTTTACCCCATTTACTCTCACAGACATTGTACTTTGTATTTTTCAAAAGTAAGCCCTCAATAAGTTTATTAAGTAAACTCTATATTCTAGGTATTTCTTTATTTCTTGTTTTAATTTGTTGACTATATGATTTACTGTTTGTTGTGATTTTATGTCATTATGCAATCAAGTTAGAAATTATATCCATTTTCCAAGCTAGGGTTTAGTATTTTTCTTCGTAAATTGCTATTTTTCTGCTACTTTACTCTCCTTTTCAGATATTGATGAAATTAGTTGAAAGATTGATTAATTTGGTTTATCTTTGTGTAGAGATATACTATTTCATGATAATTTAAATGGCATTGCTAGCACTAAAATATACACTATTATATGTCATTAATAACTGCTTCGTTTTTCGTTAGAACAATGAAAATGGATTTTGATTTGATAAGTTTTATTAAATGCATTCCAAAGATGTTGTATATAGTGAGTATTACACTCTCAGAATAATGGTTCAATTGGTTCATTACAGAAATCACATGAGCTTGAAGAAATGAATAGTTAATAACTTATTTTTAGGAATTTTGTCTTCAGAAGCTTGTGATGGACATTGAGTGATGTCGCGTCTATTGTCGACATGTAAATGTTGTTGTATATTCGTTTCCATTGGAAAGTAAAAGAGTCCAGAGAAAGTTCATTTGACAATTTTATTTCACTGGATGGGATCTCCGGGCCATTTGTAATGATAGTATGCAAATATTCATTTATTTGTCTTGCATTTGTAACTTTTCTTTTCTGTGCTTGTGTTCGAAATGATTAATTCGTTTTCAAGTTGTTGTTGTTGTTTTTTTAAATATAAGGCGTTATTGAGTTTTTCAGTGCTATACATTTTATACAATCTGTTTTATCAATATCATGCACTTGTAATTTGTTCAAATGTGTATAATTTCTGTAGTCAAAAAATAGGTCGAATAATTGTATTCCTATCAGCTGAATGTTTCACATACATTTATACAATGATCGGATTGCCATTTTAAACATGAACTACTGATAAACCTTGTCAAATGTCAACGTGAGTTCATAATATGCTCACGTTTGTTATCTATACTTGGACTATGAAAGTTTATGTCGGTCAGTATGTGTCCAAAACACGACTGTCGCTCGCTTTGGTAAAATGGACAAGATAAAAAGAAATGCAATTTTTAAATAAACGATACATCAATACTTTAGGGAACTTTCAAAATTGTTGTGTATTATTGCGATACATTTTCCTTTGCTTCTTTCGTATTAACGGGGTGTTTGTTCGCGGAGAACAACGACAATCGTCGAAAAACCTACGTTCACCCAAAACCCGTTGCCTTTGGATACTTCGAACTCATGAAATTGATTAAGCATTTCATTGGATCCGTGGCTGAGACAGCACGGCGACATCGGGGATCATTTGATTACTTGATTAATTTATTGGAGTATTGACTTTGTATATGCTGAATAATAAGATTACAGGTTTTTTAAACTCAAAAAAAAAAAAAAAAAAAAAAAAAAAAACTCTTACATTTCTAGATGTCGTATATAGTGGGTAACAATTAAACATGCGCATTTTGATAAACGATTTTCTGTTTTATGATCAAAGTCAAGTTCTACACTTCATCATTAAAACATTTTCGTGACGCAATTCTTTGTTAGTTCAGTACACTATATGGAATATTGTATTGTACCCCATCTAATAAGTTAATTGCAGTCCAGTCATAACATTTGGCCCTCCAGTGTTTACATTAGACCCACGCAGAGTTTCATTCCTCGTGTTTCTTTGGTATCCGTATATATTTTCAAGAAAGGAAATCAGGAATTATTCAAATTCCTCATGCTTATTTTGTGATTTCAAATATTATGACAATGAGATAATGTTTTAAGTGTGAGAAACGCCTCAAGCTATACAATATTTCACAGTTTTCGGCCTTTCTCCCTTACTTACGGACGCGCTCTCCATAATGAAATTACTAGAATGTTCCAAAAGTGGGTTACAAAGAAAATAAGACCTACTCATGCATAATACCTTTTCTGTACTCTATCATTCGAAGGAAAGACTACATGGATCTCAATGCCAACTCACATTTGTTGCGTACTAATTTTAATATATTTTAATTTAAAAAAAAAAATGCTGATAGTTTTACATCATGGTAGTAAAACTAAAAAAAAAAATGCAATTTAGTTCGACTATTTATATTGTCAAGGCCGAACTATCATTTGATACCCAAAGCGAATTATGGAGCAATATTTAGCAAACTGTATGGATAGAAAGAAATAAAATAATATAAAATAAAGCTGGTAAAAAAATCAAAATTTTCTTTCGTCAATATGTTATTTAGGTTCCGCGTTATCGAGTAAGAGTCGATACAAATTGTATCTGTATTTTACAAAGTATTTAATCAGGGAAGAATATTGTATCTGAGTGATATATAAGTATTCGTATCTGAATGACAAACCTATAGTTAAAATACACAAATAAAAACATATGTAGAAATTTATTGTTCTTTAAATATACACATCTGTAACAAGTCTCTGCATGGGCGACGTTGCAGTATCTTTTTATTTGTATTTATTTTTCCCGACTTATTTTTGGTTTGGATTTTTGGTTCCACGTTTCCAGAGAATAAATGAATATCGGGTTAGACTCGAGTAAATATTTAATATATTTTGTAGTGTATTTAACCACAGGTTTAGACTTTGGTTTCGGATAATTAATTTAATTTGCCTGATATTTTGTAATATTTGTAGCATGGTATCATATCGACATAAATAATGCCCATAATTATCAAGTTCATATAATCTTGGGATTTTTGTTTCCGACATACCAATACAGTATCCACGTTTATTTCACGTCTATCTGGTAACTGGCTCTGAACAAGACACACTGTTGATAAAAAATTTTAGGGTTGCTTAGACCTTTGTTTAAGTTTAAGCACCAATAAACACGTATGAAGTAATCTTTCACAAGATATAACTTGGCTTGAACCATACATAACGCTAAGTAATACTTTAACACTTAGGGACGAATTTTATAATCCTTGTTTCTGTATTACAGAATAGCCCAACTGTTTCATTTCTTTATACATTATAAAGGTAATGATTTATGTCAACTTAGTCATGAACCTGAATACGTCGCAAAACAGTTATAATGAAATGAAATTTCTACTTATTTTAAGAAACTAAGTTTTACTTAGGGCTAAGTATCGTCGGTAGAATTCAAGCCAGGTATATGAGGAACAATCCCCTTCACCAAATTGTTTCCGTGGTTTTAACATCTAATTTGTCACTGAACTTCCTCATCATGCCATATATTTATATTTATGCTCCCGACAAAAATTTCAGGTTATGGCCAAGGTTAAAGTTGTCCGCAGACAAACAGACAAATAGACAGACAGGACAAAAACAATATAAATAGAAAAAATTTGAGCCGCTTCCACCTGCAGTGGTTTGAAACCTGCTAGACCGGACACCTATAGGAACTACCCATATCATAAAACACGATTAGCGACTCTGTAAGAACATTGCTATTTATTTACTGTCCTCTTTAATAGGGCGTTTTTAATATAAATTAACCTTAATTTCTTTACATTCTCATCTTTAAAATATAAATATACTATCATTTCTTGCATTATTTATTTTCTACTGCATAACATAAACAAGAGGGCCAAGATGGCCCTAAAGACGCTCACCTGAGGACATTTGTGCTGACCAAGTTTGAGGAAGATTGAATCAAAATTGTGGCCTCCAGTGTGTAAACAAGGTTTTTCTAAGATTTGACCTACTGACCTACTTTTCAATCGCTTTTAGGTCTGTTAGATTAATGATCTTCGATAATTCGTTGAAATTTCTGAAGAGAATCGTATACCTACCAAACTGAAACCGGAAATAGAGGGCTGAATAGTTTCCTAATTTTTCATTGGTTAATAATATTATAACCTAAAACGACCGAATGTGTTTTTTATTACCAACAATACGATTATCTGTACTTTCATATCTTTCTTAAAGAAAACCTTTATTTAATATACAATTGACACAATATATTCTCTTAGTCTTTTTATCATTTTATTTAATCGTAGATACTGATTTTAATATAAAACATATATCAAGTATGTAATTTAAAGTAAAAAGTGATTCAATCAAGGGCCAAATTTTAACCATTATCTAGTCATAATCTCTCAAACTAGTAATATTGCAAAATACTTTTTTTATGATTGGTCTATAATTATGAATTATGTGGGTACGGACCACTAGACAATATTTCACATCAAATCTATAGATTAAGCTCTAGGTCTTTTCCTATGTAACTCTATGTGAAACAAGTGACCACTGGTGCGGGGTCATTTATCACCGTAAGGCTATGATTTGAACAATCTTGGTAATGAACCATTAGATGATGCTACATACCAAATATCTAAGCTTTGGGCCTTATGGATTTACAGAAGAAGATTTTTTTAAGATTTTCCTATATAACTCTATGTAAAACAAGTGACCCCTGGTGCGGGGGCATTTATCACCATAGGGCTATAATTTGAACAATCTTGGTAATGAACCATTAGATGATGCTACATACCAAATATCTAAGCTCTGGGCCTTATGGATTTACAGAAGAAGATTTTTTAAGATTTTCCTATATAACTCTATGTAAAACAAGTGACCCCTGGTGCGGGGGCATTTATCACCATAGGGCTATGATTTGCACAATCTTGGTAATGGCCCATAAGATGATGCTACATACCAAATATCTAAGCTCTAGGCCTTGCAGTTTTGCAGAAGAAGATTTTCAAAGTTTGAGTTTTTAAAATCTATTTTTAGCTCCTGTGACCTACTTTTTCAACCAATCTGAATAATTTGTACAACTTTGATAGAGGGCATCATAAGGATGATTCCTGTGAAGTTTGGTCAAAATCCCTTCAGCGGTTCAGGAGGAGATGTTCTTTAAAGCAAATTGTTGACGACGGACGGACGCACGCACGGACGACGGACAAAAGGTAATCACAATAGCTCACCTTGAGCACTTCGTGCTCAGGTGAGCTAAAAAGCAAAAGCAACTGTAAATTTTAGATATAACACATTCATGAAAGAATCAACAAATTAGGTAGAAAACATTAATTATATTATGATATTGTGTTTACCGCGTTAGACAAAAGACTTTGCAAAACCTAAGCTGAATTTCAGACTGATAAATAAAATGCTTATATGCATTCATAATTTCATTGAAATAAAGCCACGTGTTACAATATCATGAACTTACAATATCATGAACGTAAAGATCCATAAATTCTCCGAAATAAAGGAGGGGGGGGTGGGGGGTGAGGTCTGATCATTACTTGAACAAATTATGAGTCAACATTTAAGATTTAAGATCCAATAATTGTTAGTTCTTTTCTCTTGATTTTAAAACACATTTCGAAACAAGTTATGCTTCTCACTTTACATGATTTGCATCAGGAGAAGTTTTTGAGATATTCGCCAACGAGAATATAACTCTAACACTTTGAGTTCGTAGTCAGTGAAAACTACCACATTTATGGACTAATAACATCAAGTTTAAGTTATGATACTTTTTCTAGTACCTAGTTCTATATCTGGTAGGAAAATAACCTCACATTCAATCGGTTTGATCTGGTCTGCTTGTCCAGTATAAAGCAGTTAATACACTCGTATATCTTGATTTTAATACTTGACTATACGCTATATCCCAACTGTGGCTATACATCATCTGCAAACATGATTGTGGCGATTTTCTCGTTGACACGTTTACAGCCGCTGGTGCTGAAGATCTGGGTATTGTCCGGATAGTAATGCAGCTCATCTGCTATCTCCTGTACTTTCACTTCCGGTATTTCCGCCTTGTTCTTGAAGTTACCCTTGGATATAAGCCCCGCCCTTATACAATGCTTCACGTGACTGCGCTCCAGGGGCATGAACGGAATAAAGGCCGAGATGAGATTGTCGGTGATCAATCCACTGTGCCACAAACCACCTGGAAAAGAAGAGATTATATAAATCAAGCGATAGAGAAATAACAGCATATTTGAAGTCATTTATTTTGTAAGTGTTTTTAGTTATAATTTTTAATGACTTAATATCATAAAGTTAATGATACAATACTTTCATTTTACACCGATCAGTATCCTATTCTTTTTCACTAAAAGGTTAATGGTTAAGCAACCTAGCATTTATGCTAGTAACCTTGTGTTAGCAAAAACAAGCTCTTATCGAGTTGATATCATTAACAATTGTTTCAAAGCAATGTTAATGCCATACATGATTTTTTTTATGTCAGATAATTACAAAATTATTGGCCTTGTAAGAATTTAGTACTTTAGCAATGTATATGATATAATAGCTTTGAGTCAAAACCTTGACACTACCTCTGACCACAAGCAACCATTCACACTTAAAGTTATGTTTTACCAGCAATAAAGTTCAAATATTTTACCTCTAGCATTGTGCAACTAACTTTCTTACTAATTCTTCATGTTCCTTCCATGTTAAGGAATATATAGAATAGTTCTGCTACGCATGACTGATTTTATTTTCAGCCACCTTAAATCGCTTTTTCTGCAATGTTACATAAGCACGAAAACCTGAATAACCTATGGCGGTAAAAGTGTCACATGTCTGTAATAGTTGAAGCTCACGTGAACCGGTTTTCATAACTCTTAGGCGTATTCAACTGGTGAAAATAGTTTTGAGTTCATTGAGTGATGTCCATTCATAAATTGCTTTCCTCCAGCATCTACTTGTGACATTACCTTAATTCCATTCAAGAGCTACAGTACCAACCACGTTCTCTGGCAAGTTGGTTTAGATTCTTAACTGTTGTCGAATACTAAAGTAAGAACTTTCGGAAGGCTTAAACTTGTATTACAACACTGGCTATACTGTATTAAGAATTTTCCATGACCGTCTCACTTAGCTTGACATTTACTGCCATTGTGACAACTAAGTCGAGTTTACCGCAAGCGCGCCCGACAAAATGGTTTCCTTTTACTTATAAGCAATGATTGTGCAATATTTGATATAAAAGAAATACTAGAAGTTATCAGTTTGACAATGCTTCCTTTACACAATGTTAAAGAGAATTTTGTTTATGGCCTTGACCTTTGAGGTACAGACTTCACTTCTACCAATCATGATTAACTATTGTATAATGTTTGAGACCAAGGATTATTTAGATTTTGAGTAATCAGTTGGACAATGCTTAATTTACACAGTATTTGTGAGAATTTAACTTATTTCCTCCTGACCTTGACCTTTGAAGTATAACTCCCAAAATCTATAGGTTTCCTCTCCTAGTGATAAGCAAAAACAGTACCAAGTTTGAGATTGTAATGGGGTTTACCGTCGCTGCGATAGTATTTCAATCATACAGCGACGTCCAGCTAATTACAGGTGGAGGAAGACCCCGAGTACACAGAGGTACCCGGGTAGAACCACCGACCTACCGCAAGCCAGCTGGAAGGTGATATTTTAAGAGCTAGACAAGAAATAACGTATTACGGTGCCAATGTGCATATTCTTTAGTAACTAACATTAAGGTAGAATGATAATACAACTACAGTCTACTGTTAATGAGACGGATGTCTTACTGTCTTCATTGAGAGCAGGTGTACGAATGACTTCCTCCATCTCCTTCAGCGTGATCTCCTCCCTGGGTTTGGAACTCTTCCAATTGTCAAGGGTGTGTTTGGTTATGTCTGTAGCTGCAGCGTTGCTGTAATCAGATATAAAAGTTGATGCAAACTCCTCGTTTACCAATTATTTTGATTCATATACTTCATATTACTACATTATATATTTTGTAACACTGAAGATCTGTTCAAACTTTCGCTTGAGAGTTCAAAGCAATGTGTGTGGGGGGATAAATAACAAGAGGGCCATGATGGTCCTGGATCGCTCACCTGGTATCATTAGGCTATGTAAAATCAAGTGACCCCTGGGGTAGAGACAATTTTGACCTGAGGGTGATGATTTGAACAATCTTGGTAAAGGGTCTATTAGCCCATGTTACATACCAAATATATAAATTCCAGACCTTGTGGTTTTTGAGAAGAAGATTTTTCTAGTTGTTTTTTTTTCCAATATAAGTCTATGTAAAATCAAGTGATCCCTGGAGCGGGGCCAATTTTGACCCCAGCGTCATGATTTGAACAAACTTGGTAAGAATCGCCTAGACAATGCTACACACCAAATATCTAAACTCTATGCTTTGTGGTGTCTGAGAAGAATATTTTTCAAGTTTTTTTTTCCTATTAGCCTATGTTAAATCAAGTGACCCCTGGGGCGGGGCAAATTTTGACCCCAGGGTCATGATTTGAACAAACTTGGTAGAGATCCACTAGACAATGCTACACACCAAATATCTTAACTCTATGCCTTGTGGTTTCTGAGAAGATGATTTTTCAAGTTTTTCTTTATTAGCCTATGATAATCAAGTGACCCCTGGGGCGGGGCCAATTTTGACCCCAGGGTCATAATTTTAACAATCTTGGTAGAGAGTCATAAGACCATGCTACATACCAAATATCTAAACTCCAGGCCTTGTGGTGTCTGAGAAGAAGATTTTTCAAGTCTTTTTTTCCTATTAGCCTATGTTAAATCAAGTGACCCCTGGGGCGGGGCCAATTTTGAACCCAGGGTCATGATTTGAACAAACTTGGTAGAGATCCACTAGACAATGCTACACACCAAATATCTTAACTCTATGCATTGTGGTTTCTGAGAAGAAGATTTTTCAAGTTTTTTTCCTATATCAGCCTATGTTAAATCAAGTGACCCCTGGGGCGGGGCCAATTTTGACCCCAGGGTCATAATTTTAACAATCTTGGTAGAGAGTCATAAGATCATGCTACATACCAAAAATTAAAAGGCTGGGCCTTGTGGTTTCGGAGAAGAAGGTTTTACCTGTGACCTAGATTTTTGACCAATCAAAATAATTTTAACAACTTTGGTAAAGGGCCCCATAATGAACATTCCTGTGAAGTTTTATCAAAATCCATCCAGTGGTTTAGGAGGAGAAGTTGTTTAAAGGAAAAGTTGACGCAAGACGCACGGACGGACGCCGGACAAAAGGCGATCACAAAAGCTCACCATGAGCACGTTGTGCTCAGGTGAGCTAAAAAGAACTAACCAAGTCTTTAAAAAAAGGTTTTCCATCTAGACCCTTTAAAACAATGATTAAGTTACATGTATACCAAGATGTGGATTGGGAAAAAAATGTAAAGGACCAAACTATTTTAATCAGTTTTAGTAAATGAATATTGATGAGTACAAAATCAAAGCTAAAGGTCGCCTGTCCTATCGGATCTATTACCGAGTTTTGAGAAATTATGTAAATGTTAAATAAATTCACTCTATAACTTGTATATGACTTGGAGTTGGATGATTATGCAATTTAATTGGGGTTTTAGTCGAATGTGAAAGAGTATTTTGTATAATAAGTAAACAACTGCTAAAATTGTAAATGAATTTTCAAAATATTGTAATGATCATGGTTTTTTTCCCAAATCTTACCTTGGTCTTTTGGCTTGCCTATTCCTATTTTCCTTAATTGTGATGATTTTACTGGCACTAAGACATGATTTAGATCCTTGTTCTGGTAAAAATCACAGAACAACAAATCCTCATTCAGTATTCTTGCCAGTGTTTCTCTATCCTTAAAGTTATTTGTCAGTTTCCCTGAGTTTTCCACAGCAGAATCCCTGTTTGGTGTTTATGTCACTAGTTTTCATGACCTAGCAGCTATCCATTCTATTTGTTATTTATGCAATCCTAGGCAATATTTCCTAGTCAGTTTGATCTAGTCCATGTTTAAACTTGATTTTGCACAGTATTTGTAAATGTTCACTTGTTAAAATTCCCTATCCAAGTCATGTTCTGGTTGTGTAAACACATCCGCCATTTTTGTTTCAACTGAGTGCAGTTGCTAAGCAACCACAGAAGGGGCAAATTTAAAGTACACTGTTGTTAAACTTAAACCTCTAGCAATGACTCGATTTTTGAATTGCAGAAAGAGAACTTTTGAGGTTAGTAATTTTAACTTAAGTAAATTGTTCTATTTTTAGATATCACCCTGTATAAGCAGCTGGGCTATGTTTCCACACCACACACTGTGAGCTGTGTGTGCCCACTGTCCACAGTGTGAGCTGTGAGCACACATATCACACTGTGGACCTGTGAATCCCACGATTGTGGGCTGTGAGCACACAGAGTATATATACTGTGTTAACAGTCATTTCAGGGACTCCATCATTTGTGAACCTTTATTCACAGACTGCATTTCTTTTAGTATAAATTTCTATAAGCCATTTTGGGTTAGGTATGCATAATTTGCAACATGATAGTTTTTTAGCATAATATAAGTTTTGAAATTGTGTTTGAGTTAAAACTGCAGTCTGTATGATTTATTTAATTTATTTAACACTTTACACCTTTAAAAGAAATAGGAATCTGCTGATTTAAAGGGGATTTTTTCCCTAAATATAATTATTCATTTTAGCAGTAATTTTCATGATACAACTTATTACAAGGCATAAGTTGGCAGTTCCTCTGTACTAGTCTATGTTTTCTCATAGTGTTTGCTATTAGTCGTGATATCGCAGTATTTGTTGTCTGGTAATTTAACTCCGATTTGCAGTTCCACTCTTGTTAGTTTTAAGAGTTGTTGGCAGATAGATTTGCTCAGGTTCTAGTGACATGAATTATTTTATAGCAGTATAGATATTAATTTTCACACCTCAATTAAATTGAAATTTTTTTATCAACTGTTCTATTTTTATTTATACCTTATATTTTGGAGTCCAACCTTAACACTACCCATCACGCACACATACATAAAGACCACGCCAGCCCAAAGTAAGACCAGAGCAGACCAAGGGCGGAGCGTAACAATATTATGTTGCTTTTACTTATTCCATGATTCTGAAAACTATTGTTTTTTTGCCAATATTAATTGGGTAAATACTCAAATGCTATGCTTATCTATAAGTATGAGTAAATATAAAATGACTCGCCTGATTCTGTCCTAATCTAAATGCGGGTTTCTAAATGCATTGATGGTTTTTAAAATACTAATTCTGGATCTGAACATTGGTCGTTAATATAACAGCAACTTTTAAATCAGCAACAAATTAAATCAACTTGATTTTAACTATCTGATGTAATGATTTCACTGGACATTAAAATACATGTACTGATATCACGAAGTGTGTAAATTACGGACAAACAAAACGTAGGGAATAAGACTATTTGAATTACATAGAATATCGTTCTGAGATCCATCTGTCGTCGGTATAAAGTCTAGCTAACCGGTCCCAGTGGTCGTGTGGTTAGCGCGTCCGCCCCGGTAGCGGGAGGTCATGGGTTTGATCCCCGGCTGCGACGTCCAACAAACCTTGTCAGAGTTATGACCCTGCTTTAAGTATACTTTAATGTCATTTGTTTCTATTCAAAGTAATAATGTTGGGGGCTAGGGTGCGACGGGTAGATATTCTTAGCCGTAGATAATGTGGTTGAAATTCAGCAGCAACGACAAGTGAACAGTTTACGATTTATTTATGACCGATTAAGATGTATTCGTAAAACCGTTAAATTTCCCTCAGTACTGTATGCCGCCGAAATATACATAAATTTATGAGCCGGAGTAGTATACACGATTACGTCAGCCTTCAATATGAACAAGTTATATAAATATCTCTTAATGTTATTAAATAATCGTATTATTTAATATGTCACTCATTTAAATTAGATCTTTAAAAAACAATGTTACTGAAAAAAAATGTTCCCGAGCAACGTATTTACTTTTTATGTGTATCATGTTAACAATGGACTTTTGTATAATACGGCTGCATTCACCAATGCCAAAATTCTGAATCCCCGATCAGACGAGAATCACAGCCTTTTATACTAAAAGTGCACGTATCGATTGAAAATCATATCGAAAGAGATCGAAGAATGGGTCGAAAGCCATCGATCAACTTGCTCGATCAAAAATACGATCGAAGTTGATCGATCATTTTGATACTATTTTCGATCGCCCGAGCTAAAAATAGTAACACCTATGGCTAAAAATATAAGATGAGTCAGAAATAGTGTATAGACGAGCCAGTTTACAAACTTTAACACTGAGATACAAAAATCAATAACCGTGGGAAAATTCCTGTGTGTACTATCTGACCTCTAGTAGAAACGGAAGTACAAAATGTAAACACCAAAATGGCTGACGTAATGATAAAGTTTAACAGTAAACAAGGTTTAAATGTGAAAATCGGCGGCACCAAATGATTTTACTGCATATAATTATAAGGTTTAAATTTGGTAGATACGATAATACACAAGATAAGAGTGCAAAAATGTAATAGCGGGTGGGGTAATGCAAACATGCATTGTATTGTCTATAGTTCATACTTCAAATGTATTGCACTCTATTAAATCTAAGAACACACAAAGTCAAAGCTCTGGGGCCCATCAACACCCCCTCCTTTTCAAGGCGAGCTCCTGCCGCCTTCAAATACTTGAAAGCAAAGTTCATCTTTGGCACCATGTAAAGGAATATTAATGTAGATAACTGTCTAGAATTAAATTTTAAATGTCTTTAAAAGTTTTAACATTGAATTATAATTTCACAACTGTTTCTATTTAATATGTAGCATTGTCTATTTCTTCTTAGGTTTGGTCACAACTGACTTGATGGCCTTGTCTGGTCTGCCTGTCCAGTCCGTAGATGGCATGCTGTTGGAGATGGTGGTAACCTTTCGCTCGATCCTGTAAATCTCATTACGCATCAGGTCCACGGCGGATTGCAGGGCTTTTATCGACTTCGTGTTTTCTGCAACTGCCGAGACAATTTGGGAGGTGCATTCCCTCATTGCCTTTTCCATCCGGTCCCCAAACTCGTCCGAATACTTGGACTTCTTGGACGCGTTGTCCTCTCCATGGAACAGCGGATCAGCAGTGTCAGCTGGCCCTGGTAAGATGGCCTCCTCTATGTGCTCATCCTGCAAAGGCGTCGAAGACACTGAGGGAACTTTCCTCTTAAACCGAGACAGGCTGCTGGCAGTTGGGACATCAGGATGGACAACTGAATGGGCGTCACCCGCCCCAACCTTAGTAGCTGTAAAATGAAAAACCGGGCGAAGGTTGGGCCACGACGGCGGGTTGAGATGCAGCCTGAGTCTTTGTTGGAGATTGGGACATCTGGGGGATCGTCATCAGGTCCAGTATGCTGGAGAATGATTGCATCTGGGAAGTTGGAGGGTCACAGGCGTAACACTCGTACCAAGGTCTACTGTGGGCAATGGACTGGCTGTGTCTGCTAGAGCTGGACTGATCTTGTGCCGTACGTTAGTTGGCATTTCAGCAAAGACTGGCACTGCAACTTGCGTAGGCAGGGCTTGGCGGGTGGAGAATACCGAGTTCAGCTCTGGAGGAGTTGTCACATGCTTGTCCTCACCCAGGATCCACGCTCGTAAACGGAGTCCGCATCTGGGCCCAGGGGATCCTCGCCTCGTGCTGGAAGCGCCTCTTGTCCGACTGCAACGGCCCACTCATCACCAACGTAGATCGGGTCTAAGGACTTCAAAAGCACCTTCTGCAGATCACAAGGACCTTGTCGCTGGACTATCTCAGTGTGCCGCTTGTACTTACTGGTATGGTCCAGTAATGTCGGCAGATCCTGGCAACGGAACTTACACAGTTGGCAGAAGAATGGCACCTTCTCCACTGGTACATGGGCTTTGAGGGCATGGTCTAGTATCTGCCACTTTCTACCAACCTTTTCACACCTCTGGCACTTGTAAACGTAGCTCCCGTTGGCAAAGCGATTCATCTACAATGAGAAATAAAACCCACAAAATTCATTTTTGTTGTCATTATTTTTGTGTATCCAAAAGTGAAGGCTGACAGTTATGCTCAAACCGCGATTTAGTTTTCCTCCGCATCAAATTGTTGTAATTTTGCGCCGCGTTATATTGTCCCCAATGTTCTCGTAGCGGGTATAGTTCATGACAGAACTGCAACATTTTTTATTTATTTATTTCATAAAGATATGTTCATTACATGCAGTCATTTTACTAGTCAATGTAATCACAAAGTTTAACAAATCCAAAAACAAATAAAATAATTATCTAGTTTTACAATTGGCTAGCAACAATATGTAGGTTATGCCTCCTGCAACTTCCTTTTCAGGTCAAGAGCCCATTTGGGGGGTGACCTTCCGCGATACAACTTTAGTTTATCATGGTGAAAAACTTTGCTTAGGCCACGTCTATCTAGCTGGACCGTAAAAGTAACCCTGGAATGCTTGCTCTTGATCACAAACGGGCCAGTGAAGGACTTTTCAAGTTTAGGGTTTACACCTACACGACGGGCTTCATGCAAACACCATACAAAGTCACCGACTTCATAATCTGTAAAAGAGGCGCGTGTGTCATACACCTCTTTACTTCGTTTAGCACACCTCCCAAGATGTTTACGCGCGATCTCGTGTGCCTGCAGCATTTTGTCTCTGAGGTTCGTTGCATATGAAAAGAGACCCCAGTCTGTGGTAATGTCATTCTTAGCTCTTGGGTGGGGAAAGACCAATTCTGCTGGCATTCTGACCTCACGCCCGATGGTGAGCATGTTTGGAGTTAAGGTTGTCGCACGGTTTGGGGTTGACCGGTAGGCTCCCGCAAGGATGCCAAGGTGCAGGTCCCATTCATCTTGTGCATCGCCTAGGTAAGACTTGAGCATTTTCACCAGTGTGCGGTTAAAACGCTCCACTTGCCCGTTGCACTGCGGACGTCGAGGACTCGTTCTGGTTTTCTTGACACCGAGCTGCTCACACAGCTGTTTGAAGAGTCTACTTTCAAAAGCAGGGCCCTGATCTGAATGTATGCTGAGCGGGACACCCCACCTTGACACAATGTCGTTAACGATCTTGTCAACACATACCTCTGCCGTCTGGTTAGGGACGGGCCACACTTCCACATATTTTGTGAAATGGTCCGCTGCCACCAGAATGTAGCGGTTTCCTCTAGGCGTCACTGGAAGTGGTCCCATAAAGTCGAGGGCTAATACATCCCAAGGGGCTCCTGCTGGAACGTGGCCCATTGGTGCTCGTGGAGACTTGTGTGGGTGCTTGTCTGCCTCGCAAATGTCACACGAGCTGACATACAACTTAACATCTTCCTTTACCTTAAACCAGTAAAAGTTCTGCAGAAGTTTTGCCTTTGTAGCTTTGATTCCCATGTGACCGCCAGTTATGACGTCATGGACAAGTCTCAGCACTTCATTCCTCAGGATCAGTGGTACCACTAGCTGTAATTTCTTCTCTGTGGACTGCCTTCTAAAGAGAATGCCGTCGACCAAGGTCAAGTTGTCCCATATGACCCAATAGTGTCTTGATGCTGGACTCTCTGGCGACATCGTGTTCATGCTTGGTCGATGGTTCTCCTTAAGACCATTATAAGAACAGCTGAGGTCAGGGTCACGAGATTGCATGTCGGCGATTTCTGTCGCTGAGTACCCGTCAATCCAACTACAGCTGTTTCTGATGGTTGGGGGTTCACTGGTAGAGGTTGAAGGTGCTTCAGCATCAACAGCTCTCACTATAAGTGCCTTGTCTTCACCATGCATGACAGTTTCTGGTTCTTGTTCATTGCCTTTGTTTAGTTCCATCGAAGGTGGCGGTTCCCAGCTCATCAGCTCTGCTCGCCTTTTGCATTTTTTGCAAGGACCACATTTTAAAGGTTCGTCGGTATCTATCACAGAACAAGTACATTCGCTAGGCACGGGGCATCTTGAGAGAGCATCACAATGACCTTGAAGACGGCCAGGTCTATACTCAATCTCAAACTGATGGGATGCCAGAATCTCCAACCACCTTGCCACCTTTCCATTTGGTTCCTTCAGTTGGAATAACCAAAAAAGGGGCCTGGTGATCCGTACGAATACGGAACTTACGGCCCAGCAGGTACTGGCGAAAATACTGAACAAAGTATACAACAGCCAGGAGCTCTCTTTCAGTGACACAGTAGTTGCGTTCTGCCTTATTTAATCCACGGCTGGCGTAAGCTATTACACGCTCACGGTTGTCCTGTTCTTGTGCTAGAACACCACCTATGCCGGTACCCGATGCGTCCACATCAAGAACAAACTGACCTGCATTGTTACATGGATAACCCATTATATCTGGGCTCACCAGGCATTTCTTTAATTTGTTGAATGCAGCCTCACAGTCCTCACTCCACATAAAGAGCTTGTTGAGTTTTGTTAACTCTGTCAGCGGATGGGCAATCTTTGCAAAGTCCTTAACAAAGCGGCGGTAATACGAACCAGTAGCAACAAACTGCTTGACCTGCTTGGCGTTGACAGGCCGTGGCCATGCCAAAATCTTTGCAACATTTGACGGGTCTGGGCTGATCCCTTGAGGTGACACAACATGCCCAAGGAATGTCACCTCGGTCTGTAAGAGCTGGCACTTTTCTGTTTCAACTTGAGACCTGCTGCCACTAAGCGGTCCATGACCTCCGATGCCCTTGCCATGTGCTCTTCGAAATCTCGACCGAAAACAATGATGTCGTCGATATAGACGAGACAGGTGACCCACTGGAGACCCTGCAATGCGAGCTCCATAACTCGCTGAAATGTCCCGCTTGCATTATTCAGGCCAAATGGCATGCGCACCATTTCATAATGACCAAATTTGCAACAGAAGGCTGTTTTCTGGATGTCCTCCTCCTTCACAGGTATCTGGAAGTAACCGCTTGTCAAGTCAAAACTGCTGAATATAGTAGAGCCGGACACTGCATCAAGGCAGTCCTGGATCCTAGGCAATGGGAAACCGTCAGGCTTAACGAGCACGTTGACCTTGCGATAATCCACACATGGTCGTATGGCTCCCGATTTCTTCTTGACGAGAACTATAGGTGATGCCCATGGAGAGGTGCTCTTGCGTATCACACCCTTTAGAAGCAAGTCTTCTATCGCCTTTCTCTCCTCGTCTGCATACGCCATTGGGACTCGTCTCGGACGCTGCTTTACTGGTGGAGCATCACCTGTGTTGATTGGGTGCTCCGCCAGGTTAGTCAGTCCCAGGTCCCAGTCATGTTTAGAAAAGGCGCCCTCGTACTTAACCAAAAACCCTGCCAGAATCTCTCGCTCATGTAAATCCCTACCATTTGCTGACCTCTGAAACAGAGACTGCAAATGTGTGGGAACCCTGCTTATGTCTGCCTGAAGAGTTGGTTCCGGTAGCTGAACATCGGCCGCTCTTTTGGTCTGCACCCTCTTTATGTGGCCTACATTGCCCACTTCCTCTGCATTTTCCTCGGGTGTCAAAACGCTTACTACACGCTCAACCCGCTCGGCTATCCCTATCTCTGCATCTTGTCTGAGGGTTGTTGCCGTAAGAAACGGATTAAGAATTCTCACCTTGCATGTAGCGGAGCTGTTAATGTCAACCAGGGTAGATGCCATTAACAGTGGGTATCGAGCCTTAAATGCATCTGTCGCTTCTACGATGTAACTAGCATTTTTATCATCATCATCTCCTTCCGTTCTCTCAACGAAGACGTTAATTACAGCCTTTGATTGCGCTGGCAAATAAACGTCCTCGGCGACCAAAACTTTTCTCACTTTTTGTGGGTTGTCACTCCTCAAGCACGGGATTCTCACATCATTAAGTAAAATCACATTTTTACTTAATAACAGGTCTGCCGGGCCCTCGTCGCCGCAAACCAAAACATCATAACCAAGCAGCGCCTCATCCTCTATCTCCGCCACTGCAAGCTCTTTCTCCATAATCAGGGTCCCTAAGGTCACCTTGAATGTGCCCTTACCCCACTCTCGAATTGGAGCCCCGCCCGCCCCGCGAAGAAGAGACGATCCCTTTAATACCGGTCGCTCTTGGTCATTCATTCGGTTATACACCCTATGCGAGATTATCGTTCTTGTCGCGCCTGTGTCCGCTGTAAACGTTACTGGAACACCGCATACCTCGCCCAGGATGTATATACCGTCACCAGGGTCCTTAGGTGCTTTCTTGCTCTTCAGGACCCCAGCGTGCGTGCTTGCACCACCCACAAAAACATGGCCTTTGATTCCTTCACTCTCACCTAATTGGACCCCCCTCTGGCCGCGAGAGATGGTCCCTGCCTGTTTAAAGGCTGGTCATCGCGTTTCTCATTATTGGAACCCCTCCTCTCTGGTCTCATGTCTTTTTTGCTCGGACATTGCCTGGCATAATGACCACGTTCGTGACAGTTGAAACACTCTACGTTGTTGTTTCTCCGTTGTGACCTGTTGATCCGCGTTGACTCTTCAAGCTTTTCTACTCTCTGTAATAGTCTCTCTAAAAATTGACGCTGGTCGTCAGGTGGTGTGGTCACGATTTTCTCGCCACTTTTAGGTATCTGTACTACAGGTCGCGAATCTTTCATGTCCAAAGACCGCCTTAATTGTCCTTCGCTATCGATTTCCGCTGTCTCGACGTCGACGTCAAAAGCGCGTTTGGCTGCATTTCGGCCTCTGTCACCCCTCACTCCAGCTTTCATCTGTATCCAGGTGACGACGTGAAACACAGCCTCATCGATGTTGCGGGGAGCTTTATTGAACTCGACTGCAAATCTTGCCTCTTGATCCTGTAGTCCGTCGAAAAATCGCCTGATCAGGTCCTCGTCTCTTGTACGCCTGTCCCTGTGCCGGTGGGCTTTGTCATACAGACGTTTTAATTCTGACGCGAAATCTTCAGCAGTCTCCGCCGTGCTTCTGGTACCTTCTACTAAATTTAACTGCGAACAGCTGTTCCGTTTCGATGATACGGTATCTTCCAGTTATCTCTGCAGTCAGGGCTTCGTAGTCGTTTAGTACGCCTGGTGACATTTGTGAGAACACAAACTCACTCGCCTGCCCCTCAATCTTTGGCAACAAGTTGTCTAAACGCTCCTCAAGGCCCCATCCGTATCGGTCAGCAATTGTCTCGAACTTCGTCAACCAAACGTTCCAGTTTTCTTTACCTGTGAAAGGTGGCAGCTTGAAATTAGGTGGACGCTGGCCCCTATCCTGCGATTGGTGATTATTCACATGTCTATTGATAACCATTTGTCGAGCTGGTCTTTCACAGTCGTCATGGCAACGATTTGGACGGTCAACGTCGTCCCGCCGGTGAACATGGGAATTATTCTCATCCGTCACGCGAGTTGCATGTGCTATACCGGGCATGCTCACGCGCTGAGCCTCTTTCAATCCCCGCAGCTCTATCACCACTTCTTTTAAGACGCCGGCCATGTCGGACATCATAGCTGTCATTTGTCCCTGGGTTTGATCGCTGACCCCAGGTTCATCACGAGGGCTTGAGCGGCGGCACGGTCCATCGTCAGTACACTCCTCCCTTTCTTCAGACTGATCACGCGCTTCTGCTCTGGTTCTGATTCTTGGAAAGGTAACCTCGTCATCGCTATTGTAACTGGCCATTATTATTATTGTTATTTAATATATATTTATATATTTAATCTTTGCGTAGGCTCGTATCGCTGGATTGGCGTAAAAATGACCAATCCCACTTCTGACACCAAAAGTTGTTGGGGGCTAGGGTGCGACGGGTAGATATTCTTAGCCGTAGATAATGTGGTTGAAATTCAGCAGCAACGACAAGTGAACAGTTTACGATTTATTTATGACCGATTAAGATGTATTCGTAAAACCGTTAAATTTCCCTCAGTACTGTATGCCGCCGAAATATACATAAATTTATGAGCCGGAGTAGTATACACGATTACGTCAGCCTTCAATATGAACAAGTTATATAAATATCTCTTAATGTTATTAAATAAAATGTTACTGTAAAAATATCTTAGCGAATATATCTATAACGTTGTTAAAATGTCAAATACTGCTTTAAACAGCCGCCAATAATAATTCAAATGTTCCCGCAGCAACGTACTTTACTCTTTTATGTGTATCGATGTTAACAAATGGACTTTTGTATAATACGGCTGCATTCACCAATGCCAAAATTCTGAATCCCCGATCAGACGAGAATCACAGCCTTTTATACTAAAAGTGCACGTATCGATTGAAAATCATATCGAAAGAGATCGAAGAATGGGTCGAAAGCCATCGATCAACTTGCTCGATCAAAAATACGATCGAAGTTGATCGATCATTTTGATACTATTTTCGATCGCCCGAGCTAAAAATAGTAACACCTATGGCTAAAAATATAAGATGAGTCAGAAATAGTGTATAGACGAGCCAGTTTACAAACTTTAACACTGAGATACAAAAATCAATAACCGTGGGAAAATTCCTGTGTGTACTATCTGACCTCTAGTAGAAACGGAAGTACAAAATGTAAACACCAAAATGGCTGACGTAATGATAAAGTTTAACAGTAAACAAGGTTTAAATGTGAAAATCGGCGGCACCAAATGATTGTCAGTACAAATATATCAATACAGTAAGTTTAAATGTTTTTGCTCTTCATATTACTGCATATAATTATAAGGTTTAAATTTGGTAGATACGATAATACACAAGATAAGAGTGCAAAAATGTAATAGCGGGTGGGGTAATGCAAACATGCATTGTATTGTCTATAGTTCATACTTCAAATGTATTGCACTCTATTAAATCTAAGAACACACAAAGTCAAAGCTCTGGGGCCCATCAATAATGCCAATTTCTTGGTGTGCTCTTTTTTATTTTATATTTATAATTTTCACGTCAAAAAAAAACAAATCTTATCTCATAAAAAACATACGACGGAGGCATCCGTGTACTACACCGTCCCCGGTGGACGAGTGGTTAGAGCGTCCGTCTCGGGAGCGGCAGGTTGTAGGTTTGATCCTCGGCCGCAACATACCAAAGTCGTAAAAAAGTGGTACTGGTATAGCTCCCTTGCTTGGCGCTCATGCAACTTATAAGAGTAGTTCAAGGACTGGTTGGCCCGATATCAAAATAATGGGACTAAATGTGGTATTATGCCTTATGTCTAGTACGGTGTGATACTGCAGTGTAGCAGCACTATATCTGTACCAATTAGACATAGACTCCAAATGACTGAAATACTGTCTGGAACTTTTAACCCAACAAGCAAACATAGCCTAGCTGAACATGTGTACTACCAAACAGATTTAACTCTACAAATACGTATTAACATATAGTGGTATCCACCATTTTACCTTAAAATTAAGAATATTGCTTTTCTGTAATCATGTTCATCTATGGTTTCGTGGAAGTCAACGTAGGGTTTTAATGTATCGATAAGTCCTTTAGGCATTTTGTCCATCTCATCAATGATAAACATTGAACGTTCACATTCTGCAACGCTTGATTCTATGATGTCTTGCAGCTTATCCTGAAATATAAGGATACAAAAAGCTTGAAAACACAACAGAAACATTATTGAATAATAAATGTCCTCTCTCTCTCGCTCTTCGTGTGAGTGCGTGCGGGTGAACTACTGAAGTAATTACTTTCAGAATGTGAGAAAAGAACGTGAAGACTTCATTTCTTGTAAACAGTAAATGGAAGTCAATAAAATTAATAATGTACGTGAACTTGATGTTAAATTTGTAATCACATATGCCAGAAGAAAGCGATGAAGAAGTAGAGAGATATAACTGATGGAAAGAAAGATTAATAGAAAGAAGAGAAAACATATAAGAGAAATTGAAATAATATCTCTTTCGAATTTGAATACATTAATTTGCAGGTCATACGCAAGAACTTTTACAAACAAGTAGACCAAGATGGCCCTGAATGGCTCACCTAAGAAACATTGCCTTCATTGACAATTATTGTATTATGAGTGATACCGAATACATAATCTGGGCAAATGGACAACAAATTCCATAAAAACTGTACCTGCCATCCAGATTTTGAAGGTCAAAGCTCTAATAAGTCTATATAAAATCAAGTGACTCCTGGGGTGAGGTCAATTTTGATACCAGGGCCATGATTTGAACAATATGGTTGAGTTCCACTAGTAAATATCTTAACTCCATGTTTCGTGGTTTCTGAGAAGAAGATCTTTTGAAGATTTTCCTATACAAATCTATGTAAAATGAAGTGACCCCTAATGCAGGGCCAATTTTGACCCCAGGGCCCAGATTTGAACATACTTGATTGACTTAACTATTTGAGTTTACTGTCGCTTCGACAGTATTTCAGTCATATAGAGACGTCCAGCTAATTACAGGTGGAGGAAGACCCCAAATGCACGGAGGCATCCGGGTAGAACCACCGACCTACCGCAAGCCAGCTGGATGGCTTCCTTACATGAACAAACTTGTTTGAGTTCACTAGGCAATGTTACACACCAAATATCTAAACTCTAGGCCTTGTGGTTTCTGACAAGAAGATCTTTCTAAAACCCAAAGGGCGGGACCAATTTTGACCCTAGGGCCATGATTTGAACAAAGTTGTCACATGTTATGCTCCAAAAATCCAGCCCTTGTGGTTTCTGACAAGAACATTTTTCTAGGTTTTCCTATATAAGTCTATGTAAAATCAAGTGACTCCCGGGGCGGTGCCAACTTTGACCCAAGGGCCATGATTTGAACAAACTTGGTTGAGGGCTACTAAGCCATGCTACTCACCAAATATCTAAACTTCAGGCCTTGTTGTTTCCGACAAGAAGATTTTTTCTAGCTTTTCCTATATAAGTTTATGTAAAATCAAGTGACCCCTGGGGCGGTGCCAATTTTGACCCCAGGTCCCTGATTTGAATAAACATGGTTGAGGTTCACTAGGCAATGTTATACACAAAATATCTAAATTCTAGGCTTTGTGGTTTCTGACAAGAAGATTTTTCTAGTTTTTCCTATACAGGTCTGTGTATAATCAAGTGACCCCTGGGGCAAGGACTATTTTGACCCCAGTGTCCTGATTTGAACAAACTAGGCTAGGTCTACTAGGCTATGTTGCATACCAAATATCTAAATTCTAGGCTTTGTGGTGTCTGACAAGAAGATTTTTCAAGTTTTTTACCTCTGGGGCGGTGCCAATTTTGATCTTAGGGTCATGATTTGAACAAACTTGGTAAAGGTACATAAGACAATGCCACACACCAAATACCTAAGCTCTAGGCCTTGCGGTTTCGAAAAAGAAGACCCTTAAAGATTTTACTTTAAAAATCTGTTTTAGCTCCTGTGACACCAGATATGCAACAGACCGGAACCATTTGAACAACTTACGTAGAGTTTTATGCAAGGAACATCACAGGCAATTTTCATCAAATATGACCCAGTGGTTTAGGAGAAGATTCCGTTTAAAGAAAATTGTTGACGCCGCACGCACAGACGACGGACAAAAGGCGATCACAGTAGCTCACCATGATTTTGTAAATAAGGATTTTTTTTATTTTTCCAGTTAATTATGTGAAAAAATACTTGTTATCCACATAATTTAACTGACTAACTTGAAAAAAGGCGAGATATCCAGTTATCTTAATTGAATATATGGCTGGCAGTAGTGGGCACTAGCAGGCAGTTTTGTTCTGTTAAGAAACCTAAGAGGATAACACGAAAGTTTTCTACTTGCCAGATACTAACTGACTTTCTGACAATTTTTCAGAAAAGTTTCGACATAGCTAAGAGGATAAATGGCTGGCAGAAATATGCCACCATAGATATCATTTTTTTGGTTTTTGTTTTTTGTTGTTGTTTTTCAGATAAACGTGTGAAAAAATGCTTGTTATCCACATAATTAAACTATCTTGAAAAAAGGCAAGATATCCAGTTATCTTAAGTGAATATATGGCTGGCAGTAGTGGGCACTAACCGGCATTTTGTCATGTTAAGATACCTAAAAGAATAATACGAAAGTTTTCTACTTGCCAGATACTAACTGACTTTGTGACAATTTTTCAGAAAAGTTTGGACATAGATAAGTGGATAAGTGGCTGGCAGAAATATGCCACCATAGTGTATAAAATATATCAGGAACAGGTTTAACCAATATAATTCAAACAGTCTAAACTTTTACTTGGTTTGACAGTTAACATGTCAAGCCAGACTTAAAATAAATTTTAAACAGATACGCATACACTGGAATGAAAACATAATGTAGGTTAACTATGTATTCATTTAGTCTTAATTCATTGTTGTCTTTAGATATTTTGAATGCAATGTTGAAAGCATCTTTGATTATTTGTTATAATATTTTAACATGTAATATTGCTCTTATCTGTACATTTTGGGAAATAAAAAATATCGATTGCCTTCTATTGTCATAGTTTATTTTTGTCTCAATTTACTACCCCATGCCAAAGATAATGGCACAGAAAAAATAAACAAGAGCTGTCCGAAAGACAGCATGCTCGACTATTCGGGTATTTGATAGTGACGCAATACCATTGTATTATAGTATTAAAATAATTTATGTGACTCAATTTAGCAGCATGTTCTCTTTAATTCTCAGTAAAACTCAGGTCATAATTCGAAAAAAAAAAATCATGGAAAAGTTCATCTTTGATATGTTGGTTGTCTCATATTTTGGATGAATTAATATGTGAAGTATAAATCCAGTACAGTACGTGGTTACATTCAAGTCAATTTATATTGTGGTCACTGATATGTAACTGTTTAGTTCTAAGAGCTGTCCCATAAACAGTATACTCGACTATTAACATTCAATTTTGACATTTAAAAAAATACTCAACTTTTACAGGATCATCAGGATGACTTGTGTGAAGTTTAAATCCAATACACCAAGGGGTTACTGAGTAATGACATTAATTTAGTTGCAAAAAACTTTAACCAAAAATGTTAACGCAAATTTCTAAGTCGAAAAAGGCCCATAATTTGAGTAAAATTCTAGCAAGAGTTGCTCATCTTGGTTCTGTAGGTCCATTTCATGCCTAGGAAGACTTGTGTGAAGTTTAAATCCAATACACCAAGTGCTCACTGAGTAATAATATTAACTTAGTTGCAGAAAAACTTTAACCAAAAATGTTAACGCAAATTTCTAAGTCGAAAAATGCCCAGATTTTTGAGTAAAATTCTAGCAAGTGTTGTTCATCTTGGTTCTGCAGGTCCATTTCATGCCTAGGAAGACTTGTGTAAAGTTTAAATCCAATACACCAAGGGGTTTCTGAGTAATGACATTAATTTAGTTGCAAAAAACTTTAACCAAAAATGTTAACGCAAATTTCTAAGTCGAAAAAGGCCCTTAATTTAAGTAAAATTCTAGCAAGAGTTGTCCATCTTGGTTCTGCAGGTTGGTTTCATGCTTAAGAAGACTTGTGTAAAGTTTAAATCCAATACACCAAGTGGTTACAGAGTTATGATATTAACTTAGTTGCAGAAAAACTTTAACCAAAAATGTTAACGCAAATTTCTAAGTTGAAAAAGGCCCATAATTTGAGTAAAATTCAATCAAGAGTTGTCCCTCTTGGTTCTCTAGGTTTGTTTTGTGCCTAGAAAGACTTGTGTGAAGATTGATTGCAATACACCTACTGGTTTCTTAGATATGACTGCCAACGCCGACACTGACGCCGACGCCGGGGCGAGTAGAATAGCTCTCATATTCTCCGAATAGTCGAGCTAAAAATATATATAATATTATATAAAAATTCTAATGCCATTTTAAGCAATTACCTTATACAAGGAAATTTTCTCTTCGTGTCTGAATTCTTTTATAGCAGAAATCAGGTGAACATATTTACTCTTCATGCCCTTCTTGTATATGGCCTCCACAATCAGTTTACTAACATAGTTTTTCCCTGTCCCTGAAGGTCCGTGGAAAGAAAGAGTCAATGCCTTGCCCAGTTTATCCCTGGAGTGAGCCTTTAGAAGCTTTTGTACTTCAGACGCCACAAGATGTTGACCAAATAGCTTGGAATCTAGTGTTTTCTTCAATTCTGCAACCCAGACAGATATATATGAACTGGCATACAAATACTATTTAGAAAAAATTATTAATTTGTAAGCATACCTTTAAAATCGGTGGAAGTCCAAATGTTGACCAAACATTCGGGACTTCAGTGTTTTACTCAAATTTCTAAGTTACAAAATAATTGTATTATAAACTGAAACACAGATGGATGGACAGACGGACGGACGGACTGACATACAGACAGATACAAATGCCTGGAAGAATCATTTGCGTTGGGGACATTGAGTCCTTGGTGATATATTGTTAACATATATTTTACAGTTTAACAGAGCTCGCCGAATACCGAGATATACGTCTACAATAAAAAGTTTGTCCGATTTCCCTTTTCTCATCCAGTTGTACGACATTAGTTGCTAATCTATTCCCTTGGCATGGTGGTTTGATATATCTGGATACCACTGAAACCGTATGATATTTCACAAGTTAGCTGACGATATAGAAAATTCAGAACAAGAGTGTCAGTGATGCCACAATATACGCCGCCACAAAATATAAAGACCAAGAGGGGTCTTTTAATTATTGCTTTTAACATTTCTGTAAGCATAAGCTCATAATGAAGTCTGTAAGACCAATTAATTTAGCTGAACAGAGATAGAACCCTAAAAATGCTTCCAATATGACAGTAGGTCAAATAGCAGTATCAATTTGAATCCTTTTTTCTTTCTCCCCATAACTCTTGCAAAAATCACTGTACCAGAAAATCCTTGCCTTATGCACTTTTACCTGTTTAGAAACTTGAGTTGTGTTTTAAAGAGACCATGTTTAGAAAGGCATAACTATTGCAAATATTGATGAACATCAAAGCCCCTCTTTGTGCATATCTACCCAGTATAGTAATGACATTGCCCAAGTTTTGAAAAGATTAGGTCAGAAACATACAAGAAATTGCATTCACAAAGCTGAAATATCAATCAGCTAAAAAGACTAAGTTTCAGGGGACACAAATCTTGCAAAAATTAATGTACCGGAAAATCACCACTTCATGCACATCTACCCATTATAGTAATGATATTTACCAAGTTTTGAAAAGATTCATTCAGAAATGTAGGAGGAGTTGCGTTCACAAGGCTGCAATATCAATCAGCTACAGAGACTAAGTTTCAAGGTACACAAATCTTGTAAAAATCAATGAACCATAAAATCGCCACTTCATGCACATTTACCCATTAAAGTAATGACATTGACCAAGTTATAAAAAGATTCATTCAGAAATGTAGGAGGAGTTGCGTTCACACGGCTGCAATATCATTCAGCTACAGAGACTAAGTTTCAAGGGACACAAACCTTGTAAAAATCAATGAACCGGAAAATCACCACTTCATGCACATCTACCCATTATAGTAATGACATTGACCAAGTTATAAAAAGATTCATTCAGAAATGTAGGAGGAGTTGCGTTCACAAGGCTGCAATATCAAACAGCTACAGAGACTAAGTTTCAAGGGACACAAATCATGTAAAAATCAATGAACCATAAAATCACCACTTCATGCACATCTACCCATTATAGTAATGACATTGACCAAGTTTTAAAAGATTCATTCAGAAATGTAGGAGGAGTTGCGTTCACAAGGCTGCAATATCATTCAGCTACAGAGACTAAGTTTCAAAGGGACACAAATCTTGTAAAAATCAATGAACCATAAAATCGCCACTTCATGCACATTTACCCATTATAGTAATGACATTGACCAAGTTATAAAAAGATCCATTCAGAAATGTAGGAGGAGTTGCGTTCACAAGGCTGCAATATCATTCAGCTACAGAGACTAAGTTTCAAGGGACACAAATCTTGTAAAAATCAATGAACCAAAATCGCCACTTCATGCACATTACCCATTATAGTAATGACATTGACCAAGTTTTGAAAAAATTCATTCAGAAATATAGGAGGAGTTGCGTTCACAAGGCGTTCACAAGGCTGCAATATCATTCAGCTACAGAGACTAAGTTTCAAAGGGACACAAATCTTGTAAAAATCAATGAACCGGAAAATCGCCACTTCATGCACATCTACCTATTATAGTAATGAAATTGAAAAGATTCATTCAGAAACGTAGGAGGAGTTGCGTTCACAAGATATGGACGTACGGACGTACGGACGGACGGACGGACGGACAGACAGACGGAGAAGATGACGCCAATATACGGCCACCTCCGGCGGCGTATAAAAAAGATGACGAAGAAAATTCTTACTAAATTTGTGAAGAAATTAAAACAACTGAAAAAACTTAATGTTAGGCCCTTTATAAAATGTAAAATGTATTCACACAAATAAATGATATTGACCTGACATTACAAAATGTATTATTTTTCCTTTGTATCCGCATTATGAATTTTCTCAAAAAGAAATTAAAGGCATACGCGCCCAATTCAGTTTTTTTTTCTATATAGACAAACAAGGAAAATTTAAACTAGCCATGATATTTTCCTAAAATGTTGCATGATTACAGAGAGTTACACTAGATAGAAAATTATGGGGAAAAAGGGGGGTCACCATTATACTTTTTTGAGTTATCTATCAGAAAGTCTGACACAAAAAAGCAGAATATAGACGTGAAAAAACTGGGGATATCTAGTCAAAGTTTACACAAGAAGACTGTATCCTCATGTTCACTTGGCGGGAACAAGACCCAGCATTCTAGAGGAAAGTATCCGGCATCTCAGGCAATGTGTTATTAATGTTCAAACAAGAGGGCCGTAAGGCCCTATATCGCTCACCTGAGGGGTCTTGATGTATAGGCATTGAAGACAATTATAGCTTGTATTGAGGCTGTTTCAGTTAAAATTAACTAGTGCACTGTTAACCACCATGAAATAAAGTATATAACATAAGGAAAGATTAAAATTAGTATTTTATAAAGTCTTAACAGCTAAAATGGGACGTTTATGAAAAACGCATTTTGAATTTCTTTTTTATTGATAAAATAACAAAAAAACCTTGTAAAATAACAAAAGAACATTGTAAAATATATTCACATAAAAGGAACACATTATTGTAGAGGAGAATATATGAGATCAAGATTTGGTGTGGGGTCATTTATCACCGTAGGGCTATGATTTGAACAATCTTGGTAATGGCCCTTATGATCTACAAACCAATATCGAAGCTCTAGGTCTTCTGGATTCATAGGAGAAGATTTTCAAAAAATTCCTATATAACTCTATATAAAACAAGTGACCTTGGTGTGGGGTCATTTATCACCGTTGGGCTATGATTTGAACAATCTTGGTAATGGCCCATTAGATGATGCTACATACCAAATATCTAAGCTCTAGGTCCTGCAGTTTTGCAGAGGAAGATTATTAAAGATTTTCCTATATAACTCTTTGTAAAACAAGTGACCTTGGTGTGGGGTCATTTATCACCGTTGGGCTATGATTTGAACAATCTTGGTAATGGCCCATTAGATGATGCTACATACCAAATATCTAAGCTCTAGGCCTGAGTTTTCAGAAGAAGATTTTTAAAGATTTTCCTATATAACTATGTAAAACAAGTGACCCCTGGAGCGGGGTCATTTATCACCTCAGGGCCATGATTTGAACAATCTTGGTAATGGTTCATTAGACAATGCTACATACCAAATATCTAAGCTCTAGGCCTTTTGGATTTGAAGAAGTTTTTTTAAGATTTCACTTTTAAAATCTATTTTTAGCTCCTGTGACCTAATTATGCAATGGACTGGAACCATTTGAACAACTTTGGTAGAGAGTCTGCCAAGGAACTTTCCTGCAAAAATAATTTTGAAATTGGCCAAGTGGTTTAGGAGGAGAAGTCGTTTGAACGAAAAGTTGACGACGGACGCACGGACGATGGACGACGGACAACGGGCGATCACAAAAGCTCACCTTGAGCACTTTGTGCTCAGGTGAGCTAAAAAGGGACATTTTTATGGTGGCATATTTCTGCCAGCCACTTATCCACTTAGCTATGTCTAAACTTTTCCGAAAAATTGTCACATATTCAGTTAGTATCAAGCAAGTAGAAAATTTTAAAGTTATCCACTTAGGTATCTTAACAGGAATAAGCTGTCTGTTAGTGCCCACTTCTGCCAATCACATATTCACTTAGGTTAACTGGATATCATGCTTTTTTCCAGATAATCATGTGAAAATCATGTGAAAAAGTGCCTGTTATCCACATAATTTAACTGAATAACACGGAAAAAGGCGAGATATCTACTTATCTTAAGTGAATATATAGCTTGCAGTAGTGGGCACAAACGGGCAGTTTTGCCACCATACATTTTGAAACAAGAGGGCCATGATGGCCCTGGATCGCTGACCTGAGTATACGGTTACCCAAGGAACATCAGTCTGTATTAAAACATTTTGAAATCTGGCCAGTAGTTTTAAAGGAGATGATCCCTGTAAAGTTTTCCCTATATACATAAAAGGCAAATAAGCCCCGCCCCTGGCGGCCATGTTTTTTAATTGGATCGGAATAATTTTAGCAACTTTGGTAGAGGTTGACCCAAGGAACATCTGTACCAATTTATTTTAAAATCTGGCCAGTAGTTTTGAAGAAGATGATTTTTAAAGTTTTCATATTTTTTTTCTTTTTGTTGCCATGGCAACCAGAGTTCTAATGGATCAAGTTTATTTTAGCAATTTTGTGGGGTTGACCAAGGATCATCCTGCCAAGTTAAATCAAATTCTGTCCAGTGGTTTCAGAGGAAATGTTGATTAAAGTTTTCCCTATATACATATAAGGCAAATATGATCCCCGCCCCTGGCGGCCATGTTTTTTATGGATCGGAAATTTTTTTTAGCAACTTTGGTAGAGGTTGACCCAAGGAACATCTGTACCAAATTGTTTTGAAATCTGACCAGTAGTTTTGAAGAAGATGATTTTTAAAGTTTTCATATTTTTTTTTCTTTTTGTTGCCATGGCAACCAGAGTTCTACATGGATCAAGTTTATTTTAGCAATTTTTGTGGGGGTTGACACAAGGATCATCCCTGCCAAGTTAAATCAAATTCTGTCCAGTGGTTTCAGAGGAAATGTTGATTAAAGTTTTCCCTATATACATATAAGGCAAATTATGAAATAAGCCCCGCCCCTGGCGGCCATGTTTTTTACGGATCGGAATTTTTTTTTAGCAACTTTGGTAGAGGTTGACCCAAGGAACATCTGTACCAAATTATTTTGAAATCTGGCCAGTAGTTTTGAAGCAGATGATTTTTAAAGTTTTCATTTTTTTTTCTTTTTGTTGCCATGGCAACCAGTTCTACATGGATCAAGTTTATTTTAGCAATTTTTGTGGGTCACACAAGGAACATCCTGCCAATTTAATCAAATTCTGTCCAGCGGTTTCAGAGGAAATGTGTTTAAAGTTTTCCCTATATACATATAAGGCAAATTATAATAGTCCCGCCCCTGGTGGCCATGTTTTTTACGGATCAGAATATTTTTAGCAACTTTGGTAGAGGTTGACCCAAGGAACATCTGTACCAAATTATTTGAAATCTGGCCAGTAGTTTTGAAGCAGATGATTTTTAAAGTTTTCAAATTATTTTTTTTTTGTTGCCATGGCAACCAGAGTTCTACATGGATCAAGTTTATTTTAGCAACTTTTGTGAAGGTTGACCCAAGGATCATCCCTGCCAAGTTTAATCAAATTCTGTCCAGTGGTTTCAAAGGAGATGTTGTTTAAAGGTTTCTCTATATACATATAAGGCAAATAAGCCCCGCCCCTGGCGGCCATGTTTTTTTACGGATCGGAATAATTTTAGCAACTTTGATAGAGGTTGACCCAAGGAACATCTGTACAAATTATTTTGAAATCTGGCCAGTAGTTTTGAAGGAGGTGATTTTTAAAGTTTTCAAATTATTTTTCTTTTTGTAGCAATGGCAACCAGAGTTCTTCATGGATCAACTTTATTTTAGCAACTTTTGTAGAGCCTCACCCAAGGAACATTCCTGCCAAGTTTCATTAAATTCTGTCCAGCGGTTTCAGAGGAGATGTCGTTTAAAGGTTTCTCTATATACATATAAGGCAAATAAGCTCCGCCCCTTGGGGCCATGTTTTTTTACGGATCAGAATAATTTTAGCAACTTTGATAGAGGTTGACCCAAGAAACATCTGTACCAAATTATTTTGAAATCTGGCCAGTAGTTTTGAAGGAGGTGATTTTTAAAGTTTTCAAATTATTTTTCTTTTTGTAGCAATGGCAACCAGAGTTCTTCATGGATCAACTTTATTTTAGCAACTTTTGTAGAGCCTCAGCCAAGGAACATTCCTGCCAAGTTTCAATAAAGTCTGTCCAGCGGTTTCAGAGGAGATGTCGTTTAAAGGTTTCTCTATATACATATAAGGCAAATAAGCTCCGCCCCTGGCGGCCATGTTTTTTTACGGATCAGAATAATTTCAGCAACTTTGGTAGAGGTTGACCCAAGGAACATCTGTACCAAATTATTTTGAAATCTGGCCAGTAGTTTTGAAGCAGATGATTTTTAAAGTTTTCAAATTATTTTTCTTTTTGTTGCCATGGCAACCACAGTTCTTCATGGATCAAGTTTATTTTAGCAACTTTTGTGAGGGTTGACCCAAGGATCATCCCTGCCAAGTTTAATCAAATTCTGTCCAGTGGTTTCAGAGGAGATGTTGTTTAAAGGTTTCTCTATATACATATAAGGCAAATAAGCCCCGCCCCTGGCGGCCATGTTTTTTTACGGATCGGAATAATTTTAGCAACTTTGGTAGAGGTTGACCCAAGGAACATCTGTACCAAATTATTTTGAAATCTGGCCGGTAGTTTTGAAGGAGATGATTTCTTAAATTTTCAAATTATTTTTCTTTTTGTACCCATGGCAACCAGAGTTCTTCATGGATCAACTTTATTTTAGCAATTTTTGTAGAGCCTCACCCAAGGAACATTCCTGCCAAGTTTCATTAAATTCTGTCAAGCGGTTTCAGAGAAGATGTCGTTTAAAGAAAATTGTTGACGACGCACGACGCACGTGACATCGCACGACGCACGACGACGGGTGATCACAATAGCTCACCTTGAGCTCAGGTGAGCTAAAAATGTGTCACACCGAGGAAGCCAATGTAGCCTGTTATCAACTGGAATATCGACTCCATGGCGAACGGGTATCAAAGTAAACAATTCAGACATCAGATTCAAGATTAACACTGGTGCTGACGTGACCTGCACGTCAAAGGAACAATTTGACAAATTACGTGGACTTTTTTTTTTGGGGGGGGGGGGGGGGGGGTAACGCCCCCAACAGTTTTTCAGTCATTTTAGACGATGGCTACTTGAGACAGATGAAGTGCTGCACACCGTAGTATCACGCCGTAGACATGTGACATGATACCACACACAGTCACAATATCCTTACACCGGGCCAACCAATCCTGAAACTACCCTTATATGCTGTGCGTCAAGCAAGGGAGCTTAATAGTACCATTTTTTACGACTTTGGTATGTCACGGCCGGGGATCGAAATAACAGAATTTGTGTGGACCAAGTAACTCATAATTGCATATGTTCGGGAAATTTCAGAGCAAATTAGAATGTAATAAAAAAGATATGTGTTCAGGATGTTTATGTTGTGAGGGGTCTTACAGAGGCACTTCTTGGTCGTCCTGCGATACAAGAGTTAGGGATTTTACAACAGGAAAATGTTTCTGCCCTCAGTGCGTCCGATCAATATCAGGAGAAGTTTTCAAAGATATTTAGTGGCTTGGGGAAAACAGATTGGGAGTACAAAATACCTCTTGATAGTCAAACTAATCCATATTCAGTTACTGTTCCTCGCTGAGTCCCAATTCCTCTAATGTCGAAAGTTAAGACTGACTTAGAGAGAATGCAAAATAAAGGGATTATTGCAAAAGTTGATGAGCCTACGTAATGGTGTTCACCCATGGTGTGCGTCACAAAGTCAAATGGGGAAGTCAGAATCTGTATTGATCTGACCATGTTAAATCAGTCTGTAAAAAAGGGAAAAGCATTCATTACCATCAGTGGAAGAGCCAAGAGCCATTGTCAAAGCTAGCTAGGGGGGGGGGGGTCCAAAATTGACTGTGCATCAGGTTTTGGCAGATTCGGTTAGCTGAAGAATCCCGTCACTTGACAAACCTTTATTACACCATTTGGCAGAGTTTTGTTTAATCGCATTCCAATGGGTATTTCTTCCTCATCAGAAACTTTCAGAAAAGGATGACAGAACTTCTAGATGGTTTACCAGGGTTAATATGCCGGAAGAATAATTAAGTGTCGTTACCATAGTAAAATGAAAACCACTGACGCAAATATCAATTTCTTTATGTCATTCCTTCAAAGTAATCACCTTTATGTAATACACAGAGTTTCAGTCGTTTAATCCAATTTTCAAATGCTTTTCTAAAGTCTTCTTTAGGTATACCTTTACATAACTGATACAATGCGGATCAAAGTCCATTCCGGCTTCTGTAGCGGCGACCCTGAAGGTGTTTCTTTAACTTTGGGAACAGAAAAAAGTCACAGGGTGCCAATCTGGCGAGTATGGTGGGTGGTTTAGAACAGTCACATATTTACTTTCAAGAAATTTCTTCACAATGTCCGCTTTGTGTGGTGTAGCGTTATCATGCAAAAGGTACATGCCCCTCATTCCAGTACTAGGACGAAGCTTACAATAATATTTGTCAACTTTAGTTATCTCTTTCCTTCTGTAAAACTTCGCATTGACAGAGCATTTCTTTGGAACAGCAACTTGTGCAACTAATCCGTGAATTCCGAAGAACATAGCATACATTACTTTCTTGGAGCTTGTCACTCTTTTGGCTGTACAAGGCCTACGGGCATGTTTCGTTGTCCATATTTTATTATTTATTTTGCGAGTAGGCTTAAAAAAGTGGAACCAGCTTTCATCACCAGTAACAATGTTAGAAAACTTACTACTGTCATATTTTGGAAACATCTTTAATAATTTTCTGGCACATTTCACACGCTCTTGCTTTTGTTCAGGACTTAACAAATGTGGTATCCACCTAGCAGCGATCTTCCTAACTCGAAGATGCTTCTTCAGAATGGTAAAAGCTGACCCTTTTGACATGCCAGCATACCTAGCTATCTCAGAAATCGTATATCGTGCTTCTTTACCAATGAGATCGTTTACTTTTTTAATGTTGTTTCCGGTGATAGCTGACGGTTTCCTGCCTCTACCACTGGCATCCTCCAACCTCTCTCTGCCGTTCTTAAACATAACAATCCATCTTTGAACTGTTCTTAAACTAACAACAGAAGACCCAAAAACAGTACAGAGTTCATTGTGAATTACTGTTGCGCTTAATCCTAAAGCCATACGCGTTTTAAAATAAGACTCTAAAGAGTTCACTGAACGTTTGGCAGACATTTTTATATGCAGTTGATCGTATGTACATCTTTCAGTACTTATTTTCTCACTGTCCTTGTGTATAGATATACATGTATGATACACCGTTGGAAAGCTAAAGAGTTTGTGCGTATTATAGTATAACTTTGCACGTCCTCCATGCAGTATTCGTGAAATAAACTGAGGGCCGACACTAATTATTGACCCGCCCCGTATTTGGATCAACTCAAAAAGACCATAATGCACGGTTGAGCTCAGTTCTTGAACGAATGGAAAAAGTGGGACAAACACTTAATGAGAAGTGTTTGTTTTGCAAACCATCAATCATTATACCCCCGAAACGAAGTTGGGGGGGGGGGGGGGGATATATAGGAGTCACCCGGTGGTCGGTCGGTTGGTCGGTCCAGCGGTCTGTTGCGTTATTGGAATTCAATACAACTTCATGCAATGATCAAGCACATGGAGAGCAAGTGCAGTGCACAAGAACCATAACTCCATCTTGACTTATTACAGAGTTATTGCCCTTTGTTACTTTTCCTTGTCCGGAGCATAACTTGTAACCTTGTCCGGAGTATAAGTTGTAAAGTACTGATTGGATTTCAAAATAATTTCATTCAATGGTCAACCACAATATGAGGAAGTGCAGTGCACAAGAACCATAACTCTATCTATAGGAATTACAGAGTTATTGCCCTTAGTTACTTTTCCTTGTCCATAGCATAACTTGAAAAGAACTGGTTGGAATTCAAAACAATTTCATACAATTGTCAACCACAATAAGAGGAAGTGCAGTGCACAAGAACCATAACTCTATCTATTGTAATTACAGAGTTATTGCCCTTTGTTACTTTTCCTTGTCCGGAGCTTAACTTTAAAACTACTGGTTGGAATTCAAAACAATTTCATACAATGGTCAAGCACAACCTGTGTAACCCGGCCAAAAATCTGGAAAAAAAACTAATGTAAAAATGTCTTTTTCATACTCTTCTTCTTAATCCTAATAACTTCATCATTTCTAAAGCAGTATTGCGGGGGTATTAATCACATTTAGTGATAGCTCTAGTTATCTTTGTAATTATCTTTGGACATGTGGTGGGACAGGGCACTATCAATGCCAATCCTTCCAAGGTTAAAGCAATTGATGATATGCCGATGCCGCAGAATGTGTCAGAAAATCGCAGGTTTTTAGGAATGGTCAATCAGTTAGTGAAGTTCCTGCCAAACATGGCGGAAGAAAACACAGCCTTTAAGAGAAAGCAAAGAGGTTGACACTTTCACGGTTAACGCTGGCATACGAAACATAATATGAGAGGCGAAATTAAAAACGTTAATTTTATATTTTTTTTAAATTTATCTAACTTTTATTTTTTTTATTAGAATATTCGAATCCTAATTTAGGATTCGAATATTCTAAACGTTACCGAATATTCGAATATTCGAATATCCGTTGCCATCCCTACAAAGAACACATGGTTACAGAGACCAATGCAGGAAAAGGCCCTCCGCAAAATCAAAATATTGCTTAGTACACCTAAGGTATAACCCCATTATGATGGATCTAGGTAACACATTGAAACTGAACATACGCTATGCTCAAATAGAAAAAGAAGCTCTAGGTATCACATGTGAGAAATTCAGTAATTTTTTGATAGGTACACATTTTGGTGTACAAACTGACCAAAAACTTTTAGTGCCACTGTAAGACACAAAGGATTTGCCCCCTAGTTAGTCATTACCTGCCTCAAGTACAAGACTCGAGCAAATAAAGATCCAGTATGACAAAGATGAGGTTTGCAGAAACCTTTTATTGTTTTGTAAAGAGGGGTGGCCAGAAAAATCTGAGTTAAGTGAGAAAATGAAAACCCATTGGGAATTTAGAGGGGATATTACGGTGCAATGGACCTTTGATCTGAGATCATGCAAGAGGAAATGATCCAGAGAATCCATGATGCCCATCAAGGCATAGCAAAATGCAGGGAAAGAGCAAAAACATAAAAATGCATTGAAAACAACAATGATATTGCAGAACCTATGAGATCAATTGATTTTCCAAGTCGACCATTGCAAAGGGTTGCTTCAGATTTATTTGAGCTCAAAGGTCAGATATACTTGCTGGTTGTGGACTATTTTTCAAGATATATAGAAATAGCTTTAAGATGAACAGTTTAAGTTCAAAATCTGTTATCAAACAATTGAACTCAATTTTTGTTCATCATTAAAACTTTCATGCAAAACGCCCCCTAGTGGGAAAAAAAGACATAAATGGGAAATATTTTATCTTATGATCATCTTCAAATACATGGTAAAAACTGATTGAAATTTCATAAATTTCACCGGCCGCGCAAGATCACCGGACATGACAGTAATATGTATATTGTACATGTATTCACCACAAGGTCTTTTTGAACACACGAAGTACGGGAATTAGGAACACTCCATTTTTCAAAAAATGAAGAAAAAAAAAAGTGTCCAAAAGGTGAAACTCAAATTAATTTATATACAGGGTAGTGTTTAGTTCTTCCAGCATTTACCTTAAGTGGTGAAGCACGTTCCTGTATATCCTATATAATCAGCTAATTTGACAGCAGTTATAAGTGCTACCCCACATAGGCACATACCTGCTGTAAAATCAGTCGAGATCCATTCATCATTACAGCATTCATGGTTCCAACATCCTACGATCGGCACCCATTCTAAAAATCCACCCGTCACGAATCGGCATATAAATAACAACACAAATATATGCTTGTAATTCATCCCTTGTCTTGTATTTATCACCAACATAGGCTATGTAGTCACGTCATGTGACATATAAAGTTCAGGTAATCTCTACTGAGATCCGCTCCGGTTATTTTTTTTTCGTATTGGCCTCCCCTTAGAAAACACAAAGCTCTTACTCTTATTAGTTTTAAAGTAACACCTTCTTGCACTCTTTTACTCTCAAATTTTATTTTGTTCATAATCTTATCATTTTATCCTCACACAATCACTACTAAAACTCTTGCAGCTAGACGCGCAAAATGTCTAGGTCCCAAATAGGGGTTTGACATCATAGGAAGATAGTCGATGGGGCCATAGATAATGTCAAGTACCACTAAATTAATACGCCACAGAGAGTGATCTCCCCTTACAATTCCCATATGATGTCAAAACCCTATTGGGGACCTAAGTTTGATTTGGAGGAAATAGATAAAAAAAAACATATATGTAATAATATGATCTATAATTATACACATAGATTATATTATATTTTTTAATATCGGGTATGTATAAATTACAATGATTAAATAAATATTTGCATTTTTTTCGAAATAATTAAACTGATCGGAAGGTAAAATGAGTTCAGCACATATCCATCTGGTCCGGTTTGTTTACATTTATGAACATGTGCTTTTCTATAAATAGAAAGGTTTCCCCAATGACTAATTTACCCATTAAATCTGATTGGTTCTAGTTCCTAAGACGGCGTTTTCTGATTGGTTCATAATCAGCGTATGTGTGCATATACATATATGTTTAGAATATCGTATTTCTCGACTTCCTTTTCATCGTTTGTACAGTAGATCTGTATGGCCAAAAGCTTTATTTTCTCTTCTCATATGATGTCATATGTTCAAGTTAAATTAACAATAATAATAATAATGATATAAAAAAATACATCCTGCTGTAAAAACAAAATCTGACACACATGCAATATATGTATAATATCTCCGCTCTGTAAGTATGTCTGTTTGTCTCTGTCTGTCTGTTGTGTGTATTGTATATTGTATTGTGTATGTATATATTGTATATGTGTGTATAATATATATATATATATATATATATATATATGCATATACATGTGTGTGTGTAAATATATGTATGTGTGTGTACGTATATAAATGTGTGTGTGTGTATATATATATATGTATATGTATATAGAAATGTCCTCTCTCTGTTAGAAATAAAACAAATATCAGTTCTTGTGTGCCATTATTTTCATGGATATGTATTCAAAAAAAAAAATTTTGTTTTAAGTAAATGTATATATGAACATGTTTTGAATCTCTCTCTCTCTCTCTCCCTCTTCTCTCTCTCTCTCTCTCTCTCTCTGTCTCTGTTTAGAAAAAATGAATGATACTTCTTGTGAGTTCATATTATCATGTAAATAGTTGATTGGATCTTACTTTGTAGTCAATCTCTTTATATCTATGTAGCATTGTGTATATCAATATTCTCTCTCTCTCTCCCTCTGGCTATGACGAACGAAAATAAATTACATTTATTGTGTGTTCTTAGTTCCATGTTTACGTTTCAAATGTAAATATAAATGTATTCTCTCCTTCTCTCTCTCTCTTGGTCAAGAAAAGAATAAATATGACATTTATAGGAGATTTTTTCACGTACTACAATTATGACACGATAAGTTTGTCTCTCTCCACCAGTAAATAAGTAAATCGATAGACCTGTTATGCCTTTTTCTATCTCTCTACTCAGATTGTAAACCTTGAATATAAATATAATGTGTTTATTTTGTACACTTCACTTTGCCTCTTTTAAATACTATATTTTTTCATTGTTCAAAACGGATAAACTATGTACTTTTTGTTATACGACACTAATTTGGCTTATTTTCACCTCTGAATCCAAAGCTTATAACATCTATAAGATCTAAATACATAAAAAAAAAAAGTAAACATATTTACTTTTTGACAATATTCACAAGTGTGATCATTATCTATGATATCACCATCACAGTGATCAAACTTAACCTCGTTTTTCACTGAATTATGTTTTATCTATCTCTGTATTTTTTTTTACTGTTTCAACCTTTTTTTTCCAACTGTATCATTTTGTCTGTTTTCCCTTCTATTTATCAACTTCTCTCTATCTGTAGATGTGATGGGTATTGTTACTGTAGGGCAACGTGCCTGGTGTTCTCTGTGTGTATTATATTTGTTTTTATAACGTTGAGTGGTCCGATGTTCACTGTTCACGTGGCTGTTTATTCTCGTCGTGTTTAAATTGCCCAATAGGTAGTGATATAGTAAGCTGGCGTGTGACCATCTGACTATTCAACGGAAAAACTCGGTGTTTGTTGAAACGCTGTCCTTGTACTTATAGGATTTCAACGTCTCCTTACCAAGCGTTGTTTGAATTATATTTTATTTGCAAGTTAACAACGTCATGTTCTATATTTATATTATTGTGTAGCTCCATTAATGTTGATTTCTTTAAATTGTTATTGCTTATACTTCTTGTCTGGCGATGTAGAATCAAACCCAGGGCCTAATTCTTCTGTCAGTAGTTTTTCCCCGGGGGCACTCAGTATAATGCACCTTAATATAAGGAGTATACGGCACAAATTAAGTTATATATTTGATCAATTTGAAGATTTTGACATTTTATGTCTAACTGAAACGCATTTAAATAACCAGGTTAATGATACGTTATTGCTTAGCGAATGTTCTAATTTTAACTTATATAGAAGAGATGTATCCTCTCAGTCAGGAGGAGTTGTTATTTATACCAAAAATTGTATTCATGCTACTCGTAGATTTGATTTGGAATCAATTAATGTTCAAAGTATATGGCTTGATATTTCATATAAGTTATCTTCATTCCTTCTTTGTGTAGTCTATAGACCACCTAATTCGCCGGTTTCTCTCTGGGATGAGTTTAATCTGTGTATCGAACGTGCCCTCGATGTCAACCAAAATGTTGTTATATTAGGTGATTTGAATGAAAATCTTTTAAACGACAATGTGTCAAATCTGAAAAACATAATTTTTATTAACAATCTAGACAATGTTATAAAAGAACCTACTCGTATAAGCCAAACGTCTTCTCTTCTTGACCCAATTATAATGTCTAAAGATTTTGATATTTTAAACGCTGGTTGTATTGATATAGAATCTTCTATAAGTGATCATAGGGCTACTTTTGTTATAATCAAATTTGAATCAATACATAATGTTTGCCAAGCAAAAAAGTATGGTTGTACAACAAAGGTGATTTTGATAAACTTAATAATTTGATACTAAATGAAGACTGGAGTTTTATTAATCATACTTCTGTTGATGATGCTTGTGAAACTTTTACGAATAATTTGTTACGTTTGATGTCAGAATGCATTCCATCAAAAGACATTATTGTGGGACCATATGATAAACCATGGTTTGATTCAGAAATCAGAAGATATACTAAATATCGTGATAGACAAAGAAAAAAAGCAATTCAGAAACGTTCTTCATCTTCCTGGTCCAAATATAAATTACTAAGAAATAAAGTTAACAATCTACAGAAATATGCGAAAAGGCACTTCTTTGAAAACATTGAAGCTGATATTGATCAGCAAGGTTTACAAAACAGCCAAAATTACTGGCAATCTTTAAAAAAATTAATGAACAATTATAAAAACGCTGATTCCATTCCTATCCTGAAAGAAAATTTAAACAATATTGATGAATTTTATTTCACTAATGAGGAGAAGGCCAATTGTCTAAACGATTTCTTGACGTCTGTTTCAAACTTAGATGATACAAATGCTCAGCTACCTCCTCTTGACATGAAAACCAAATCTTCTCTTAATAATATAGTTATTAATCAATCAGATGTTGTAAGTTTAATAGATATACTAGATACTAACAAAGCTGTTGGTCCTGATTGCATTTCTCACAAAGTCTTGAAAAAGATTAGATTCTCCATTTCAAAACCTCTATGCAGTCTTTTTAATAAATCTCTTCATGAAAGTGTTTTTCCAAAATTATGGAAAACTGCATTGGTAATACCTTTATTTAAAAAGGGTGAGAAGAATTGTCCAAGTAATTACCGTCCGATATCTTTACTAAGTTGTCTGGGTAAACTTATGGAACGTTGTGTTTATAAATATTTATACAATTATCTAATAAGTAATAATCTTCTTTACTACAATCAGTCTGGCTTCCTCTCAGGACACTCGACTGTATACCAACTAATTGATCTCTACCATCAAATCACCCAATCTTCTGACAATAAAAATCATACATGCATTGTTTTCTGTGATATATCTAAAGCTTTTGACAGGGTTTGGCATCGAGGGTTACTATTTAAATTACGTCAATTAGGGTTTCAAGGTAGACTTTTAAATTGGATAAGTAACTATTTAAGCAATCGTCGTCAACAAGTTTTAGTGGGTCAATCTCGTTCCCGGTTCAGAGACATAAATGCTGGTGTGCCCCAGGGGTCAGTATTAGGTCCATTACTATTTCTCGTGTATGTGAATGATATTACTGAAAACTTACTTAGCATTGCTAGACTGTTCGCTGATGACACTTCTCTAGCCTGTACAACATCAAATGTTCAAGATCTTGAAGGGATTTTAAACCATGATCTTAATGTTATTTCTGAATGGTCTAAGTAATGGTTGGTTTCGTTTAATCCGGTTAAAACTCAAGTCTTATACTATGGGAATGGTCAAGCACCAAACCTTGTATTTGAAAATACACTGTTAATTCCAACTCATTCTCATAAACATTTAGGCGTAACTCTTAGTGACAACTGCAAATGGTCAAATCATATCAATAACATAATTTTATCTTCAACTAGGATCCTTGGAATAATGCGGAAAATTAAATTCACTATCCGTCGTAAAGCTATGAATCAATTATATCTATCATTTCTACGTCAGTATTAGAATACGCTTCTTCTGTCTGGGACAATTGCAATCAATGGGATAAATTAAGGTTAGGAAAAATCCAGTTGGAAGCTGCAAGATTAGTTACGGGATTAACAAGATCGACAAGTTCAAACAATCTTTATAGGGAAACAGGGTGGCTTACTCTTGCTAATAGACGTCTTTACCAGAAATTAGTTTTAATGTATAAAATTAAGAATTTAATGGTTCCCAACTATTTATTATCTCTTTTCCCAAGAACGGTAGACAACTCTTTGCGCTACGATTTTAGAAATGTCAGTGACTGCTAATTATTCTATTCGAACAACTCAGTTTGAAAATTCATTTGTTCCTTCCCCAATTAAAGCTTGGAATAATATACCTGAATATTTACGCAACAGTCCGTCTATCGGTTGTTTTAAACGTGACTTGATAAAGTACCAATTCCCATCTATTGAGGTCCCAGAATACTACAATTATGGTTTACGTCATTTGTCTATTATCCATGCCCGTCTTAGAAACAATTGTAGTAATCTTAAACGAGATCTTTATAATAATCACCTGTCAAATACTGATCAATGTGAAAACTGTCAAGAAACTGAAAATGCAGAACTTTATTTCTTTCGCTGCAGACGATATCAACAAGAACGAATCGAACTTTTTAATACCACACGTGCTTTTCATCCTCTCAATGCAAATGTTCTACTTTTTGGTGATTCAAGACTCACATATATAGATAACATATCGATTTTTGAAGCCGTTCATAAATTTATCAAGTCAACTAAGCGTTTCTCTTTGTAATCAATCACCCTTACTTGCCTTGCAATCTACCCATCACATTCTTCTCTGTTATCCCTCTGTTCTGTCATGCCTGCATCTCCTCTCTTCTATTATTTTTTTTTATCTATTAGCTATTAATTCATATTTCTAATTGCATGTTATGTATTGCCATGGTAAATGATATAAGTTTAATATATGATTGGGGAGGGTTGTAACTAAGTTTAAGAACTTGTAACCCGACCCATTTGCTTTGTATTCGTTAAATTACGCTTATTAAAATTGTAAATATGTTATCATTGCAATAAAATATGTTAAACAATCCATCTGGTCAGCGGTCAGCACTTTAGGACCGGAGATATGCGAGAAACTGCTGACCATATAGCTAAAGAAGGAAAGAGATAATAAGAGATTGGCAGAAAAATTAAAAAAAAGAGGTTAAGTTATTTATTATTGGTTTATCATGTTTACCACAATCCCTATCTGATAATTATTTTCTGTTGTCATTATTCATTATTAGTCATGAATGATATAATCATTATCGTTTGTTGCATTATACCGACAACATTAAAGCTAATTATATTTAATAAATGTTAAAGCATAAAAGGAAGTTTCGGTACATTCGTCAAATAATTGCTACAGGTATCAAGCGGCAAAAGGAAAAAGACTTCGGATTTTTCATGTGAGGAAACCTTCCAGCTGGCTTGCGGTAGGTCGGTGGTTCTACCCGGGTACCTCTGTGTACTCGGGGTCTTCCTCCACCTGTAATTAGCTGGACGTCGCTATATGATTGAAATACTATCGCATTGACGGTAAACCCCAATACAACAACAACAACAAAAGAAAAAAAATCTTTCATCTTTTTTGTTATATATGATTGAAAATTGAGTAATTAAAATAAAGTCTTAATAATGCAATCAAACAGCTAATATAGACTAACACATAAGCAAACTGCATAAAATGAGCAAAAGCTCCAGGTATATAAATTGCTGTTGCTTAATTTTATATATCCACAAGTGATTGGGGTCTAAAATTGCATTGTGATTGAATGTATCTGTGATTTGCGGAAAGTGTTTTTGTGTTTCTCGAAATTGTGTGTTTAACATCATGGCTGTGATTGTAGGACATTCACAGGTCAAATACTTAGACAATTTTGCTAAGTGTCCAGTGTTTTCATACTCAGGATTTACTGTGCGTGATTTTCTTGAGGATGGATTGGAGTTTTACGATGTTGTACCATCTAAATCGGTAGGTGACTTTTTCAATATTACCTTTTATGTTTTAATACCACTAAAGAATTTCATTCGTGTACTTTTTTAAGCAAGCTGCTCGAAAAATTGATTTAATCGTATGCTTCATAGACTACATTTGCGGGCACACGTTATCTTTGTTTTACACAATGTTATGTTGGCACATAACAACACATGCTGCCCGTGTCACACAATGCATTAATCAGTACAAGTAGCAACCAATAAAGAAGTGGGTTGGTATAAGCGTGGCAATTGTCATGGCCTTTCATCACCTTCAGGCAATAAACAAATGCGCACGGGTCACACGTAATGCAATTTAAATCAGTCATTACAATATGGTATTACAAATGGTAGAAATTTGTCAAAAAGAAAATAATTTACAGATAAATTAGCCTCTTTTTCAATCAATGCATAATAAAATGATAATTTATATGTGGTTTTTTTTTAGTTTATGCATGTGAAGTATTTAAAAAAAGTAATTTTCAGACGAATTAGACAAAATGAATAAATGAATATTAATTACATTAAATTTTAACAAAATAAGTATATTTAATTAAA
>CM037791.1:6259944-6290744 GCA_021229015.1 Solen grandis | reverse complement strand
TAGCAAAACAGTAGATATAACCATTTCCAATCCTAATCATACCTCATTCTGAACAAAAGGTAATAAAAGAAACCTGTGATAAATCTTATATAACCAAAATCGGTTAACACAGTTCCACTCTGACCTACGTGACAAATACAACGTACTCTAAATCTACGCTTATTTTCAGGCCACGTCAAAATTATTTTGTGACACTCGTGCCCACTGAAGTTAGTGATATTTGAACATGAGAAAATCTTTGTCCTAAATTTCACATGAACTCACAAGACACATATTGCAACTTTTCATATAAATATCTTATCTTCTCAGAATCATATTTATGTCTGTACTTTTATGTTTGCCATATACTGTAAATTTTGTTTTATTCCACGTTAATGTCGCAAATAACAACGCATTAACTTTATATCTAAGACTTCGTGGTTTCCAGAGCAAGGGGAAAAGACTACTTATCTCAGGTAACAGGTGGTCAACTTGGCATATTTATGTTCTGTAATTAAGATACAAAAATTAATAAAAGGGGTTCAAATCAATTTATTTTACGTGTTTAAATTTGCAGAACAAAAACAGACATCATTTTCTCATGTACAATATAATTTATCACAGGGAATTATTGAAGCAATATATGTTGTTTTTCTTTTTCCTTTGTTTCAAATATAATTATTTATTTATCAAGAGTCAGGCGGTGAAATTAAATTACTCGCATTTATCATGAATAATTCTACGTTTTTTTCTGGCTGTACAGATCAAGGACATAGGATAATGATGACCAAAGTATTGGGATATTTTGCTAGATGCTGAAAGTAATATCCCTTAAATGAGATATATATTCTTCGAGTCACCAATGTTCTGTTAATAAACAAGTTCCTGTGTCTCTTTCTATTGATTATTGCACGATAATAAGAAGATGAAAACATCGCGCTGTGTACAGGTATGTGATGTATATAAATCGCGCCGACAGGAGCATTATCAGTTTCATAAGAAGCCCAAAATGACTGCATATATGCTTGTATGCCCATTTAATGTTTCAAAACCGTATCAGCACATTGTACCATATAAGCTACAAACAGACATGGCCTAAGATATATATTTTTTAAAGTAGCAGTTTACAGTCCTGCAAAATATTACGGTGTCTAAATCTCCGTAATATAGGCTGGTCGTTGGTTTGATCCACGTCCGAAATATATCAATGTTGTAATATTCATTAACGTCTGAAAAATAGAGAGTAGTTCCGAGAATAATTGATCGGTGTCAAAATAAGGCGACCGTATAGTGTGTTTTGTCATTCAAACCTCTTATGGTGTGCTATTGCAGTAAAGCAAAACTGGCCTGTCTCAAGTACACGCAGTCTCCAAACGACTGAACTATTGTCATTGAGAGGAAATAACTAAGAACAAATTATACGGGTCGATTTCATTAACAGCATATAATGTTATAGCTTTCAAAGAAAATGTGTTCCAATATTGTTTCATTTAACTGGAACTCAAGATAAGCACAAAGTAATTAATTCCGGTTTTGAGATTATCTTCTTAAACGAGGGAGTGTATATTTTAATAGGCATGCGTGATAAATCATGTATTAAATTAAACATGTGTTTCGTTTTGTTTTGACGAGTGAGCCGGCATGTTTATGTAAACTTAATTTAAGGTAGTTTGTTAATAAATATAATGGAATTTCACAATATTACAAACATAGGAAACATACGTGTTGTTTTAACATAATTTAATGCAGTGCAAGCGCAAACAGCTGACACCCGAATTAAATATGAGAATCGACTCGATCTCTGATTTTTCTGCCGGTGATTAAACGGCTCATGATGACATAACAAGATCTGCTCTAAACACACACTTCCCACGCACTTGTTTTGCTAAATATAAACAGTGACATGGGAAAATAATTAAATTGTAAGGTACTTTAACATCAAAACAATCAAATCAAAATACGTCGAGGGGTAAGGAAAATATAAAATTGCATATAGTTTGTACTTTTAACAGTACTTAATTATTTACAAACAAATACACATGCAAGACAAGGCAAAGCGTGGGATAAACTCACAATATATAACGAATATCAAACTTTAACTAGTATAAGCTAGTAGGAATTTCCTCTTTTCTATACTATTCTTAACTGTTTTTTTATTCGTTTGCTTGTTTAACGTCTGACTGACGCTATTTCAAACATTTGTAGACTTAAATAAAAAGATATATATAATGCATCACGTAGTAGACAAGCAGGATGATACCAAACCCAGACACATACTCTTGACACTGGACCAAACAGACCTGAAACTACCGTTTTTGCTGAGCGCCAGTCAGAATGGAGATATTCAAGTATCAGTTTTACGAATTAAGTAGGTTGCGGTCGGATAGTGTACCAAAGACCTCAAGGATACAAGACGAAAGCTCTACTTAATCTGCTTCAAAATGTGTAATAAAAAGATATGATTTTAAAACATGACAAGTTTAATATACAACCTAGTTATGTTAATTGTACTAATCAGCTAATGTTGTACAAACAGCAAATAATAGGTAAATATTCGATCTTTTTTCCGATATCAAAAACAAATTCTCATTCGATTATTAAATACTGCAAAGGTTTGCATAATTGTGTCCTTATTCTTTGATAGATACTATAACATTTCAAATGAAATCCACGCCAATTATAAAATCACCTCATTATCCATGCCGATAAAACTATTTTCCTTCAAAACACAATAGCCTCCGTACGAACACCAAATCAATTTATTAAAATTCATTTCATAGACCAATTTTATTACCGATCCTTCTTTTCATATGATATGAATAAAATCAACAAGTGTTAAATCAATCATACAACCAACAGATTTAGCGAAAACCCATCATACTTAAAATGGATATTTACTTCATAGCTAACTTTAAATCATTCCATTGCGACAGAGATGTTATAATTCAAACGAGGTAATAGGACATCAAGAATGTTTCTTGAAGCGTTAAACCTCTTCGCCGGATACAAAACAAAACAAAAAACATCGGCACGTGCATTAAATGATGACCTGTTGATTGAACATTCAAGAATACTAAACTATAGGTTGGTTGTCATAAAAATGTTTCGTAACTCACTTTCTTTAATTTTTTTTGATACTATATTAATTAATTTCTTAATTTAATAATGTATACATTTTACAGTGAAATGAATTTGTTTGCCGAATTTCTATTATCATGTAAAATCGAATGGAAGACAACCCTTCGCTGTTATTTATCAATTTCCGTACGCAGCGATCTCCCCTTATATTTGGTACATTTACCAGTCAAAGGTGTAAACGTTTGTATCAATGCAGTTCTCTTCATTAGTATCTGAATGAAATAAACACATATTCATATTATAAACATGTGATTTTGTATCTGCGCATCCTTTTAATTCTATCTATCTTTCTCTCTCTCTCTCTCCAACTTTCTCTACTTCTACTAGTACACCTACTACGCATTATTCAATCACACAGACTATAGTTTATATATAGAAGAATATTTATCGGACAGGTCAATCCCAGAAATTGGAAGATTATTTGTTTACACATTTCAAAGTATGAAAATAAATTATACTAACCACATATGTTGATGATGATCACGGACAGCACATTTACAAAGTACAACGAAAGAATGGAATGTTGAAATTAAATAGGAAAATTTGTACATGTATATAAATCAAGTATATCGATAGAAATATATTTAACCTGAATAATAAATGCTGAAAACGATAATGAAATAAAGACAATAATGATATCAGGAATATTATTTATAATGATAATAATAATATCAATTATCATATCAATATTGATAAATATAAAATTTGCACTACCAATAATGACACTGTTAATAGCAATAACGCTAATACTTAGGTTGAGACTAAAATAACAATGGTATCATATTAAGAATAGAACAGATGTTGATAAAAAATAATCAAATATTAATTATACTCAACGGGCGCACTATCACATTTTTTTCTTCTATTTTTTGACTTTTAAGTCTATATTTTATTATTTTACTCATTTTAACTTAATATATCAAATTATTCGCGTATTAAAAAATAACATTAGACATTTGCCGGCTGCGCTTGTCTCTGATCCAGACTTCTCAGTGACTCCATAATGACTAAATAAAGGGATATTTACATTCAAATTTTAAAAAACACTGCCAAATATTATTTTCTATGAATTATGTTTAATTTTTCCCGATCAATATATATATATATATATATATATATATATATATATACGCAGGATTCTAAATGATGATTTAAATATTTCGCTCGTATGTGCCCGCTGGGTTCCAGGGTTGTTGAAACAAGAAGATAAGGAACGCAGAGTGTCGGCTTCGGTTCCTTTTAGCGCCGCCTGGAAAAGAGGACACGTTTCTGGACCGAGCCATTACAGTAAGCGTCTGGAAGACACCGGCCACACCGCCTCTAAAGAAAGCCAGTCTGGTGAAATCTCTTGGTAAGATGATGTCCAAAGTCTTCCATAATAGTGTGATCCTAACGCATGCTGGACCTGAGGGACGTAGCGTGAATGCAGCTTATTTCTCGAAGGTAATTTAACAAAATATTTCCAGAGATTATTTTGAAAAATAATTATTTTTTTATCTAATATGTTTGATAAATAAGATAGTGTTTGAATAAATAAATACAATCATAAACAATTTTAAAAGATAAAACATTTTATCAGCAATTTAACGATATTGCTTTAAATTTTTCCTCAATCATTAGGTTATTCGCCTCGACGTGATGAACGCTTTACGGAAGAAACCACCGGCCCTTTATTGAACCCTTGATATTGTCGTATGGCATCGAGACAACGAACCCGCCCACACTGCAAGCATTACGCAACTTGAGATCGATGTGCTCGGGTTCAAGCAGGTTCGCCATCCGCCGTACTCGCCAGACCTCGCGCCTCTTGACTTTGCCTATTTCCCGCAGCTCAATGAGCAGTTACGCGGCCAGTTACGCTTGACTCATGCCACATTGACATTCAACAAAGGTTTGAACAAAGACTGGTTTGTAAATGTATTTGATGCTTGAGTAAGCCGACACCACAAGTGCGAAGATTCACAGGGAGAGTATTTTGACAAAGGCGTTTAGAATGTCGTTACGTTGCGTAAATGTCGTTGAACGTGCGCCGGTCGTATAGCACGTAGTCTGTTTAACATCGACATTTGTAATGACATTGTTTTTTGTTTTTTTTTGTATTTGTAAAATGATTTTTGCATTTTATTTGTTATATGTTCATACATATTTTGCAAAAATTTTGCGAATTATTTTTATTATTATCGTCACCATTTCACATGTCAGGGAATTTTGGGACAACCCTCACACATATATATATATATAGCGGTGATGCAACATGCTGGTAAGTTATTTCTTAAATGTGTTTAGCATATCAGTAGTTACTTGTTTTTACTTTTTTTAATTTACCTAAATTCTCAGTTATTGTTGTATGAAATATTATCACTGTTGATCAGTATCACAGAGAAAATAATTCATATCCACTTAAGAAAATACGACTAAATGCCTTAAGTTGAATTGTTTAACTTTGAGAAACTTCTATTATAGATAAGTGCGCATGCGTACTTATTTGCTGACCTGTTCCAAATTTGTTCCTTAGTAGATAATGAATCCTTAAAGGAGCTTATTCAAAACACATTTAGTGGGTAGACACGCAGATGATAAGCTACATCTGATATGTATGTTTGCTACTATATTTCTACAACAATGAACTTATTTCAGGGAAAAAAAGTCTCAACTTTATTCTTGTCTATGTCTTGTTCTTACCATTCATGTTTTTTCTTCGTTTCCTATATGTACCCGATAGTCCGAGAGTTATATATCCAAAATACCACCATGCAACAGTATAACTATTATTCCCATCGGTTTTCTATTTATGCAAAGAGATGACGAACTGGGATTTTATAAATGAATGATTATTTAATTAAGAGAAATGGTATGTTGGAAATACATTTTTTTACATTTCAAGAAAACAAATGAACAAGGTTATTGTATATGAATAACTGTATGTTTTTTGCATCAATATCCAACGGCCCACCGCAAATATGTATGAGCCAAATTAAAACAAAACAAATCGCATATGCTCTTTACAGAATATGAAATGCAGCTTAAGTATTTCATAAAAAAAAATTAAATAAACATACCCCAAAGACATGAGCCATAATAAAAACAAATCAGCCATTTAGCCATTGACATATTTGGCGCCATTAAGCGAGAGAATATGGATGATAATATTGCTTTAGAGTTTTTATGTTGTAATCATGGTCATTACCTGTTATATGTTTCATTCTTTTAGTCTTTAAATGTCATTCTTAATTACTATGATCATTTTCTTGCAGTAGAGGAAGTAATATTATTAATTGTAGATCCAGTCATGTATTCAGTTGAACTCTTTCTCCGATGTTCAGCAATTGCCAAATCTGTAAATTGAGCATATCTGTTCTTTAGGTAAATATAAACAATTTTATCTTACATGTCACTGCATAACCTTTATGTGACTAGTGTATAGTTTTATTGTTGTTGTTGTTTAGTTACATGAGTTCAAGTTCCCACTGTCAGTATTTTAGTTATTTGGGGATTTTATTCTACATCAGACATATAAAGACATATCTCACTGAGATATCTCCGAATAGACAACTGCATTGATACCACACCCAGTTACACTATCTAGACACTGGGCCACGAACAGCAAAATTTAATTAGCGCCAATCTCACGTGTAATACGCCAGTGTCATTCTAATGACTTTGGTATGTAGTGGAAGGAGATCGAAACCGCGACCTTGCGTTAGTTCCCGAACGTTATAATCATTCTTCTTCCAGGATTATTGATTTTTTTTTTGGGGGGGGGAGGTGGGGGGTAGTAAACAAAGTTATTAATATATATACGTGCTAAATGCATATGTATTATCATTATTTTAAATCATATTTATTTATTTAGATGCACAACCAAATATTTTTAGTATAACATATCTAGCATATGTCACACAGATAACGTTGAATGTGTATATTGATAATGCTATAAAATATTTTATATTTTATTCTGAAAATTACATCATGCTTTGTTTCATGGTACAATAAGGATATCTCTCTCACACTTCTTCTCTATTTCTCTTCCTCCCCGATTTCTCTATATCATTTTTTCTTTTACAGTATCTCCCTCTCTCTATTAACCAAGATAATGGCATATGTTGAATGATTGATTCCTATCTCTGCTCAACTTAAAACAAAACCACATCGGGTGTTCGAAGAATACTGGAATGACAACAACTCATTTGCTCAATTGATTATTATTATTATTATTATTATTACACCACATTTATATAGCACTTTTTTCATATATCTTATACGTTCAAAAGTGCTTTACAATCTGTTTAAACACAAAAAAGAAAATAGGAGATATAAAATACATGCAATGAAACCATCCACTGAAACTAAATACACCTAAAATAAGGTCAGAATATTATGCGTAGAGTGTTTATTCGTATGTGATGCAAGAAAAAGGCTTTTTTATCAGTCTTATCTGTATAACTTTTCAACGACAGCAATTTTGACCAGTATTACATTTAACATAAAAATACATGCGCGCTACCTATACGGAGATACGTTCAATACAAATAAAATGTATCAATTACCGACATTTATGCTCAACGGCAATGAATTAAGTACAGTGCTTAACTTATGCATAGAAATACATGTATCGAGTTATAAAATGCTAGTAAAATACATTAATCGAACTCTGATTTTAAAAAACTGTAATTCAGATTAACAATAATATATATTTAAAAACGTATATTATTTAGCGTTTGCATATTAAAACTTAAATAAGATATTACATATAAAGGTGAGAATTACACATGAATAGAACCCGTACTTCAATAAAAGGTTGTTTCTGTTTTTAACTATTTATTTAGAGAATTTAAATCAGTAAAAACCATAAACGATTTAAACAAATACTCTTTGGCTCAGTGGTTAGAGCATTGGCATATCACGCCGGCGGACCGGGTTCGATTCCGGGCCGGGGCGTGTTCGTTACATTGGTGGCAGCGGTAGGATAATGTCAACTGCCAGACCGGAGTTGTCTTACCCACATGTTTCCCAGGCTAAGTCTCGGGTCGAGAGTTCTCGGAGGGGGAAGTAATGTGACGATGCGTCGCCACGGGTATAAGAACAATATCTGACAACTGCGTCAGCGAGTCGACTCTTCGGCTCAGTGTTTAGAACATTGGCCTATCACGCTGGCGGACCGGGTTCGATTCCGGGCCGGGCCGTGTATATATACATATATTCTAATGAAGTTATCCAACAAAAAGTGAATGTATACCTTATAATGTAAGTAAACATTCACATTCAATGGTTTGCTACAAAATAATATAGTAAAACAGCATTTATCGGTTCAACTTTTTTCTTGTTAATCAAAATAGAATATGCATGTGACTTTCATCAGCCGAATTATTGAATTCATTTTTTTGCACAACTTTACATTTGTTTTCAAGGTATTCGTACATTCTTATATTTTAATTCATATTCACCCAGTCATATTATCATGACACCTAGCTAACGAGTCCTGGAACCAATCAAAGCTTTATTTTAAATGACTTTGGTAATGGTAGGGAGTGAAAATGAAGTTAATTCATACCTATATAAAATCTGGAAATCAATACAAGTTATCTTTAAATGTTTTTAGGAACGGTAGTACTACAAATCATGATTGCTGTTTTAGTTTGAACCAGATCCGAGCTGGTTTATCAGTGTTCCGGTGAAGAATATTCCACGCAAAATATCTGTAAACAGCCCTTTACCAAAGTAAATTTTCCGGACAAGGGCCGTATCTCCAGACTGCATGACCACTGTGGCTTGACACGAACTGCAGGTTTGATAGTCAGCATCACCTGAATAACACCTGCCATATTCTTTCCCTCCTACTATAACACTGGCAGAAAAGTAAATGCCGGTCTTAGTACACAGCTGGACAGTAAACATATACAGGCCGGACACTGGGGCCGTGAATATACCCGTACTGTTGTCGTAGGCGTTCCCTTCGTTCAGCAGATTAGTTGTGAAGATGATCGTGTCGCCTTTAGCAGGATTTAAGTGTTTCACATCACGGGCGTTGAAAGCCACTATTGTGGTTGTTCCGAAATCTAGATTATATACATATAACAAAATAAAATTTTAATAAACAAAACAATAAATATCAAAATAATAAGGATGGAAAATATATATATATATTTGGTTGATATTTAAGATTTTAACACCACTGTTACAGATATCTTGTCCATTCGTTGCTCAAAATTCATTACTAAGTTAAATTTGATTTTCATGCGTATTACAAAATAAAACATCAAATAGCAATAAAAAGGGGAGTGAAAAAGGTGCATATATATTGCTTGATATTTATAACTGAAGAAATAAATCTCTGTAAAAGATATCGTTTCTATTTGCTTCAAACAGTTTATCTCTTAAGGTTAGCGTCAATTTAAATGACTTTAATATTTTTTTTCACATTGTGTTTGCATTAGACATATACACAAATAGTACAACAATACTGCTATCTTAATCCGTAGAAATGCATGGATAATTTCCACTCAATTATTTTGATACCGAATTTACTAGTCATGGACCTGAAATTACTTCGCAATAGTTAGCTTACTCATATTACTATTTGTCGTTTTGCGAAAGAGACCAATGACATCATCATTGGCATCGACTTTCAAACAATATTCTTTAACAAAAACATTATTTTTTTAGCAATATATTTAAATTATGTATCATAATCAAATATAACGAAAAATATTAATCGTGATGTTTTGTTTCCAACATCAGCATATGCAATGACTAAAACACATATTTTATCATACGTTTGATTTGAATGAAATACACACATTGTTGTTACATAATTATAAGTACAGCCTACAGATATATTTGGAAAATGTACCGAAATCTCGTCGACGTTTCAAAAATAGCCTTTAAACCAATTTGCTTTGACGACTCGTACTTTCCTCAAATTTTCATTTTAATATCATTTAAGAAAAATTGTCAATGTGTTTAGAAAAGTGAATCTACTAACCTGATAAATTTCGGTTGATCAGTTGCATAAAATCAATGAAACTATGACGTAGTTCAGTAATCTGTCCTTCTTGACCACGGACAATGCCCAAAGTGTCGTCCTTCTGTTGTTCTACTAAGTTGATGATTTTAGCCCGCTCGGCCTCTGTATCCTTTATGATGTTCGTAACATCTCCAACAGCATCACTGAATTCCTGTCTCGCATTTGATAGTTCTGTTTTCATATTTACAAGTGAAGTCTTAACGTCGTTTTGCAGCTCACGCCACTCAAATTCCATTTTGATCAGCTTATGTAAAAGTTTTTCTTCGTAATCATACCTTGAGCACGCAGGCTCCATAACCACACAGCCCAGCAGCATACAAAATGTGAACACGCAGAAATGAGCCATGATTGTTATCTGACATGCGGCTCTTTCAGAATTGCCTTTATATCAGAGTCGGGGTGCGGATATTTTGAGCTATTAGTATGGTGACATATTACAGCCACCAATAAAATGTATTTAAAAAGATGAGGTGATAATTGAGGATTTTATATTATAATAATTATGAAAAACAAAGCAAAGACGTAGGTGAGAAATTAATCTAGTACGTTGTAACATATAGGACGGATGATTCAGATCGAGTCACCCGGACCTTTTTTTAATTTTGGCTATTTATTTGAACGATATTTCGATAATAATGGTAAATATGTTATTTCTTAATGCAGGAACAGAACAGTATGTATTTCAGTGCGGCACCTGTTATCTTGCGTGTTGCTATAGCAACTCAACGTTGTAAGAGTGGACCGTGTCCTAGTTCCTCGACTTTTAACGGATGGTTATAAACAGAGTCGTGACTAAGCAATTAATGTTTGACCGCACTGTAATTGCAAGTGACACTTGGCTTTCCTTGTTCAACCCGGAGACTACAGAACAACCTAGGCATTCGAAATCGCCCGAATATCCGACACCAAAAACGGCAAAGATTACCAAAATATGTGGCAGGCAGATGTATATCTTACTCGCCTATCGACACAGAATAATTCCATAGCAAGCTGTTACCGATATGGCAGAATATTTATGACGCCTACTAAAATAATTAAATCATATATTTTATCTTTTTTTTTCTTTTTTCAAAAATTTACATATAATTCAAGAAACACTCTTTGAAACTAATAGAGATACTGTATGTTAAATGTTATTTCCCGCAATAACTGAATTTATCATTTACGAAGCATGCGTACAAGAAATTTAGGCCCAGCATGGTCGTAGATGACATCATATTCAATCACACATAGCTGACGCAACTAGAATGGAGCTTTTCGGATAAGAACTGGTAGATTACCTTCCATACCCACCGGACCTCAACCCGAAGTACTTTCACGTATTCAGCCGGCGGTAAAAGGTACGAGGTGTGAGCCATTTGAAAACGTGTCACGTAACATACTGTCTAGCATCGAGCATTATAGTATGACATTTTGAGAGAAAAATACTTATATTACACAATATGACAGCGTTTTCTAAAAGATATGTAAAAGTTAAAGTACGGTATTGATTCTTTTTTACATGGATTGCTTAATCTACAATAGAAGTGTTGACATAATAATAGAATGTGTCGACAATGATAAAAAAAACATGTTTAGTAATATCTAGGCATGCTAATGCTACTAACACTTGATCATATTCATATATAAACTGGTTTTACTGCCTTGGGTGATTTGTGCGGAAGCAAATGATGTGACACGCTATTTATTTAGTGTCAATTTATTACGCCTATGAAATGGATTAATTTCATTGTACATGGACTTAGAGAGAACAATACTAATACTATACATAGAGGACACCATTTTCCAATAATTTATATAGTTAAAATAGAGTAGTAACTCTTATTTACATACATTATTTAATCAACAATAGAAGTGTTAAAATTATAATATAATGTGTCGACAATGATAAAAACATATTTAGCAGTATCTAGGCACTTTTATTTGGTCATATAACTAGTTTTCTGCCTTGTTTTATTTGCGTTGTTTTAGGGTGAATTCTAAAGTCTAGCATGGAGACTAGTGCAAGCCAATGGCGTCAAAAACTATTTATAGATTGGAATCAGAGAGGGAATGTTACCAGGCAGTTATTCAAGAGTGCCGCTTTAAGTAGTAGACATTCATGTTATAACAGTTTTGTGGACTTGCAGTTCCCGTAAGTGGTTAGAACGCCCGTTGCATATCCGTAGGTCGTAGATTTGAACACTGGCATAAAATTTCACGAAAATTTTGTTGTTCTAGAACTAGCTGGCACAGTTTCAGCTTTTGTGACCGAGTATGATATTATGCTACTTGTCTACGGTGTAAAATAACATTGTGACAGCTCTAAAAATGTCTCATGTAGACAAAATGTACCTGAAATTGTAGGTGGAAGTTTAACGCAAACAAACATTGATCCCTTTATAAAAAATACTTATTTAAATAAAACACACACACTCGTCAAAATAAGATGACCGACATATGCCACCATACAGTTGTTCTAAAGAACATGATGCCTGAGCATGAGAAAAGCTTTGTCTAAACTTTCACAAGATATCACATGACATATAAAACACCCTCTCCTATAATTGTTTAAGTATTTTATTTTTCTCAGAATAAGAAATGATGTCTGTTGTTTTATTTGCAACATATGTATTCGGTTTAATTCTACGCCTTTAACACAAATTAAATTACATGCAAGGTTTTATGGCTTTCGGAGTTCAAGGAAATGACTACTTATCTTAAATGATAGATGGCCAACTTTGCAAATTTATCAACCGTAATTAAGAAACGAAAAAAAAAGTCATTCGAAACATTTTACTTCTGGAATTTTAATTTAAGAGAACATACACAGAAACATCTTGTTCTTATTTAAAAGCCATTTATCGCAGGAAACTAATGATGCAAAATATGTTTATAGCTTTTTGATAGCTTTCTATGTTTCAAATAAACTTGATTTCATTTCGGTGGGCAAAGCATGAAATCAAATCATCTACATCAATCAAATCTCACGAACTTTGCTGGCTACATAGACAAACTGAAACGGCATAATAATTATCAAAAGCATTGAGGTAATTTTCTAGATCCTTATAGTAATATTTCTGAAATGAGGCGCTTAATTTTGCGTGTTCCCCTTGTTTTTTTTTAATATTTAATAAGCAGACTCTTGTGACTCATTCTATAGAGAACTGCATTGTAATTAGAAGGAGAAAAGTATGCTAACAAGCACAGAAATAATGTGTATCTGCTTATTTGCCTCATCAATGTTTCAAAACCATATCAGCATATTACATCATATAAGATTTAAACTGACATGGTATGACATAGATTTGATAGTAGCAATCGGAAGATTAGTTAAAGTCCTGTAATTGAACAAATCATCTGTAATTTACACAGACATAAGTATACTCTACTCATTCTGATCAGTGTATGAATTTAATTACAATTAAACTATGTAAAGGGATAGGATAAATGATTTGTAATCAGACAAATTCATTTCCTTTGGTGAGGGGTTTACATGGGGAACGGGGAATCGCTGGTTCCAAAACATATAAATATTTTAAATTTGTTTTGGTAGCTACCGATATGTACAGGATAGAGGATTGTTCCGAGACTGGTTAGTTCTATCATTCTAATTGCCTATGACGTTTTATCTCAGTTTGGCAAAGATATACCTATCTCAAGTACACACAGTCTCCAAACGTCTTGAATATTTTCGTTAAGAGGGAAATAATATATTTAAAGCGTTCAAAGACTTTGTGCTGGGACGTCAAGATATGCAGTCTTACTCGTTCAAGCTTACATTCCTTTGTACTCTATGTTTTAATATCCCTTTGTTTAATTCTTAAAAATAGGGTTGCGTTCAAGATAAGTAATGGCTTTAAATACACATACGCATGAATTTGCTTGGACGAAGAGCCAGTATATATAGAATTAATTTGAAACAGTTTGTTCACAATACATGTATTACAAACAATGGAAATTCGGATGACGTTTTCTTCAGCAATAATTACAAAATATGATGGTGATGAATAAATAAAACAGAAAAAACAAAATTGATAAACAGATAAAGGTTTATATGGTCACAGGTGTAATATAGACCTATTATTAACAAACACATATGTGTGTACATAACAATAGAACATTTTTATATTTATTTTTCGTATTAAAACTCCCACCATTTTTCAGCGAAAGAACACTGATTGACTGAAGTGATACATCAATATCATCATATGCACAAATGACAGTAAGTTCCATATTTTAGCTACATCTCAATGTTTCTTTCTGAATACGTTTAGGTGCCAACGGGAGGACTTATAGCTAGTGTATTAACACTATGTCATACAAATAGTAACACAACGATAACAGCCATGTGCATCCAATGGTAATCCTGCCACTTCCCATCCTTTGCCCTTGGCCGAGAAGTCGATTAATTGTCAAAATTGTCAATCAGAGTATAACATATATCATCTTATTGGCGTAAAAATACAATATTAGATCAGGGATATAGGACCAGTCACTGAACAAATATACAATACTGTTGTCTCTCTCTATCTTAAGATAGATTTTAAGAGAATTAATGAATTAAAAATATGCTTAGTTAATAATTTATCCAATATTATACTAGTGAGGTCGGCATTTTATTTTATTTCTATAGAAATACGCTTTGGATTATTGCCTTTCTCTCGTAATATTATTCCGATATTATATTTTATAATTAATTATGAATTGCCTCTCTCTCTCTCTCTCTCTCTCTCTGTTGATAAGAATTTGCTACTAATTACATGCTTAAGGTTATTACAGTGATTGAAAAATGGCGTATTTGTCCATATCTAATCAACGGGATTGTGTTCAAGGCAATGTATTTGATTACGCTTCTGTTATACAGGAGAACATTAACTGGGAACCCTGATACCACATAAGTCATAGATCAGTTTAAAACAAAGCAAAACAATTTAAATTAAAATCATTGCCTAATATCATCCCAACAAATTCCTTTTTACATAAAGGTCAAAAAAGCCCCACTATATGTACCAATTGAAAATGAAATCGGAAATTGAAAACATTTCTCCTTTCAATGCCTGTAATTGTTCTTGAATAATCGGGAAGCATATTGAGCGACTCACACGGGGAATGTCATACCAATAGCGGGGTGTGCGGAGATAAGTGATCTTAGGAGAAATATCTAATCCATTGTTATGCCTCTAAAATGAGGATTGCTATGTGATATATGATTCACACAAACCGCAAACGTAATAAAGGAAATATGTTTCTTATGTGACAAAAGTAATATTTTCTCTAGAAATCCGTATATATTGATCATCCCCCACTATAACCCAATGAAAATAGGACATTAAAATCTTGGTGTCAGCCATGAGTAGGTGAAATATGATTCACATACACCCTTGGTCTTATATACAAAATGTATTTGAATAAACTCATTTACAGATCTTACATTTTAAACAACCAACATCCGACCCTATCAGAACATGGTGTTTCAGCGAGGAAAAAGATAGAGTTCGTAAAAGATAACTAATTATTTCATTATGCAGCTATGTCTTTGTGTACTTGTGTAGCTGTGTAGTAATATAGTTGTGTAGCTGTGTACTAATGTACTTGTGTAGCTGTGTAGTGATATAGCTGTGTAGCTGTGTGATTATTTGGAATACGACAGAAATACATTATACCTCTTCTTTTTTCACATCTTTCTTTAAAAATACGGTTTTATAGCGCCGTAAATGAAAGCTGCAATTAAAACAAAATCAGATTTTTTTATTCATATTTCTGCATTTATTTATTCATAATAATTATTTATTGATGTATTAGTAAAATGAATTTCACTTTGAGTAGAATTAATATATCTTTTTTGTCGATGAAAATGACAGTAGTTGACAATAGTAAGGATAGAAGTAATAAAATAATAATGTTTATAAAAATACTAATAATGATTACAATAAGAACATAATGATTACATAAGTAAAAGTAATAATGAAAAGCTCCGCATGTACAATAAGAACACTCAAACCAGACATAATACGTTACAGCAACTACAAGCATGGGTAAGTTTCAGTAAGTTTGTTCATTTTTAATTTATCATCGAAGTTTCTTTGTTAAAGCTTATCCGAAGTTTGTATACTATCCAAAGATAGCAATCTTACAAAATTCCCTAAGATATTTTAAATAAAGCCATAGCGAATCATATATTGAAATGAGGTACTTTTATTAAAATTATTCATATTTACAGAATATCCTTTAATCATTGTTGATAAATACCTATTCATCAGTATTTGATTTTAATATTTTGAAATAAGCAATTAGTTTCCTCTCTATTCTATGGCATTTTACACATGTTTGATTTTGATATAAACCAAAAATTAGGAAATATATAAATAAGATTATTATTATTATTATTATTATTTAAAAAAATATAGCTCATTGAAAGAAATTTTTAGATATAATGGCAGCAAATACATTAAATAATATTACTCAAATTTTCTAAGCACCAAAAGTATACTTAGCCAAAAGAACTATTCAATCTTTATTTGGAAGTACTCTTTTTGTACTAAAATGGATATTTCTTTATTATTTAAAGGTAATGAATAATTAAAATATTAATAATTTAGTTTATATATATAATGCTTCAGTCTTGGGGGATTATTCAGAAATTTGAAACATCAAGCATTACAGATCAGATCTATTTTCAAACATATTTAAACTATAGATCTAGATCTAGCCTATATAAAAAGTGAAATATTAAATTTGTTATTTACTTAAAAGTATTGAAATTATTTCATATGTATGACTAACCCATCATATTACAAATAGAAAGTAGTTCTATATACGTAACTGTAGAATACTGAATCATTCACTTACTGCTTCTGTTTCCTTGCAGTAATCAAAATATTAGAATGAACAGAATCTAGTTTTTTTTTCTTATTATTACTTTAATTTTAATATTTATCTGGTATGAGATCTATAAAGTTAATTTTATGCCAAATGGTACACATTAGAAAAATAAGATCAGACAACACATTTTTTTCGGTGAAATTTGCGAACGTGACATGCTATTTATAGTAAGCGCGCGGACCAAATTGAAACCACCCAGACCGAAAATAATATATTGATGTTATTTGGCATAAAATAAACAGGATGTGGTCTACAAAGCATTTTATGCTTTATTTATACAAGGTCCGAAATTTATTCCAGTGTTAATAAGAAACTGAAAGTAACAAAAGCGCAGTTTATATCCGACAGTAGGCTAAATAGTCAGGGGCACGGAAACTAACAAACTTGCAGATTCGTCGTGTTCCCACTGTATTTAAGCACTGTCCGGCATATTTTGCAGCCGACCCGGTTTTCGTCCATCACTTCGCCTTTTTGAATATAGCCGAAACTCCCCCACACTTTTGATTTGGCTTTTTTATTAGCCACTATGACGAAGTCGTCGTCTGCTTTTCCGCGACCCGGCATTTTTTTCACTACGGGACATTGATATCGCATTCGAGTAATACCCTATCCCCCTCTGGCTTGTAATTGATGCTGTGTCGCCTGGGCGCTTGTAAAAATGTTTCAGTGCGCAAAGTAAGCGTCCCGTGACTATTACGCAACCATGGCATGTCAACAAACATTTTCAACGAATATTATAATAATACTATCGATTGTTGACTGAACTATCGCGATAGTTATCGATGGATGAGTTTGGTATCGATTTATTACCATCGGAGCTGCATAGATCGCGATAAATCGATAAGTCGACTTATTGTTACACCTCTAGTAATTGGGTCTTGTTTTTTAATCGATTATAATAAATAATGTCAAAATAATAAGTTGCAGAACAGAACACGTTTTACTTTCGTTGTTGTTGTTTAGAAATTTCAAAATTAAGATCTCATGTTTTAAAATGTTTGCAATAAATCAAACGTATGTGATTGTAAAGGGTAGTTGTGAAACTTCATGAGTAATGGACAAATATAACAGAAGATGTAGCTATTTAAATAAGTGACACAGGATATGTTGTTCTTAGCAACTTTGAGTTGTATTTATAATCAAGGAAATAAGATATTTCTTTAAAACATAGATATGAATATATTTCTGAAATAATTACACTCAATAGACTATCCAGAAATACAAGAGCATATCCAATGATTATATATATATCCTTAACAAATATTAGATTTGGACTATCGAATATTTTTTAAATAATCTCTCCTGTAAAAGCAATTTAAGTAGCAAATCTAAATAATGTCATTCTAGTTAAACATTTAATCATATTTTTTTCCAGAATTCATAAGTTTCATGAAAAGAATTAAATAACCTTATAGCAAACGGGTTTTTACCTCCGGGTATGCACACAGTATGTAATTTTATCAAACAAACAGTTATAATATCTTAAAAACAACCTTTTTGAAACAACTTTAACCTTACTTAACGTTGTACATGTGTTATTTTGCTGCTTTATATTCTATTTGTTGTATTAATATGAGGCCTCGGCAATATTTTGTATTAATTTTCCAGTGAAGAAGAGTCCTTGATAATTAGACGTATAGAGCCTCTCAACATTACTGTGCGAGTCAAACCTTCGGACATGGGCCGTGTCACCGGGCTTCATGACCGCTATAGCTTGGCACGATTTACATGGACCTGTGCCATCATCATATAAATACAACCTGCCATATTCTTTTCCCCCAACTAAAACACTGGCAGCAAACGAATGTGATTGCTTAGCACACAGTTGTACGTTAAACAAGTATAGGCCGGATACAAGTGCCGTGAATATCCCTGTTCTATTGTCATAAGCGTTCCCTTCGTTCAGTAGGTTTGTAGTAAAGATGACAGTCTCGCCGGTAGCCGGGATAAGGTGTTTCATATCACGAGCATTGAATGCCACCATCGAGGTTCTTCCGATATCTATAGGATATATATAACAAAACATAACTAATCAAATCGCAAACAAAGAAATGAACACGAATAAATATTCACTTGGTATTTAAGATATTTACATCAAACTCATATATATTCATGAGGCTTTACTTATTATTATAATAGTTATTTAGATTTTTCAAGCAGCTCGTTCACAGATGGTCATTGATTATGATTGTTGTTAATTATATGTGTACATTATGTATATTAATACCCATCTACAGACGCATGGTCACCCAAAGCAACATTTCGTGACAGTAAAAACTAGTGTTTTCTCCAGTACTTGGCAATAGCGTTACGAACGGTATTGAACCTATTTTTAGAAATGCTTTTTGTGTGACTGATCACATTCGTTCTGTGCGCATGCGCTCTCTCTACAGGCTTAACAATTTATAACATTTACGAAGCCACCTCCCGGAACTGGTGAAGAAGATCGAGTCAATTGGTACCGTAAGCACCTGCTTCGGAGGGGGGTGTATACCGTATTCTATATTAAACCGATTTCCCTGAAGTGGTTGTTTACGGAAATGGCGTTTACACGTGCAGAATGACATACACTTGCCGAGTGTATTTTTTTAGGAAACAAAGACTTATTCAACATTGGCCAGGGGAAGAAGACGTACTTTTTTCTAATATTTACTGATCATCTGCGAACATGTTGTTTTAAATTAAATAGGTATACAGTAACAAAGTTGCATGGTGTTGTCCTTTGGACACAGTTAAGCTTTCACATCACGCTCACACTACCTCAGCAGCTGCTTCGTGATTATGAATTGTTTAACTTTTATGGTTCAAATATTGGTAAGAACATATACACGAAAATTCTACATATAAATTAATTCTATTTGAAATATTCTTATATATAAAGGTAACATTAAAATACCGCTAGCCTAGAAGAGTTCTTTAAGAAAAATGTTTAGTGAATTTGGTTAACAATATTGAAATATTTACCTGACACATTCCGCTTGACTTGTTGAATGAAATCAAGGAGATTATGACGCAGTTCACTTGTTTGTTCTTCTTGAGCAAGGAACTTGCCCAAAAGTGTCCTTCTTTTGTAGTGCTACTATGTTCATAATTGTATACTGTTCAGCCTCTATATTTTCTACCTGGTTCATTATGTTTGCCACTTTGCTATCGATGCTGCTCCCATTTCTTTAAATGAGGATCCCATATCTTTTTGTAGGTTTTATCAGTCCATTTCCATCTTTATAATTTTGTATCGATACTTCGAACACTCGAGTTCCATTAACACAAAACCGAAAAGCAAACATACTGCAAATATGCACACACAGAGAAGAGTCATGACTGTAATTTGAAAAGCGGTTATGCTTGGATTGCTTTTTTATCTGAAATGTATATGCAACTATTTGAACATGATTATCTTTGGATAAACAGTAAAGTGATATATAAGTTCCACCAATAACATTTTATGAAAACATATTTGCCTGGATTATTTAGCATTCGATGGTAATTTTCAGAACATATATCTTGTAACTTACCGTGAAGAACACCTTAACAATTCTTGAATTAATACATTCACCACTCCATACATAGATAAAAAATAGTTATCATAATAATAGTGTTAAGATATGCGCACAAAAAGGCGGATGATGAATAATAACACAGTAAAGTCTGCGTTTGTGATCTTCTTTATGTATCAATTTCGGGCTTTCTAATAATGCAAATTTTCATATAATTATATTTTTTATCTCAGAATCAGAATCAAGACAGACTTGCAGATGTATAGGTCATGTTATTTCTATTTACATGAGGAAATCTTTGTCTAAAATCTCGTATGAACACACAAGACACATAATGTAAGTTTATGTCTGTACTTTTTTGTTTGCCATATACTGTAAATTTTGTTTTATTCCACGTTAATGTCGCAAATAACAACGCATTAACTTTATATCTAAGACTTCGTGGTTTCCAGAGCATGGGGAAAAGACTACTTATCTCAGGTAACAGATGGTCAACTTGGCATATTTATGTTCTGTAATTAAGAAACGAAAATTAATAAAAGAGGTTCAAGTCAACTTATTTTACGTGTTTAAATTTGCAGAACTAAAACAGACATCATTTTCTCATGTACAATATAATTTGTCACAGGGAATTATTGAAGCAATATATGTTGTTTTTCTTTTTCCTTTGTTTCAAATATAATTATTTATTTATCAAGAGTCAGGCGGTGAAATTAAATTACTTGCATTTATCATACAAATTCTACGTTTTTTTTCTGGCTATACAGGACCAAGGACATAGGATAATGATGACCAAAGTATTAAGATATTTTGTTAGATGCTTAAATTAATTTCCATTAAATGAGATATATATTCTTCGAGTCACCAATGTTCTGTTAATAAACAAGTTCCTGTGTCTCTTTCTTTGATTATTGCACGATAATAAGAAGGTAAAAAACATCGCGCTGTGGATAGGTATGTTATGTATATTAATCGCGCCGACACGAGCATCATCAGTTTCATAATAAGCCCAAAATGACTGCATATATGCTTGTATGCCAATTTAATGTTCCAAACCGTATCAGCACATTGTACCATATAAGCCACAAACAGACATGGCCTAAGATATATATGAAGTAGCAGTTTACAGTCCTGCAAAATATTATGGAGTCTAAATCTCCGTAATATAGGCTGGTCTTTGGTTTGATCCACGTCTGAAATATATCAATGTTGTAAAATTGTTTTCGTAGCATCCGATTTCAATTTCGTCCGAAAAATAGAGAGTAGTTCCGAGAATAATTGATCGGTGTCAAAATGAGGCGACCGTATATTGTGTTTTGTCATTCAAACCTCTTATGGTGTGCTATTGCAGTAAGGTAAAACTGGCCTGTCTCAGGTACACGCAGTCTCCAAACGACTGAAATATTGTCATTGAGAGGAAATAACTAAGAACAAATTATACGGGTCAATTTCATTAACAGCATGTAATGTTATAGCTTTCAAAGAAAATGTGTTCCAACATTGTTTCATTTAACTGGAACATCAAGATAAGCAACCAAACGCGTACAAACTTGAATTCCTGGTGGCTATACACTTTTTTTAACATCCCTTTGTATCTTCTTAAACGAGGGAGTGTATATTTTAATAGGCATGCGTGATAAATCATGTATTAAATTAAACATGTGTTTCGTTTTGTTTTGACGAGTGAGCCGGCATGTTTATGTAAACTTAATTACAGGTAGTTTGTTAATAATTATAATGGACTTTCACAATATTACAAACATAGGAAACATACGTGTTGTGTTCTTCAGTAAAAATTACACGACATAAAGGGGGAGACTTAATACAACAGTGGAAACATAATTGATGAACAAATGAACGTTTGTCATTGGCATAATATGGACTTAATATTGATAAATAAATATGCATCAAGACAATGATAATTATTATTATCTTTCCTATTAAAACTTCCTCTACTATTCACCTGACTGAGTACTTATTGATTAAACTCGATATATCACTTTTCCGTATCATCATATACACAAATGAGAGTATTTTAAGTTTAATATTTTAGCTGCATCGCAATTTATCTTTCTAAATACGTATAAGTGCGTTCGAGAGGACGGACCGTCTGTAAACGAATGAATTGTCTCGAAAGTAATCACTTCGTCCTACAAATATTAATTTGCTGTGTATGAAATAGGGAACCCATCTGCATTCTGATTATTCACCATCTATCCCTTGCCCTTGGCTGGGAATTCCTTTTATTGTCCCCATTGTCCATAAATGTCCAAAGCATGTAAGCTTATCAAAGGACAAACATCAACAATAGATTTTTGATTTAGGAAAGCCGCCTCTGAGTAAATCTATACTATTTGGAAAACAAGAACAGATATAGGATAAACAGAAAAAAGATTGATACATATCTTCAAACGTGTAATGGATTAGACACCAGTAGTTTGTATATTTTCATTAAATTCAATACGGTACAATTAGGTAAAGATATTGTTTTCTTGGTGACATTTAATTAATGAAAATTAATTGATTAGTTTACATGTTTTCACCCTACATTTTTCGTTTCGTGTATTAATTTTAGCTTTGGAATTTATGGTAATTGTAAATTGTTTAATGCAATACATACAATTTTGGAAGAATAACATTTCTAAGACATTTTTACATAACAAAGATGGACTTCCCTCCCGATTCCCTGGGTCAAGCAATATATAAACAGAGACAAGAATGAAATTCTAAAAACAAAATGTTTGTTTTTTATGATGTACATTGATATAAAATAGTTTATTCGATTGTATCTTTAGTTAATTCAACAATATCCAATAGTGTGTGTTTAGGTTGTTCCTATTGTTCGCTTTCATAAAATAATCCATGCCTTGTGACGATATCCATATTATTAAATTGTTTATTGTTCATAATGTAGCACGTATTTGATTCCACCTTTCATATTGTTCTTATGATGAGTATTTCCATTCCAAAATAATTCTCGAGGAAATATTTCATATTTCCAATAATAACGTAGACGTTTTATTGTAGAACCAGTGGTTTGCAAATTCATAATTCATATTATATTCCGAAATCTCCATTTACCCGCATTACTTATTATAAAATTCACAACATTTAGGCGAATCATTTAGAGATTTTGACAGTTTTACAATTGTGTTCTAGGTTAAATCCCTTATGTAAATTAATATAACACCATTTTCAAATAACTTGGAATTTTACCAGGTTATAATTATTATTTAGACTGCAGTGCAAGCGCAAACAGCTGACACCCGAATTAAATATGAAAATCGACTCGATCTCTGATTTTTCTGCCTGTGATTAAACGGCTCATGATGACATAACAAGATCTGCTCTGAACACACACTTCCCACGCACTTGTTTTGCTAAATATAAACAGTGACATGGGAAAATAATTAAATCGTAAGGTACTTTTAACATCAAAATAATCAAATCAAAATACGTCGAGGGGTAAAGAAAACATAAAATTGCATATAGTTTGTACTTTTAATAGTACTTAATTATTTACAAACAAATACACATGCAAGACAAGGCAAAGCGTGGGATAAACTCACAATATATAACGAATATCAAACTTAAACTAGTATAAGCTAGTAGTAATTTCCTCTTTTCTATACTATTCTTAACTGTGTTTTTTTTATTCGTTTGCTTGTTTAACGTCTGACTGACTGTATTTCACACATTTGTAGACTTAAATAAAAAAATATATATAATGCATCACGTAGTAGACAAGCAGGATGATACCAAACCCAGACACATACTCTTGACACTGGACCAAACAGACCTGAAACTACCGTTTTTGCTGAGCGCCAGTCAGAATGGAGATATTCAAGTATCAGTTTAACGAATTAAGTAGGTTGCGGTCGGATAGTGTACCAAAGACCTCAAGGATACAAGACGAAAGCTCTACTTAATCTGCTTCAAAATGTGTAATAAAAAGATATGATTTTAAAACATGACAAGTTTAATATACAACCCAGTTATGTTAATTGTACTAATCAGCTAATGTTGTACAAACAGCAAATGTTAGGTAAATATTCGATCTTTTTTCCGATATCAAAAACAAATTCTCATTCGATTATTAAATACTGCAAAGGTTTGCATAATTGTGTCCTTATTCTTTGAGAGATACTATAACATCTGAAATGAAATCCACGCCAATTATAAAATCACCTCATTATCCATGCCGATAAAACTATTTTCCTTCAAAACACATAAGCCTCCGTACGAACACCAAATCAATTTATTAAAATTCATTTCATAGACCAATTTTATTACCGATCCTTCTTTTCATATGATATGAATAGAATCAACAAGTGTTAAATCAATCATACAACCAACAGATTTAGCGAAAGCCCATTATACTAAAAAATGGGTATTTACTTCATAGCTAGCTTTAAATCATTCCATTGCGACAGAGATGTTATAATTCAAACGAGGTAATAGGACATCCAGAATGCTTCCTGAAGCGTTAAACCTCTTCGCCGGATAAAAGCAAAACAAAAACATCGGCACGTGCATTAAATGATGACCTGTTGATTGAACATTAAAGAATACTAAACTATAGGTTGGTTGTCATAAAAATGTTTCGTAACCCACTATCTTTAATCTATTTTGATACTTTATTAATTAATTTCTTTATTTAATAATGTATACATTTACACAGTGAAATGAATTTGTTTGCCGAGTTTCTATTAGCATGTAAAATCGAATGGAAGACAACCCTTCGCTGTTATTTTTCAATTTCCGTACGCAGCGATCTCCCCTTATATTTGGTACGTTTACCAGTCAAAGGTGTAAACGTTTGTATCAATGCAGTTCTCTTCATTAGTATCTGAATAAAATAAACAATATTTAATTTAATATTATATTTTTTTTTCTTCTCTTCTCTCCACACTTTCTCTACTTCTACTAGTACTCGTACTACGCATTATTCAATCACACAGACTAAAGTTTATATATAGAAGAATATTTATCGGACAGGTCAATCCCAGAAATTCGAAATTTATTTGTTTACACATTTCAAAGTATGAAAATAAATTATACTAACCACATATGTTGATGATGATCACGGACAAAAAAATGGAATGTAAAAATTAAATAGGAAAATTTGTACATGTATATAAATCAAGTATATCGATAGAAATATATTTAATTTGAATAATGAATGCTGAAAACGATAATGAAAAAAAGACAATAATGATATCAGGAATATTATTTATAATGATAATAATAATACCAATTATCATATCAATATTGATAAATATAAAATTAGCACTACCAATAATGACACTGTTTATTTAAAAAAAAAATGGTATCATATTAAGAATAGAACCGATGTTGATAAAAATAATCAAATATTAATTATAGAATTAATAATAATTACAATATAGGTATTCATCAATGCGATACTCACACCTAAGACCAGACATATTGCATGTATGTAAAAGCAACCACAAATATGTGTTTATTTTAGTTTATTTGCTTGGATTAAACGTCCTACTGACTATGCAATAGGAGAATTTGATTTTAGAAAATAATTACAAATAGTGCTGCCTTATCACGACATAAACAAATTGCATGATACTAAACCAAGGATTTATTATCCTGACATTGGGCTAACCATTCCTCGAACTGCCAGTATGTGCTGAACGCCCAGCAAGTGAGATATCAATGTTCAATCGACAAACGGGACAGGCACAATACTGCACATGAAAGTCAATCGTGGATTATGGCAAAATCTAACATGTAAATAAAGGAGATATCATCGTTAACAAAATCAGTGCATCGCCAATACTCCAGCATCTTATTAAAAGTGAAAAAAATAGGAAAAAGATATACATTTCTAAGTGTGAGTTCTTACAGGCGATGTAGTCTCGATAGGGTTGTTGGACGTGATTTGACCAGTTATACACGGGATTTGCGTGCATGATATGGTTGTGGTTCATTCAGCGTTGAGATAGCGATGAGTGCTGGCGGTTAAATTTAGGATTGGTATTATAAAAGAGTGACCTCTGAGACACCAAAGAAATGTCACTTTTGTTTCATAGGTAAAGCGGGTGGTTTTATTTTTCTACGAGTAATACACTCATAACCGTCTTTTAATATTGAAAAACGACTTAGCTCGATAAGACTGTGTGCGATAGAGAGGTTATGACACTTTTATAATCCAGTGATGAGAGTTCGATACTCAACGGGATCACTATAGTTTTCGCTAGTTGTTTTTTTTTCCTTTTCTAAATTTTATCATTTAAGTTTATGTTTTATTATTCTATTCATTTTAACTAATTATATCAAATTATACGCGTATTAAAAATGACATTAGACATTTGCCGGCTGCGCCTGTCTCTGATCCAGGCTTCTCAGTGATTCCTTAATGATTAAATACAGTAATATTTACATTCAATTTGCAAAATACAAAAAAAAGGAACACAACCTGCCATATTTTTCCCCCAACTAAGACACTGGCAGCAAACGAATATGATTACTTGGCACACAGTTGTACGGTAAACAAATATAAGCTGGATACAGGGCCCGTGAAAATCCATGTTCTATTGTCGTTCCCTTTGTTCAGTAGGTTTGTTGTAAAGATGACAGTCTCGCCGGTAGCCGGGTTAAGTTGTTTCACATCACGAGCATTAAATGCCACCATCGAGGTTCTTCCGATATCTACAGGATTAATCAAATCGCAAACAAAGAAGAAATGAACACGAATAAATATTCACTTGGTATTTAAGATATTTACATCAAACTCATGTACCATTGTGAAAGATATCTTGTCAATATGCTTCTCTAATTCATTTATACATTTACGAAGTTTAACGCCCATTTACATGCTTTCACAACGTCTAAAGTCAGTATATATGCTGCTGATATATAAATATTACTGCAAAATGCTTTTTTTACTTCGAACGCTAGTGGCATTACACCCAGTCTCATTTTTTGATGCAAGTTTACAAGTAATGGAACTGACTTTAATTTGTCACAAGAATTATTTTGTGTTTGGCAAATGAAAACATAGCGCCACCTAAGGCGCTGACGTTCAAACCATTGCTGGTATTAACATTAGTTTTGGTTGATAACATTATTACTATTATTATTAACAATTATTATATATCTCCATCATTTTTTTTTCAACAGGATCAGTTTTCTAAAGAAAAGAAGTAGTAAAGACATACTATATTCACGGTTAATTCCATTCACGGGATCAGCAATATGACTACAGTAGAACCTCGTTAAATCGAAGTCTTTGGGACCAAGCTGAAAACTTCGAAATAACGATTATTCGGATTAAAAATCCGATGGAAATTTCAGTTTGTGAGCGTGCATGTCTGCGTTTTCATTACCGGTGCATATTGTGGAAATCGTTTTGCCATGAAAACCACCTATTAGGTGTACGTATATACTGTTTGCAAGTTATGAAAAGTAATGAAAATATATCATGATCTACTTAGATGCTTCTCATGAACATAATCATTCTACCATGTCAAACAATGATACATATTTTTACCGTCGATATGCTGCTTCAGGTAGCGTCGTTTGCCGGTGACGAACGCTATGATATGGAATGTACTAAGGATCTGACACCTGGGTTTATCTTCTGGCACGTGCATATTATGCAACCTGTCAGACATCGATTAGCAATAATCAACATTTCCGGTGGGTCACACGTTGCCCAACCCAATCTCGAAAAAAGGTGTGAAAAACTTGCCTGAGCCATCACTCCAATTGCCTCCGCAAAATAAACTTGGTTACTGACCCGGATACTAATGATAATAAGAACGATAATTAGTTCACGAAAATTTATGAAATTTGACTTCGAAATAAAAATTGAAAAATGTACATTAATTGCGACCTCGGGACCGGAATTTTACTTCGAAATAGCGAAAAAATCGAAATAGCGAAATTCGGATTAAACATTTTATTTTTAGTTAAAATAAGAAGGGAAGAAATCGGGACCGAAAATACACTTCGAAATGGCGAGGAATTTGGTTTAACGATGTTCGTTTTGGCGAGGTTCTACTGTATTTTCCCCTAAATTTAATTTTACCAAGTTGCGATTAAATGCATTGATACATTTTGAAATAGATACGAGACCGTGCCATTTCTAGCAAACGTTAATTCGTGCAATTGCACTGTTAAACATATTCATATATCTCATGAGAAAGAACATATGTAATAACACACTTATTTCAACAGGTAATATTGGATGAAATTTGAAAGCAAAGCGCAAGCGGGAAACTATTGTTTTATATCCATTACTGTCTAGAACTGGAATAAAATATGAACTGAAAGTTGGGACTATAAGTAAGATATAAGGAAGCTATATAATTAGTTACATAAATGTTTAATTTAATTGTATGAATTGCAGAGTACTAGTAAATAAAAGTATAAGTTTTTTTTATTCAGGAGGCTTTACTTATTATCATAATTGCTTTTTAGATTTTTCAAGAAGCTCGTTCACAGATGATCATTGATTAAGATTGTTGATAATTATATGTGAACACTACGTTCATCAATACCCATCTACAGACGCATGGTCACCCAATGCAACATTTCGTGAGAATAAAATCTAGGGGTTCCTCCAGTACAGGCAATAGCGTTACGAATAGTATACACTTGCAGAGTGTATTGGTTAGGAATCAATGACTTCACCAACATTGGCCAATGGAAATAAGACGTAATTTTTATCTAATATTTACTGATCATCTGCGAACATGTTGTTTTAAATTGAATAAGTAAACAGTAACAAAGTTGTATATTGTTGTCCTTTGAGACAGTTAAGTTTTCACATCACGCTCACACATACCTCAGCATCTGTTTAATTTTTATGGTGAATACATATACAGGAAAAGTTCTACATATAAATTATTTCTACTTGAAATATTCTTATATATAAATGTTAATTCAAACTTCCTTTGGCCTAGAAGAGTTCTTTAAGAAAAATGTTTAGTGAATTTGGTAAACAATATTGGAATATTTACTTGACACATTCCGGTTGACCTGTTAAATGAAATCAAGGAGATTATGACACAGTTCACTTGTTTGTTCTTCTAGAACAAGGAACTTGTCAAAAGTGTCCTTCTTTTGTAGTGCTACTAGGTTCATAATTTTATTCTGTCCAGCCTCTGTATTTTCTACCCGGTTCCTTATGTTTTCCACTTTGCTATCGATTTCTGCCCCCATTTCTTTAAACGAGGTTCTCATATCTTTTTGTAGTTCTTTCCATTCCATTTCCATCTTTATAATTTTGTATATTTTTTTTTCTTCGAAATCATACTTCGAACACTCGGGTTCCATAAACACAAGACCGAAAAACAAACATATCCAAAATGAGTACACACAGAGAAGAGCCATGACTGTAATATGAAAAGCTGTTCTCCTTGGATTGCCTTTTTATCTGAAATCGATGTGCAAATATTTGAACATGTGCATGTTTGGGTAAACAGTATGGTGATATATAAGTACCATCAATCACATTTTATGAATAAAAAATATTTGCGTAAACGGCGCCCTTCCAATCTAAGTGATAATGATGATTATTTTTTAATAAATTTTGACAAATAGATGTTGTGCATTGATGTACAATGGTTAAAGAGAATAAACAATAGCTATTCTTGCAGAAATATTATTTGGTATAGTGAATTGATTCAAGACAAACTAACTTCAGGCTGGAAGCCAAGTCAGACAGAAAATGATGCCCTCTAATTTGGAAGTTTACGGCACCAAGTATATAACATTTGTTCGATATTATAGATGAATCAACCCTGGTTGCGATCCCTAGTCGAAACAAAAACGTGTAAATAATGTTGGTAGATTGCAACTGAGCGCTGTGTATTGGCCTTGTTTCAGAATAATGTGGCAGGAGCAGACACATGAAGTGGGCAATTGGTTGTATGGAATGGTACGTGTTTTTGTTTGCCGTGTTTGTCGGTCACAACATATATTCATATATTACATTTCACTACAATTTTAAATGGTGTAATGAAAATTTCTTTATCTCGTCAGTATATTAACGACAGTCTATTCAATATTAATATTTATAATAATTTAAACATACAGTTTTTCCATCCGGTTAAATATTTTTCGCCGAATGAAGTATTATAGGGAGAAATGGTTGAAAGAAGCTATCAAGCTGGTATGTCGTAGGTTTGAACACTGACATTCACATCCACGAAAATTAAACTGATTTAACTCCATTGTGTTTTGCACGTAGTTTAAACTTGCTGTTGGCATAGAGTCAGCATATTGTGACCGGGTAAGGTATTATGACACTTGTCAGC
>CM037791.1:6209844-6259844 GCA_021229015.1 Solen grandis | reverse complement strand
CTCCACTTTCCTGATAGAAACAAAAAACTTTGTGACTGAGTTTAGATTGAAGTTGAGAACCCACCCAAAGTCCATTGTCTGAATTGCTTAGGTCATCCTCGAGTCAATTTGGGCAAGTGAAATTTTAAAAGAAATTACAATAGATTATCATCTGGAAAAGTACCGGTTCAAATTGGGAGGAAAAAAAGGCTAATAAATCAAATTCATACTTTTCATTATCTATAGCAGGGGTTTGTTTTATTGTAAATATTTATCAGGAAAAAGTCTACATATAATAAAATCTAGTCCTGTTACTGTATGATTGTTTTTTGCATTTTCTAAGAAAATTGAGATATACATGTACGAAAAATGAAAAACTTGCATATTTTACAAAATGTTTCTATATATCATAATTGTATTTTGTTCAGAAATTGGAAAATGCACAAATATACAACTGCCTCAAACTACTTTAAAATGAAGGAAAAAAAACAAGAGGGCCATGATGGTTCCTGAATCGCTCACCTGATTATAAATGAGCAATATATGTTGGATTTTTCATATTGACCTTCTTTTTGACCCCACATGACCCACTTTTGAAATTGTCCAAGGAAATTCAGGCCTCTAGAGTGTTAACAAGGTTTTTCTAAGATTTGACCTCATTACCTACTTTTTGACCCCATATGACCCAAATACAAACTTGTCCAAGATTTTATGGAAACAAACATTCTGACAAAGATTCATGAAGATTGGGCCAAAAATGTGGCCTCTAGAGTGTTAACAAGGTTTTCTAATATTTGACCTCATGACCTACTTTTTGACCCCACATGACCCAAATTCGAACTTGTCCAAGATTTTATGGAGAGAAACATTCTGACCATGTTTCATGAAGATTGGGCCAACAATGTGACCTCTACAGTGTTAACAAGGTTTTTCTAAGATTTGACCTCATGATCTACTTTTTGACTCCACATGACCCAAATTCAAACCTGTCCAAGATTTTATGGAGACAAACATTCTGATCAAATTTCATGAAGATTGGGCGAATAAGATGGCCTCTAGAGTGTTTACAAGGTTTTACTAAGATTTGAACTTGTGACCTTTTTCACCCCACATGACCCAAAATCAAACTTGTCCAAGAATTTATGGAAACAAAGTTAACATTCTGACCAAGATTCACGAAGATTTGGCCAAAAATGTGGCCTCTAGAGTGTTTCCAAGGTTTTTCTAAGATTTGACCTCATTACCTACTTTTTGACCCCACATGACCCAAATACGAATTTGTCCAAGATTTTATGGAGAGAAACATTCTGACCAAGTTTCATGAAGATTGGGCCAAAAATATGGCCTCTAGAGTGTTAACAAGGTTTTACTAAGATTTGACCTCATGACCTACTTTTTGACCCCACATGACCCAAATCAAACTTGTCCAAGATTTTATGGAGACAAACATATTGACCAAGTTTCATGAAGATTGGCCTGAAAATATGGCCTCTAGAGTGTTAAAAAGGTTTGTGATGGCAGGGCCATCACAAAAGCTCACCTTGAGCACGTTGTGCTGAGGTGAGCTAAAAACCACTCGATTGTTTGATGTTATGAAGCAATGTTTTGTAACTCTAGTTATAACTCCGTTCTCACCTAACCAAACATCTGCAAACTGTCCACTGCCGATCCGTTTCACCAGCAGCACTGCCTCCCGGGATGTTGAAAATTCATCCTCCTTCTCGCGGTCATGTGCCCATGTCAGTGACCTTGGCTTTCCACACACCTGGCTCAGTTTGCAGCACAGCCCATCTGCCGTCTCTGTTAACACATACCAGAAATTTCATAATAAAAGTTCTATTTAGAATGTAAGTCACCACTGTGATATTCTGACTTTTAAAGGAATGGTTTAAAGGGATGGTTTACATTGAACCTAAAGACTGGGATGGCTTTAAACTACAGCCTTATTTACAGTGTCTCAGTGTAACTCTACATCTAGTACAATATGCACAACAAAAGCGGACTACTCCTGCTGCTGATAAGCAGTTGGCGGAGCAACTGACCAATGGGCCTTTGGGCACTGCCCACTACAACCATCAAATTCAGGTGACTAACCAAATGAATATGAAGCAAAATGCTGTGATAAAAGTCTAAATTTTAACTTTTTTTACTTTTGTAAATGGTAGTAAATATATTCTAATACACTATGTAAAGGAAAATCATGTTGGGGCTATCTTTTACATGATTGTAGTGAGAGGCAGGATCGTAAATCAGTTCTATTGATTGTACAGCAGTGACAATGGAAGTAGAGTAAGTACAAGAACCAGTGAGAACACATCTAACATGGTAAGATACTTGTATTTTAATCACCCCCCTTTCAGTGACCTGGAAGCCCCTTTCTAAAAACCTAATGAAGAGTACAAGAAGGGTTCTTTGGACTGCTGAAAGAAGAGTGACCGACAAAATTGACAGACAGGCGATGGAGAAGTGATCTCTCTGTGTCACCGCTTCATGCAGCAGGCCTCATAAAAAGACCATTACTATCTGCATGCTAATATTAAGAACTACATTTGTATAACCTGCATTGATACCAGCTACAGTAACTCTGTCTGGTTTTTATGTTGTTTGTAAATGCTGTTAGGTGATGCCAGTCACGAAGTAAATTAACTCTAACACCAGTAGGGAAGCAGTTTCCACTGATCTCACTTGACAGTTCTTTGGTTTGAGCACGAAAATGTCTTGTAAGACAATAATTACAAATAGAATATTTCTATTTAAGCTGTATCTATTTATTATTAATACTCTTGGAGACTCTACAGTTAATTCAAGGAGAATTTTCACCATAGGTGATTTGAACATCTCTGCTAGCGCTTTGATCATCCAAAACATGTCTGTGACTATTAGATATACAATAAAAAGATAAAGGAATAATAGACAAAAGGATGCGAGGACTGACAGCCTCCTGTACACCTGCCTATGTTATGTCAATATTGCAATTTAGAATGTGACTCATGGAAATGTGTCTACAGTCGATATTCAATATATCTATGCTATTATTATCTGTTCTTCATATACTATTTTCTACATGAGAAAACTCATTTATGTATTTGTGTGTCAGAGAGAGAGAGAGAGTATATCAAAAACTTCTGAACATATAAACTAATACAGATTTATATTATCAAAAATAAAATTAAGGAAACACTCTCTGTCTATTATATTTATAAGGTGCAAATAAAAGCACAATGAAGAAATAATAGAATCAATATTCCTCTCAAAACTATTGGTCCCTAAATGCTTCTAAACCTAATCTAGAAAACAGAAATGGAACGTCACTTTCCGAGTGTTACCATACAAGGAGTGAGAGCGAAAGGGCTGCAACGAGAACTCATTTTTTTCCATAATTCACGCATCTGCAGCCAGAACACGGCCACAGTATAAGGCAACCTACTCGATTTATTGCTCCCATGAAGTTTTTATTGGATTGACATTTCCAGGAGACACTGAGATTAAAATATTTTCTCCCATTAAATGTAATTTGTGTGTGGTAATGTGGATAGCACAATTCTCCCACACTCCGCTACAGCGGGCTTCCTGTTATCTGGCCTTACACAGCTCTCTCTGTCTCTCTCATTATCCTTCCTTCTTGACAGCAGATGAACCACACACACGCGCGTCCGCACTCATCCCGAAAAACAATATAACATCATATACCTTTCTTTTTTCTTGTGCATGCTAAAGATTTGGCTTTGTATGAATTATATTTTTCCAATTAATTAGGTTTTCGCCTCTGCAGGGCGAAAACCTATTGTTCTTCTTCTGTTGATTTGTTGTTTTTTTTATTTTTATTATTTTTCCAATTCCACCCATTTTTGTGTCCAGCCTAGCGGCCAGATGAAAAAAGCTACAGCTATGAAATTTTGGGCATGGAGTCATCTTTATCTGAACATGTGCCTAAATGGTCAAACTTTTCACTTTTGTTTCTGATTTAGCCACTAGGGGGCGCAATGCATGTAATCACTGTTTTGCTAATAACTCAAACATTTGAAACCTGATTTAGATGCGGTTTTTTACATAATGTTCCTTGTTGACAGCCCAATCAAATATGATGGAAATCTCATCATCGAGTACGGGAAAAAAATTGTTCTAGGAGAGGTTGAATGTTCGAACCTTGGAAAAAAGTGAAATAATGAGGGTAGGTCTACGAAAAACCTTCCCACTTTTGTTAGAGATCAGACAGAAGAATTCTGTTTGCTGCATACGATTTGCAAGACATATACGCACAAAATATATGGGGTGGCGAATTTAGGAAATGCGTTGTTTGTCCTCTAGAAAAGGTCAAACTTCACTAAATTTTAGGAAAAATTAAAATTTCAAAAACATGTTTTTGTCGCTCCTGACTTTATTTTCTGTTCATTCTTCATGATATTTTCACACAATATGTATTGTTATGTTTGAAAGGGCATCACAATAAAAAAATTAAAAGGAATTTGAAAAGGTCAAGGCCATATTACGATTATTGTGTTTTAATTCGGCCACAAATAGCTCCAAAACTAAAAATATTTAATTGAGAGTATATGAACAAAAGTTTTAGTTCTTAAAGAGCTCTTTCTAGTGATGTTTAGTTTTTGAAGATCGGACTTGATTTGGTCATTATATGGCAGTCCAAAGTTTGATCCTTCTTTGGAATAATTTTAAATCAGGTTTTATGCTTCAAATTCTGATACACAAGTTTGACTTGTGCGACTAGTATACTTGATTGAACTATTTGCTGCTTTGCTAGGTACCAAACAGTAAAATTTTAATCAATTTTCTATCTCATTTTGCCGCTAGGGGGCGCTTTTCTTGAAATCATTCTTTTGCTTATAACTCAAAAAGTTGAAGCCTGATCCAACTGCGGTTAATTGAATTATGTTCCTTGTTGATAGCCTAATAAAATATGATAGGTTCTAGGTATGAGTGGCTGAAACTTTTTGAGCTAGTAACGGAAGGTTGAAAGTTCGAAACTCGTAAAAAAACTGCAAATGAGGGTAGGTCTACGAAAAACCTTCCCACTTTTGTTAGAGATCAGACAGAAGAATTCTGTTTGCTGCATACGATTTGCAAGACATATACGCACAAAATATATGGGGTGGCGAATTTAAGAAATGCATGGTTTGTCCTCTAGAAAAAGGTCAAACTTCACTAAATTTTAGGAAAAATTAAAATTTCAAAAACATGTTTTTTTGTCGCTCCTGACTTTATTTTCTGTTCATTCTTCATGAATTTTTTACAAGTTATGTATTGTTATGTTTGAAAGGGCCTCACAATTAAAAAGTTAAAAAACATTGAAAAGGTCAAGGTCATATTACGATAATTGTGTTTTTATTCGGCCCCAAAATGCTCCAAATCTAAAAATATTTCATTGAGAGTATATGAACAAAAATTTTAGTTCTAAATAGTTCTTTCGTATAATGTTTTAGTTTTTGAAGATCGGACTTGATCTTTTCATTTTACGGCAATCCAAAGTTTGATCCTTTTTTGGAATAATTGTTATTCAGTTTTTATGCTTAAAATTGTGATATATTAGAATAAGAATGTTCGATTAGTGCGACTTATATACTTGTTTGAACTATTTGCTGCATTTCTAGGTACCTAATTGTAAAAAAATTTTTTCATTTTTTTTTCTCATTTTGCCGCTAGAGGGCGCTTTGCTTAAAATCACTCTTTTGCCTATAACTCAAAACGTTAAAGTCTAATTGAAATGCGGTTTTCAGCATTTTGTTCCTTGTTGACAGCACCACAGAATGTGATGTGATGTGATGACAGGGTATGGGGAAATATTTGCGCTAGAGGAGTTTGAATGTTCTAACATTCCCAAAAAAAACAACAAAAAAAAAACTGTGCAAATGAGAGTAGGTCTTCAAAAAACCTTTGCGTTCTGTTTCATATTAAAAATTGTGGCTGAGTTGAAATAAAGTGTTCAAGTTGATTAGGTTAAAAGCGAAAACCAAGATACCGCTTGCGGTTCTAGTTCTTTTTTTTTCTCTTTACATTCATTCTTTATATATATATATATATTACGGTAATCTGGTATCGTTTCTTTTGTCAAGTGTATACATTTTTTGTATTTCATTTTGTTTCATTCCAGTTTGAAACTGGTGCCTTGCCTACTCTTCACCTTTCTTTTCCTTCCTGAATCTAGAATGAGAGAAAGGTAAAGCAAAATTTTCTATGTGAATGTCCTTTTTTCTCTCTTTCTCTCCTTTTTTTCCCCTTCATTACCATTTGTATAATTATGTATGCTTTTTCTTTTGCTAACTTATATTGCATTTATAAAGGTAGTTTTCTGTTTATAGCTATGTTTTTTACTTGTCTATACTGAGGCAGAAAATAAAGATATAATTCAATTATATTTAAATTCATTATTCTCTTAATTTCTATTGTTTTACCTTTTACCTATTTCATTTTCATTCTTTTTATCAAACTGACAACAGAACTGTCATTAAAAAGATGGTATAGTGAAAAATTGTGCTAATGTGTGGGGTAGAGCGGGTCCAAACAAATATTTTAAGTTGCCTTGACTGAGTATTGCACTGCTCTATGTTTTATTTTGTATTTCCTTTTCAATTACCGTCTAACTTCGTTCCTAAATATTTAAAACAAAACAAAAGAAGCAGCCTATTCACAAGTCTGACACAAAACACTTCTCAACACATCTGAAGATGAATATTCCTACATTTTTAGTCTTCTCCTCTGTTTAAAATAACTCAAGCCACAGCAACATTTCCCTGAAGTCTGATATCAAGCTCCTGAATCATCCCAGAGAGAATCTTGACAGATGTACGTGTTTTATTACAAGACCGGCAATATAAAATTATTGCAACCGTTTATTGTTCCACTATATTCAGGCAGCCAGATCCAAATGGCTTGCCCTATAAATTATCAAATTTGGCACAGTGAAATATAGCAAGCAGCTCATTTTGATGAATGCAATGTGAACATTTTCCCTATCCAATATACTGATCAATGCATTCTTCACTATATCACATGCTCTATTCTATTTCCAGGGCCTTTTTTCCTTCTCTCTGTCAGGGACAATTCATTGGTGTCTTCTCCCCTGAATATGTCTTCAATAAATGCAGTCCCCCCCCCCCCCAATGCAACTTACCTCATGACTATCTTTTTCTCCAAACTTCAGAAAATACCACCCTCCCCCTGAAGTATGGTCTTATGGTATTAAGGCCTCTTCCCACTTACCAGAAAAAGGGAGTGTTTCACTGGCAATGCAAGGAAACTTTAAAACAACAGATTATTTATTTAGTAAGAATAAATTTAGCCAGGGATCAAACCCACGACCTCCTGGTCCTGAGGCGTACGCTCTAATCACTCAGCCACTGGAGATGGTGAAATGAGATGTAAATATTTGAATAATTTATTTATTTAAATAATGTTAATATCATAAAGAACATTTGTTTATTTAAATAATTTAAGCTACAAATGAACCTTGCCAACCTGTTAAACTGCATTTCTCATGATTTGAAGTACGTTTCTGGTTCCCATTTTTACCCTTCTAATCTTAACTATAAATAAATTGTCCGAATTTCACTTTTTCGAATTTTTGTTAATTCAAAGTAAAATTGCGGTCCCTAATTTTAACTTATACATATTTTTATTTCAATTTTCCATTATTTTTTTTTGTAAGCTTTTTGTCATCCTTTCCCAAACTACCTGGATTAGTTATGCAAGTTTATTTTGTGGATGGCTCAGGTTAGTTTTTCACACCTGTACCAGAAAGGGTTGATCAGCACGCGCCCCTTGAGAAATTGTTGATTATTGCTAATCAATGACCAACAGATTCATTATCATCACACTTCAGCAGATAAACCCAAGTGTAAGATCTTGAGAACTTGTTATGGGTATTTTCAAGACAGCATTTTCCATGACACTACACACTGGTGATGAATGCACACACAGAGGACTAAATACCAGTTGGATTTTTTTTATATATCTGATTAATCCTTATTTTGAAGCTTAGTCCCAATGACTTCAGATAAACAGGATCAGAGCTACAGATAACTGTTTTCATGAAATAAGTATTTACCCTATGAACTTAGCATGAAAAGGGTATTTGTGCAATTTAATTGGGTTTTCGACAAATGTGAATTGGGTATTCCTTATATTTTGTATACAACTGGCAACATTTTAATAGAGTTATCAGAAAATATTTTGCTTTTTGTTACCCAACGATTCTGCAAACCATTGCAAAATTAATTGGGTAAATACTCAAATACCCTGCTTATCTGTTACTCTGCAAGATTCTACTGTATTTTATTAATGGTATAATATGGTACCTATGTTTAGCCAGTGGTTGCCATGGATACCTTCCAAGCTTATGCAGAATTCATGTAAATGACTAAGCAAATCTATCCGTTTGCAACATGAAATGTATCAAGTAAATGACCAATGATCAGGAACTTGCCACCTGACCAGGTTGATTTACATGGTTCACTTCCAATCAGCGGTTACAGAGATTCATTAGAAGGTAACCATAGTAACACCTGATCAGACAACTACTCTCCATCTAGTCAAGCTTCTAACTGGTCAATGTGGGCGGAGTGGTGACTCAGTGGTAACTCTCTGGACTGCTAATCCAGGGGTCCGGGGTTCAAATCCCATTTAAAACTTTGAAAAATTTCTGGGACACTTCAGTGTTCCCCACCCAACTAGAAGCCAGGCAGTGCAAACATTTTTCCTTGATAAAGATGTTAAAGACAGCAGAAAATAAGCATGAGGAACTGTACCTTTGTTGAAAGTAAAAGACAATATAACAAAGAAACAGGAGGGTTGAGATCTCTGCAAGGTTGTCTTAGGTAAACACTGGAGGCCAAATACTGATACCACATTAGATGGATACTGTACAATATACTATATAGGGTTCCCACAAAATTGAAAAATCAAAATTCCCTGACTTTTCCCTGGCTCTCCCTGACTAAACTCAAAATTCCCTGACCAAATTAAGCGCAAATCCAGCGGCAAATACGGATCATCTATGAGCACAAAATGTACTTTGTTGGATGCTATTGGGAACTTATTTAATATTATGCCAATCTGACAACAATTCAAACTGACTGAAGAAAGCCAAATGGAAGAAACTGCCTTAGCCTTTCCTTATTATAATCCTCCTCCTGTTTGGTCAACTTTCCTTGATTGTAAAATTCCCTGACTTTTTCTGAATTTCTAAATTTCCCTGACCAATTTCAAATTTCCCTGACTTTTCCCTGACCTTGAAAAAAAAACAACAACATTTTTCCCTGACCGTGGGAACCCTGCTATATAATGTACAGAAATAATGGAATATGTCACAAATATGCTTAAAGCTGGCATTAAGTAGCCAATCTCATTCAAGTTTGATGCCAACACTATTGAGATACCCACCAAATCAATAGCCACTTACCACTAGCACACTGCACCATCCATACCAGCACATGAGTGTGGCAGCTAAATATGCCCCCATTTATTTTATGAACAATATTCGTAACCAACATAAATGAGTTAACTATCTTTTAACAAGAGCTATACTACTCCAATGAGACCAACTCTCCGCCATAAACTGCGGGTGACTCATATCTCTCATGAGAATAAAAAAAAAAAATTTGTTGCAACGACATTTGGAGGGGAAAAAGGCATACATCTATACACCCATTTTAGCACAATATAATCCAATTAATTGACAGTATGGGAGAGTTTATCAGCGGAGGGCTGCCTACAATCTCAAGTGCTGTACACACACACTGCACCAATCAATGGAGGCCAAGTAGGGGGCACACTACTGTGTCAATATAACCAATTTGCTATCACTTAAATGCTGCCACTCTATATACCAGGTAAGATAGCAGTAACCCCAGATCAAACTGAACACAACTCTCCAGCTATAACTTCCCTACATTAATACCTTCCCATCTCACAGATGCTTATATGTAGCAGAGAGTTTAGTTTTAAATTCATGAAAAAGTTTATGCAACTTATATCCTAATCTCTTTGAACAGTTCCTGGGTTGGACCAGTACTTGGCACACAGGAAAACCATGAAAAATCCTTGCCTCAACAGGGATTTAAACCCACAACACTCAGATATGAAGTGTTGTATGTAACTAATACACTACAGCGTTTTCTGCGCAGAGCTTAAAACCTGATCAGCCTGCTAGTAACTGACTTGTTGACACAGTTCTATATTGGCCATACTCTTATATTCATAATATATATATATACATAATATATAATTACAAGAACTATCATTGAAGGTGATGAATACCCCTAGATACCTCTTTGTCACAGTTACTGTTGCCATGTCAGACAGTCTTGAGATATATAACAAAGGGCCATAACTCATTCCAAAATCAAACGAATCACGATGTGCAAACAATATGCTTAACTAGGCTTGATACTTATCAGTCTTGTAAAGTTTCATCAAAATCCAACCAAAGGTAGCCAAGAAATGGGCGGACAAGTCTACAGACCGACCGACCAACGAGCATAACTCTAATATAGCCCCCATATACTTCATATCTGGAGGTATAATCAGTCAATGCGAATGTCCGTCGGTCAGTCGGACATGTCCGGTATATTTCCATTTTGACCGACGAAAGTGCCTATTATTGTCGGACACAATGTCCGATGAAAAAATCCATACAACACCGTTTCATTTTCGGAAAATTACTTTCACTTTCTTCGAAAAACAGTTTCCTTTGCTTTTTTTAGCGATTATGTAATGATTATCGGCTATCTGAGATGGCCAAGCAGTAACGATTGCAAATTGGTTCCCCGCAATGTACATACTTATATCTTTCGTAATGGAAACCATGCGGGAAACTCTGTCTTTATCGGTCAACAATCAACAACATGGCAGACGATGCATTCACGAAAGATTTTTTTTTTCTTCTTCTTTTTATCCGCTTGCCATAATCAATTAACAAAGTCATACCCGTTTTAATTTATTATCAGGTTCAATTTTTATCATTTCAATATTTATTATCGTAAATAATTAAATCTAGATTTTGTTGTCAATGAATTTAGATATTCTGATGGTGCTATGCCGGTCGAAAATTGCCTGCTAGTTCTAGCAACGAACCAAAGAAGAGAGCTCCTGACAATAACAGACGCTTTCAGGGATAGTTTTTCGGCTTATTTCCTCATTATGGTCACACAACTTACAGAACTTTAGTTTTTGCATAGCATTTTATAATCTTATCTGTGCAAAAATAATTTCTTTTTGTAATGGGGTAGGGTTTATTCCTCCATATGTACTTATTTTGCAGGTCTCACATTTTTACATGTTTGTGGGTTTTGAACAGCTGATTAGGACAGAGAAAATCTAAAATTAGCAAAAAATGAATGAATATTCATTAAATTCAGTGATAAATTAATGTAAAATACTTGCAATAAAGAGACTGAAATCGAGATATCAAAAAGTTCTTACTAAATACTGTTTAAAACATTGCAACAGGTACAAATATATCGCAACAAGTAAAAGTTGCTGTGACAGGTAAACATTTGTTGCGACAGGTAAAATTTTTGTGTTTACCTGTCGCAATGTCCTGTGAAGAAGGAAAAGTTTTCGCATAGTCTGAATAATAATGGAGTTAAAACTATGGGCTCCATATCTATTTTCATAGTTGTTCACAGTATCAAGGTTTGAACCTCCAGTACAGTGTTCTGGTCAATGTAAGCATTGTATATACGACTGAAGAAAACTTTAAAACAAATGTATTATCACTAGAAGAGCCTGTGTTCAAAGATTTGGGAGAGCAAATACTGTTAGATTTAGACAAAATTGCATAGCTCATGTAATTTATAATTTGATACTATCAGACTTAGACAAAATCACTTCGATATCTCTCTCTAATGATACAGCTGCACTGAAACATAATCACTTGGCTCCAAGGATATTGTTAGATTTAGACAAAATCCTACTGTCCCTAGGATACTGACCTGTGTAGTGGCTGACCAGGTCTGGCAGGGACTTGAACATGCGCTTGGGTGTGATGTAGTAGTATTCCTTGAGCGGACTGCCCATGTGTTTGGCGAAGATCTTGTAGTGTTTCACCAGGTAGCCCCGCAACTCGTCACAGTCTCGCACCGACAATGTTAACGTGTCTGAAGCATACACATTCTTTCTTAGTTTTTCTTAGTTTTTATTCTCCAAAAAAAAAGAAAAGGAAAACATATATATATTAAAAAAACTTATCTTCCTTGCTTAGATAATAGCTGAAAGTGACAAGTAAAATCATAAAGATGATGAAATCTCAGTGTCGTTAATAGCCATCCTTTAACTAATAATGACAGGACCACTGTTTTTTTCTATGTAATTCAATGGTTGATCACCTAATTTAGTGGGCAAATTTAAATTGCGTAAAACGACCACTAAAATCGGACCAAATCGTAAAATAAGTCTTCTTTAGTTTAAACTTATTTATTTTACGTCGATTGGGAAACAAGTTCTTACAACTTATACTAATCCCTCTCTTCTTTGACCTCATTAATGCGAAAGATGGTCCTGTGAAAAGTTGATTGAAACTGTCATAACACACAAGTGCCCGTGCTGTAAATCAGAGGTTTTGGTAACACGGAGGACAAGATCCGATGGAGAATGGAAACAATGGATGTCATGGGTAATATTATGTAATAGATAGCAATCAAGAGATCCTTGGAAGCTATTTCCTGTCTGGCTAAAGAGTTTTTGCTATATGTCCAGCTAAGCTGCCCCTGTTGACCAGTCATGATCGCCGTGATACGTTTCTATTGTCTAAAGTTTTGAAAGGTGTTAATTGGCATGAAGACCTACCCCGAAAACTTAGAATGAAAATATCTGTCAATCACTTTCATAATTTCTTTCTCAAATGATCTAACTGAAATCAAACATTAAGGTTTTTTCAATATTAGAGAAATTGTCTTGATTACTAACAACACCGGGAAAAGTCGGAGAAAACTGGCTGATAAATATGGTATTTGATAAGCACAAATTAAAAATTTGGTTTATAAATAAATGCTTAAAGAAACAACAACAACAAGAGGACCAAGATGGCCCTGAAGTCGCTCACCTGAGAAAAACTGCCTTCATTACCTATACAAGGTACTAAATTATAACATAGTTGGATTGAATACATAATCCAAGAGATCATTCAATTCCACAAACCAAACAGTTCCTATGGTCAAAATTTGAAGTCAAACTTGACTGAGAGATTATAGCTTTACTTAAACATTGTTATTGAAACAATGAGAAGATTCTAGAGTGTAAACAGTGAAATCTGGCATTTTTATTAATTAAAGGGCCATAAGTCCTGCCCTAATTATCCAATATCAGCCATAGCTGAACTTGGCCTAGAGCTGAAAAGCAAACCCCAATTCCAACCAAAAGGCCAATTTTTTTCAAAATTTAAGATGATTGCTTCAGAAATCAAGATGCTACATTGCAAACAAAGGGAATTCTGGCATTTTTTTTATATATTAAAAGTGGCATAACTCCTGACCTAATTAGCTGATATCAGCCATAACCGAACTTGACCATAAGAATATGGCTATAAACACTGTCATAAAGTTTGAAGATGACTGCTTAAGAAATGAAGATGCTAGAGTGCAAAGGGAAATCTGGCATTTTTTAATATTAAAAGGGGCATAACTCCTGACCTAAGTGGCCAATATCAGCCATAATCGAACATGGCCAAGATATTATGATAATTAAATTGTCATTTATAACGTTTGAAGATGATTGCTTAAGAAATGAAGATGCTAGACTGCAAACAAACTAATTGTGGATGACAGACGGATGACGGACATTCACCGATCCTAAGAGCTCATTTTGAGCACAGGTGAGCTATAAAACCAAATCAATCAGCTTAATAAAAATAGAAATATCAGATACCAAAATGGGTAGACTTTTAATCGGCATAATTTGACTTTAGATTTTTGTGGAAAAAAAAAAAAAAAAAAAAAGTTTCATGAAAATAATTATGATTACATTTCATAACAAAACAAAACTTGTTAAAAGCATTAAAATGACCCAAAAATGGTCTTACTGTGAATGTTTTATTGACAGTAAAATTCATTACTCATCAATATTAATTGCAAAAAAAAAAAAAAAAAAAAAAAAAAAAAAAAAAAAACAGGAGAGAGATAAAAGGAAGAATAAAAAAAAAGTTAATATAATATCGTCTGATGACAATATGAGGTCTTACGAGGCCTATAAAGTATCGCTATTAAAGCCGGTATTATCATATTATTGCCAATTTGGGGCACTAACTTTTGATCTATTTGACTCCGTATATAGCGGTTAAAGTGGTTATGTTGTTAAGGCACTGTATGGTGTTAACAGAGGACTACTTTTTGTGAGGACTACTTTTCATTGGTATGCACAAAGGAATTCAACAATGTTTGAACCAAAGAAAATAGAGATAATCTCTCAAAATACTGCCACAAGATAATCCAATGCGTTTATTAAAATTATTGCCTTTATACACAATCAAAATTTATTTTTAGACTTTAAATTTTCAGTTTCAACTTGTTTCTTTTATAACGATTGGGAAACAAGTCCTTAATAACTTTTATTTTAGCCCTCTGGATGTTTTCTGGGTTGGACCAGTTCTTTGCACTTGGTAAGGTCATGAAACATCCTTGCCCAAAGGGGTTCAAACTCACAACTTTTGGATCCCAAGTCGGGTATGTTACCATTGGACCACGGTGTCTTTAAACTAGAGTGTCTGATGCTTGCATCTTAATCAAATGACATTTACAATTATTCATTCTGGGAAATTATTTATAATTAATTATGCATTATTCAATTTTTGATGATGAATGGGTCTATATCATGCTACAATGCCTATGATTATGTAGTTACAAGACAAGGTTGGAAGAATTAAGTCTAGAATACAATAGAATTCTCTGAATATGTCAAGTTGACTCCTGATGAAAACTAGGTTATCATGACATTTTAACCATAGCAGATAAAGAACTATATAAAACAAGAGCTGTCCGAAAGACAGCATGCTCGACTATTCGGGTATTTGATAGTGACGCAATACCATTGTATTAAAGCAGTATTAAAATAATTTATGTGACTCAATTTAGCAGCATGTTCTCTTTAATTCTCAGTAAAACTCAGGTCATAATTCGGAAAAAAAAAAATCAAGGAAAAGTTCATCTTTCGGACAGCTCTTGTTAAATTAAATATTATTTAAATTAATATAATATTATAATAGTTATTGTATTAAATAAAAAAAGTTAATGCAATTTTTTAATTTTCTATAAGTATTTAATAATTATTATTAATTTAATTTATTAAATTTAATTAATTGAATTTATTAAAATTTTAGTTCTGCAGGTTTGGTTCATGTCTGGGATGACTGGTGTGAAGTTTAAATCCAATACACAAAGGGGTTACTGAGTAATGACATTAATCTAGTTGCAAAAAACTTTAACCAACAAGAGGGCCAAGATGTGGTGTATGTGTTAAGGGCTGTATAGGATATAACAAGGACTACATTTTTTGAGACACTTTTCATTGGTATCCACAAATAAATCCCAACAATTTTGAACCAAAGAAATAGAGATATCTTCAAAATACTGACGACAAGATAATCCAATGCATTTATTAAATTTATTGCCTTTATACCTCAATTATTTTTAAACTTCAATTTTCAGTTTCAACTTGTTTCTTTTATAACGATTGGGAAACAGTCCTTAATTACAGTTATTTTAGTTTCCCTGGATGTTTTTGTTACCATTTTCATTTGCACTTGTATAGTCATAAACACCTTGCCCAAAGTGGTTCAAAACTCCGAATTTTGGATTCAAGTCGGGTATGTTTACCATTGGACCACGTGTTTAAACTAATCTGATGTTCATTAATCAAATGCCCATTTACAATTATTCATTACTGTGGAAATTATTTAAATTATTATGCATATTCAATTTTTTTGAAATGTCCATATCATCTCAATCCTATGATATATGTAGATTACAAGTACATGAGATTGGCAAAACTTAGTCTAAGTTTACAATAGAATTTCTGAATATGTATTTGACTCCATGAAATAACTAGGTTATCATGACATTTTAATTTCATGAAGATCAAATGTGCTTAGATTAAACAAGGTTTTCTAGATTCCATAGACTAGTATTTGACCCCACTGACATTTTGGACTCATCCTGATATCATGAGCAAACATCTGATTAAAGTCATGAATTGCCAAATTTTGGACTCAATTTAGCACAGTTTTTCTAATTCTACCTAAAACTAGTTATAACATGACAATAAATAAGATATCAGTGAAAAATCTATCTTTCAGAAATGCCATTTGTCTAAATTACAATTTTTCTAAATTATGACTATAACTAGTTTTTGACCAATTAAATTAATACAAATTGATGCAATATTTGACATTTTCATGAAGATTTGAAATTGTTTATATTTAATTATTTAAATTTAATAATGAATTTTTAAATGAATTTAGTTACTCATTGGATATCATGTACGGGATTGACAAGTTTGAAGTTAAAATCCAAGTACACACAATGGTTACGATGAGTAACGACATTAATAGTGCAAAAAACTTAGTACCAAAAATGTTAACGCAAATTTCTAAGTCGAAAAAGGCCCATGATTTAAGTAAAATTCTAGCAAGAGTTGTTCATCTTGGTTCTGCAGGTCCATTTTATGTTTAGGAAGACTTGTATGAAGCTTAAATCCAATACACCAAGTGCTTACTGAGTAATAATATTAACTTAGTTGCAGAAAAACTTTAACCAAAAATGTTAACGCAAATTTCTAAGTCGAAAAAGGCCCATAATTTAAGTAAAATTCTAGCAATAGCTGTCCATCTTGGTTCTGCAGGTTGGTTTCATGCTTAGGAAGACTTGTGTAAAGTTTAAATCCAATACACCAAGTGGTTACTGAGTTATGATATTAACTTAGTTGCAGAAAAACTTTAACCAAAAATGTTAACGCAAATTTCTAAGTTGAAAAAGGCCCATAATTTGAGTAAAATTCAATCAAGAGTTGTCCCTCTTGGTTCTCTAGGTTTGTTTTGTGCCTAGAAAGACTTGTGTGAAGATTGATTGCAATACACCTACTGGTTTCTTAGATATGACTGCCAACGCCGACGCTGACGCCGGGGCGAGTAGAATAGCTCTCATATTCTCCGAATAGTCAAGCTAAAAAATGTTCGCACAACTTTGCTCCAAAGACTGCACGAGTAAACTTTCAAAGGCTGAATGTCTAGAGCTTACCAAGAGCTATTACTTCATTAATAAACCACAACAATGCTTTTAATCCTATAATTGTCCCCTTGTCATGGCTTCTCACAGGACTTTGTTTAACATATATCAGCAGCACTTCCGCAAAGCGTAGACTTTATCTACATGAGACACCTGTAGTCTGCCTCACTACTGTACCACATTTCATACAAGTGGCAGGACCATTATCTGATACTGGGCCAACAAGTTCTGGTATTGGATATTTTTAATTTGTCATATTAAATGATACCTAATATTTCCAGGAGAGAAATGAAATATATGGTAAAATCATTAATTTTCATGGAACATTCATTTTTGTTGATTTCATGTAGGTTTTATTCTACTAATTTTAAATAGTCATTACGTTTTCTAGAAGATGAATACACAAATAAAGATACTAACGAAATTCACTTTAGTACATAATCAACGAAACTAAATGTCAAAGAAGATCAATGATCTTTGAGTACCCCTGTTCCTCTCAGGGTTTTTTTGTGTTGTTTTTTTTACACTTACAAAATTTTCTTGATATAATTGAAACCCTGTCCAACTCAGTGGTTTTAAAAATACTATTCAAATCCAGTGTATGTGTTTTCAAGAATTTGAAAAAAAGCTTGCCATTCCCTAGAATCTCATTATTTCATTGTTCACCCAATTACATGGTGGCTACATGTAAAATATACTAGACTATTCCCACAGTGTACATATTTTGCTAGAACTAAGCAACATACAAATACACAAGAAAACATTGTCACAAACAATGGCCTTCCACTTTCTGGGAGAAGATATTAACACCCTTTTTTAACTAGGTTCATTTCAAACCACTTAAAAAGACTCTCTATAGAAACATACTCAAGTGTAAGCTTTGCTTAATTAGTTTTCTGTAATTTTTGCCCAGTTATTGCGCAATAATCTGACCCTCTGGGAAAACAGTTTCTTCCTATACCCACCTACGCACTTTCCACTCAAGGTCTTGTTTATCTTGAGAGTCCCTCATCACTGCCACACCAACCTTGTCAGATGTGTACAGGAGAGACACATCAATGTCTCTAGCAATGGCCTGCACTGCAGGGCCTAAAGATATTGCCTTAATAAAGTAATGACCTCTGCATCCGTTTATGTAGTCTTCAAAAGCAAATTCAATTCTTGCTTTAGAAACATGAACTTTATCGTTTCCCTGGGAAATGAAATAGACCCATAAAATAGATGAAAAGAAATTAGCAATGATCAGATCCCTGTTAATATCTTGGCAAAAAGTGTTAAAACACTTATTTTCAGGAAACCATCAAACAAAGGAGTGGCTTTTTATTTTTAAATTATACACAAATTTTACATAAATTTATCAAGTGATTGTTATGCTTTTTTGTTCTATCCTGGCATTCAAAAGCACTAATATTTGAGAAAAAAAATGTACTAGCAAAGGAGTGGAACCCATTATGACAAATTTCTATCAAAGAATGAATGTCTCAAGTATATACATGTATATGGAAACACTGTTGCACACTGCACAACACAAAGGAAGGAGAAGAGCATGTATAGAAATAAAGGTTAAATTAACCTTACTATTAGTGTCCTCAGTCAGAAAAATACGTCCTGTAATTCCATTGATATTTACATTCAAAGCTAAAGCTTTGTCCTAGGGACTCTTTGGGCTAACAAGCATCTAAACAGCTTGACTCTAAATAAATTCTAGGGTACCATGAGTTATTGTGTTTAAAACAAAGAACAACAACAGCCCCCAAAATATACTCTCCTCTGTGTGTGTGTGTGTGTGTGTGTGTATATAAAACGCAGACATGGAAATTTGTACAGCTGCGTTATAAATGGATTACTTTTTTTTTTTTTTTCATTAGACTACTATAACATAAATTAATTGGAAAGGTAACTGATTGCTTATCAAAGATCAGAAGAGTACTCTGTCTCGTTTTGTTGAAATTGAAATCTAAGTAACACGGTCAGTATGTACGTTTGCAAGCTGCACAAGATAAAATGTAAAGAAAATAAACTTAAAATTATCACAGAGCACACCTGATAGCAAGATAGCACCAGATCAGCCCATACAAAGGGAGCGATTTGATTTCTTTAACCCTTTCCCTCATATAGACTCATTTTGACGCACTCAATAGGTATCACATAAAGCCTGATCTGCAGAAAACCACAGTTAAACCTTACCAAATTTAATTACAAAATCCTCATTTCCAGACCACTGAGGAGCAGCAAACAGCATAAAACCTGATCAGCCTGCGAGTTACTCGCAGGCTGATCTGGTTTTATGCTGTTCGCATAGGTCTTTTCATGGTTTCCTCTATGAGGGAAAGGGTTAACAGACAATGGGACAATGGTGTAACCTAGATGGGGCAATGTAGAGCTATATTTTCTAGGTGCAAAATTAATATAAATTTACAATTGTGCAATTTGATCTTTGAGGTTTTTTTTTTATAGACAAAACGATATTGGTATACTTTCATTGGACCAAGATACTTCTGTTGATTTCAATTAACTTTTTATTGTTTAATTCATTCATTTACTCAAATTTGTTATTATTTAATGAAATAAAAATAAATATGATCCATTCAGAAAAATTTCATTCTAATGACATCAACTTATTTTCCTAATTTGAGGGCCTGGTGTAAACAAAAGTGACTCAATCATTTACATGTATTTACAATAGCTTTGCACCAAGCACCTTCATTATCGTTTATGTCTCACACTAAAATCCAGGCTTGTCTTTTCAGAAAATGGCACTCTACCTGACAGACGCTGCTATGTGCAGCTGTACCATTTTGTTTCCATATTGGAACCTCATAAGTTTTAAATCTGAACCCTGGATTGACCCCAAGACCTACCTGGTGATGCCTCCCCTTGCCGGACCAGGAATGATCCCTTTGGGTAGCCTGTGGACAGCAGCCACTCCTCTGAAGCATTCCTGCTCACTTTGCCAAAGTACCAGCTGAAACAGAGAGAGAGAGGACCTCAGCATCTCCTACATTTGGGGAAGCTATTCAATTACTGCTATGATAAAACCATGATGTGTAGTCTTTACAACAAGGATACCAGTGTTCATATTGAACTTTCCACATTAAACTGTTGTTCTGAAATATGAACGTTCAATATATGGTTCCACCTTCACCAGATGCAGGAATCTCTTAACATCTAAATACAAATCTTAACCCTTACAGGGTTTTCCCTTCAAAGTTGCAAATGGGGGTCTCTTGGACCCCCTGATTTCTTTTTAGGGGGTCCAAATCAAATTTTGGGGGTCCAAAATAACATTGATGTAGAATAGTAAAAGGTACTAACTATAGTATAAGTGTATACAAGTGTTGCCTGACTGAGCTTCATGTATTAAGTTAAACTATCAGCTTTAAAGGGGGCAGTGTTGAGAATTGTGCATGAAGTTAAGACCTGGGTACTGTTATAATTATTATGATGCTATGGATAATTAGATTAAAAAAAGGCCAAAGTATGCATGAACTTTTATTTCTTTCCTGTCTTCTAGATTTTGTTATATAATAGCCACATAACAGGTGACTGTTATCTGTGATCTGTGATTCACAACAGAGATTGAAGTGAAACTTGTTTAAGAGCTTCAACATGACCTTTTGACTTTTCATGCCTCTCAAGCGTTGATTTGCGAAAATTTACGCATCCCTTTACGAATGGATTGTCTTGGACTGTTTTGATACACGGGTTGCAGTGCATTCGGTCATCAGTAAATTCTAACCAAGAAAACTGCTTTAGCCAAGCAGATTGAAATGATTTTGAATATTTAATACGTTTACTTTTAGGACTAGACTCAGCGCCACCTGAATCAGAATCAGTTTTGTTTTCGTCGGCAGTTTTCGCAGACGACATAAAGAAGTTCGTCAGTTTGCTTTGAGCCATGGTTGTTTACCTAAGCGACGACTGCAACTGTGACAAATTATCGATTTTTAGCAGCGCGTTTGGGTGTAAATATTTGAGACACAGTCTGTAATTTTTTACAGCGTCATAACTCAGTACCAGTCTACCGGGGAATTCCCCTTGTAGTTATCCCTTTTACAGTCTGCCAGGGTTTTCGATGACGCACAAAAGTGTGCGTTTTGACGCAAAATAATCTGAAATGATCCCCATGTTGAATGCTAGTGCGCCATCAATGACGCATTTTCAAAACCAGGTTTTAAATATAAGACACATTCGATTGATATGAAATAGCTGTCAGTTTAAACCTACTATATGTGTTTCCTTTATTCTATATGACCTTCCAGATGCATGTTCATTTTATTTTTTCTGCTTAGCTCTGAATAACAGATCAAGATATGGGACTTTCTGTTTCTTTAAATAGAACCTGGACTGCCGGCAATGCATACAACGATGACCTCACGTCGTTGTCGTCCCGAATATTAGGTTGTCTGTTTACGTGCATGGAAGCATGTTTTTATTTATGAAAACTAGACTTACTTTGATTTTTTCTCACCATATATGGCCCTTTTATATATTTGGATAAATTTTATCACAGAAAAATTCTCCCTTTATAAATTAGTCTGATGTTCCGGTACGTTCTGTATAACTTAGTCCCAACCAATGATGGAGAGTTGTTGCATAGCAACGTCATTCGGATCATCGCAAATGCAGTAACAATAGTGCAAGTTTTTCTTTTCAAAAGAGAAATCGGAAACGGACAATGCCGATCGTCCTGAACTAAACAGTTATATTACTTTATTTTATTTTCTAATGTTTCCATGTAAACAGGTTATATATAATTATTATTACCTAGCTGCAAGCTTGTCCCCCTAAAATTTCAAATGACCCCTAAATCAAATATTCGAGGGGACACATGTCCCCAAAATGAAAATGTATATATTAAACCCTGAGTCTGCTCTGAAAATCTCCTGATGTTTTTTTTTCACGTTTTTTTTTTTTTTTTTTCAATTTAAATATCCATATCTTTTAAAGAAAAAATGGACAAACGCTGAATTGAGATTGCGTCCAGGCAGATGCACAATATTTTATTTTGGGGGTCCAATGTTCAGATAATGCGTCTGAGACGCATGATTTGTGCGTCAGGGAAAACCCTGCCCTTACAATGCTGTAGGCACTTGTGACAGCCTTTGTGACCAGTGCAGACCAAGATCAGCCTGAACATCCATGCAGTCTGATCATGGTCTGCACTGTTTGCTATTCATAATACATATTTAGAAAGCACCCCCCTTGAACAGCTAATGGTACAGTCCAAAACTGCAGAAAGGACAAGTCTAAAAGAAATTTAGCATAGGAAGGGTTAAACAATAATGATATCCTCAGATCTTCAGCAAATGTTTGATAGTCTTTTCACAAGGGACCTAAATATCTTGTCATTAAACTGTTATCATAAATCTACACCATTACTCCTTTAAAACTCATTTGATGGGAATGTATGATAGGAAATGCTGCAAATATTCACCATAACAGATACCAGGGTTCATGCAAACATTTAGGTCACTTTGTCATATATAAGTTAATAAAGAGGAATCTATAGATGATTGATTTAACCCTTTCCCGCATATAGACTCATTCTGACGCACTCAGTAGGTACCACATAAAGCCTGATCTGCAGAAAACCAGTTAAACCTTACCAAATTTAATTACAAAATCCTCATTTCCAGACCACTGAGGAGCAGCGAACAGCATAAAACCTGATCAGCCTGCAAGTTACTCGCAGGCTGATCTGGTTTTATGCTGTTCGCATAGGTCTTTTCATGGTGTCCTCTATGAGGGAAAGGGTTAAGGGTTAAGAAGATGATTTCAAAATAACTTTCTGGATTTTACTAAGGGCCAGATAGGGCATGTGATAAGTTTGGGATTTTTACACACTTTGATTTCTCAACCCCTTTTAGCTTCATGAATAAATCAATGCCTCTGGTGGCAGCCAGTATTGTAAGAGGAAGTCTGAGAAACCAGGGAAGAACCAGCTTCCGGAATGGTCAACCACTGTATCCTACTACTTTCTTATGTAAGAGACCAGGAATCTAACCCGGGGCTTATTGGAGAGAATCTTAGTATGTTACCATTAATTTATCCTGGCATCCACAATCCCCAACCTTATTATTCCTTTTATTATTTTTTGTAGATGTTTCTGTGCCAATATTGATGAAGAATTTTTACTTATGAGCAAAACTATCTTAATCCCCCCCCCCCCACCCCCCAATTTGCCTCCTCATTTTAATGAACAAACCAGACTAATACCAAACATAAATGACACCAATCTGTTGACAAGTCAAGTATCTATATCAAAACATATAGATTCTGTAATTTCCATACACAATCATGCATCCAGGAACAGACGGCCCCAAAAAACTCCCCCATTTTCCCATTATCTTTAACATCATAAATGATTTTCTGTCCATAAAATCAGCATGTTCTGATTCACTTTATTCATTAACACATTATTAATAATTAATATGCCAGAATACCATGCAAACAGGTTTTCAATGAATAAAAGCAACTATTTTATCCACAGATAGGAAAACAAATATCCCATAACCACCGGCATATTTCCCTTTTCAAATGGAACAATAATTTTCACCTGCATGTTTCTCCTTTCAAATGTGACAGTGACATGCGTGTATTCATTGCATTTCAACTGCAGTTCATTAAACGGGGCTTAATTAAGTCAAGTAGCATCACAGGCCCCCAGAATATTGAACAAAATCACAATACGTAATGGAATGCTATGCATGTTTAGAAATATATTTGCATTATTTTAAAGTCCACAGTCCTTTAGAAAGTTACAACCTGTCTGACACTCTCCAGCGCCACTGCAGGTCAGTTTTCCAAATGTTATTTTAACCAGGTTATATGAATACTATCAATTAATGTAGAGCAGTTAAATGATCTTCTGTGACTCCCTTGCAGGCTGATTTGGTTTCATACTGGCTGTATACATTATTGTTTTTATGTCTTTAAGGCTACGAGGGTTCCTAAGGACTTGAAAATGAGGGTACAATTAGAGGTGTAACAATAAGTCGACTTATCGATTTATCGCGATCTATGCAGCCCCGATGGTAATAAATCGATACCAAACTCATCCATCGATAACTATCGCGATAGTTCAGTCAACAATCGATAGTTTTATTGTAATATTCGTTGAAAATGTTTGTTGACATGCCATGATTGCGTAATAGTCACGGGACGCTTACTTTGCGCACTTAAACATTTTTACAAGCGCCCAGGCGACACAGCATCAATTACAAGCCAGAGGGGGATAGGGTATTACTCGAATGCGATATCAATGTCCCGTAGTGAAAAAAATGGCGGGTCGCGGAAAAGCAGACGACGACTTCGTCATAGTGGCTAATAAAAAAGCCAAATCAAAAGTGTGGGGGAGTTTCGGCTTTATTCAAAGAGGCGAAGTGATGGACGAACACCGGGTCGGCTGCAAAATATGCCGGACAGTACTTAAATACAGTGGGAACACGACAAATTTGCAGGTTTGTTAGTTTCCGTGCCCCTGACTTTTTAGCCTACTGTCGGAAATAAACTGCGCTTTTGTTACTTTCAGTTTCTTATTAATACTGGAATAAATTTCGGACCTTGTATAAATAAAGCATAAAATGCTTTGTAGACCACATCCTGTTTATTTTATGCCAAATAACATCAATATATTTATTTTCGGTCTAGGTGGTTTCAATTTGGTCCGCGCGCTTACTATAAATAGCATGTCACGTTCGCAAAATGTGTTGTCTGAACTTATTTCATTTATTCAAAACAGATAAATATGGATTTTATTTCTCTAATGTGTACCATTTGGCATAAAATTAACTTTATAGATCTCATACCAGATAGATATTAAAATTAAAGTAATAAGAAGAAAAAAAAACCCAACTAGATTCTGTTCATTCTAATATTTTGATTACTGCAAGGAAACAGAAGCAGTAAGTGAATGATTCAGTATGCTACAGTTACGTATATAGAACTACTATCTATTTGTAATATGATGGGTTAGTCATACATATGAAATAATTTCAATACTTTTAAGTAAATAACAAATTTAATATTTCACTTTTTATATAGGCTAGATCTAGATCTATAGTTTAAATATGTTTGAATATAGATCTGATCTGTTCACTGACTGCAATTGCTTCATTTCAGGATCATCTTAGAAGAAAGCACCCAAATGTTTCCTTCGATGTTCAAGTTCCGGCTTCAGTGGCAGAAAAGAAGATCGTGAACTTCTTCGGTGCCAAACTGTCATCATCTTCAAAAAGGGCTCAAGACATCAGCAGTTCAATTCTTAAATTTATTGTAAAAGATCTTCGACCATTCTCTGTTGTTGAGAATTCTGGGTTTAAGAACTTAATGAAAACGTTGGAGCCTAGATACACCATCCCATCCCGACAGTTTTTCTCTGACATCGCTTTGCCTAAGTTATATGGAGAAGTCCGAGAAGTTGTAAGGGCAGATCTTCAGTCAGCCGTCTCGGTTGCACTCACTTCGGATGGATGGACAAGCTGTGCTACACAATCGTATGTAACAGTAACTAGCAGCCACATCGATGATGACTGGAATATCAAGCCCTATGTTTTACAGGTGCATAGTTCTAACTAAATTGCAGCAATATGAAATATAAGAGTATATATTAGCAATTAAAATTTTGGACAGTTTAACACAATTAAATCCTTGTAAAATAAAATACCTTGTTGATAATATTTTTTTAAGTACAGTATATAATAAATAAAAAGTATAAAGGGCTATATGGAGACCACACACACACATAAATATATTGCATTGCAAGCCTGGGTTTATTGAGCCTGTTGATGAGGGCTTCTTTAAAGTGCAAGACCGCTCATGACCTAGCACCAGCTTGAGCGCAAAGTTTGAAAAATTAGGTTTAGTGTAAACTTAAAAAGTTTTATTGCACTCTCCAAAAAATTGACAATACAAATAAGTTATAATAATTAATTAAAAGCATAAAACATATAAATATATTTTTTCATTTCATTTTGGAAAAAGAAAATCATTAAAAAAAATATATAGGAAAATGCACATTAATAAATTAAAATAAAATTCTGTTTGTTTTAGACCAGAGCTATGCCAGAAGCCCATACAGGGGTAAACATCGCTAAAGTGTTAACAGAAGCTGTAAAGGCCTGGAACTTACCAGAAGACCCCCCAATTGTGACCGACAATGCATCAAACATGGTTGTGGCAGCAAGGGAAGGTGGATTTTCTATACATATTGGGTGTTTTGCCCACACGCTAAACCTCGCATGTGGCAAAGCATTGAAAGTTAATCGTGCAGCGAAACTCCTGGGTCGAATGAGGAGGATTGTTGGATATTTTCACAGAAGCCCTTTTGCAGCAGGTATTCTTAAGGACAAGCAGTTACTTCTTGGCATACCAACTCACAAGCTGATGATAGATTGTCAGACACGCTGGAATTCTTCGGTGGATATGGTAGCACGTTTTCTCGAACAGCAGCCAGCCGTGTATGCCGCTTTAACCTCCCGCGAGTTGAGGGCAAGGGAAAATGACCTTACCTCCTTAAGTGACACAGATGTGTCTGATGCAGAGGACTTAGTCTCCGTCTTGCAGATCCTCAAGACAGCTACCGTTGCTATGTGTGAAGAGTCCAGCCCTACTCTTAGCATTATTTTGCCAATACAATACCAGCTGGTAAACATCGCAATGGCAACTTCTGAAGATGACTCCGAAATGATAAAGCAAGTGAAAGTTGCTGTTTCAGGTGACCTTGGTGGCCGCTATATCAATCAGAAACGAATCTTAAGTCTGGCATCCCTCATTGACCCAAGGTTTAAGAATGTGCCATTTCTATCAGAGGCAGAGAGACTTGACACATATAAGGAATTACTTGCTGCTGCCCTTCAGCAGACAACTGTGGTTGTTAAACGTGAGCCAGATCATACAACAACAGACGATCTGCCTGCCTTGCCTTCCATGCCAAACCAAGACAAATCTTTGGTGGACATTGAACCTACACCAAGTACACAGGCAAAGCTGGAGCCTGCTGAGAACACATCTGCAAAACCCTCTGCTATGTCCAGCCTGCTTGGAGATGTATATGTAGTTAAAGTTGAAAAGGCCCTGAACCCCCAACAGAGAGTAGAGGAAGAAATAAGAAAATACATGGAGGAACCATCAATTCTCACTTCGGGAAACCCATTGATGTGGTGGAAAAACAACTGCAGTAGATTTCCTACCCTTGCTCGTGTAGCCAAAAAGTATTTAGGCATTCCAGCTACTTCCGTTCCATCCGAACGAGTGTTTTCTACTGCAGGAGACATTGTTACTGCACAGCGTTCTGCATTGAAATCTACACATGTTGATGAACTCATATTTTTGAAAAAGAACATGAAAGACTAGGCTTTGATACAGAAACACTAGTGCAGTCATTGTATATTGTATGGCTGTGGTTGACATGTGTCTTGTTCTTGATCTTTAAAAAAAATATGACACTAAAAGTTTGAATAGTTTTACCAGTTGACTCTAGTTGGCTCCTTCGTGCTAATTAAGGTGCTAAGTTTTTATTCTTTATACATTTTCAAAATAGATCTATATGAAAGTTTTTTTGTTTTGTTTTTTTGCTGTACTGTGAAAATGCTGATTTAAATGTAATAAAACATTTACAGTCATGTAATGTAAGTACTACAACATGGTCACTGTCTTTTGTCAACATTAACAACCGACTTTAATCACAAACGTAAGTTTAATATTCTTGCATAAATGCATTAGATAATAATTATAGTGATAATAAAATACATATTTGCTTAAAGCTGATATAAGTGTATATTCTGAAACCATGAATCTGTAATGCTTGATGTTTCAAATTTCTGAATAATCCCCCAAGACTGAAGCATTATATATATAAACTATCGCAATGGTATCGTGATAGTAGTTGATTATTACAATAGTATCGCAATAGTGATTTCAACTATCGTGATACTATCGTGATAGTCTTTTCAGTGGCAATAGTCACCTCTAGGTACAATTAGTAGTGATTATTTGTACCTCGGTACAGGGATAGCCCACTTAGTTATACAGGTAAGTAATTACAACTTTTAGTGATAAAAAAATGCTAATAATGTTTGTTTTCCTGACTAGAAAAAAAAAATACCATTCTCATTTCACAATGATAAGTTGTCAGGTGATAGACAGAGCCCTACTTATGAGTGGTTTACATTTTAACAATAAATTCACTCATTTTTAAGATTTCAATGAGATTTAAAACAAAATATTAATATAGAGCAAATCTCTCTGAGTCTCACCCCTGGACGTCTCCTGTAAAATGTTACTGTTTCGTGCTGCTCAAAAGAGCTGGTAGAGGTCACCTGGTATTTAAAAAGTTTGTTGCCTTTTTTTCAAAATCAATAATCAAAGTATTTACATAATTTATATATTAATATTTGCGTCAGTAGCCATTCTCGTGGAAAACATTGCAGTCATTTTCATGGTAATCATCGGTATTATGTACGTCCTTCATGTACATAATATCCATTTAACAGCCTCTTATTCTGTCACAATTAATGCTACGTTAACAACAGCTTCTCCTACTGTTACCACACTCTTCCCACTCTTAGGTTAATTGCTGCAATATTTTCCTCTTGATGCATTTTATCATGCATCTACTTCTTCTAGGAATTATTCTAAAACTGCTACCACTTCTACTACTTATTCTACAATTGCTTCCTCCTCTTATAAATCTCCTATAAAATCCAGTATAACTGCCGCTACTCATTGACTGTATGACATTATGACGAGAACAAGAAACTACAGGCAGCAGTGCTGACACCCGTCATAACCTCCATAACAATCCAGACAATTGTCATACAGCTTCTCTCTCATGTGTCTGTCCTGCAGACCAAATTTTTATCATTTTTAATTCTGATAAATGCCCTCTGCCACCCATGGCCCTTTGCTACCCATTTTAAGTAATGTATACATTGAAACCTTACTATAACACATTTGGCGGGGCTACACGGTAGCAACTTAAGTTATAAACAAGGGGTATTATAGAATCTATTTCTACCCACTCACTTTGCACAATGGTCATTGCCTTGCAATTTTATCAGAAAACAACACACACAAACGTCAGTGTTAATATTATACTAGAAATAACACTATGACAGAAGATACTTACTCAAAGTCCTTCAGCTGTTCCTCCAGTGGGGAGGGTGGTGCCAGGGTTCGGGGCGGGGACAGCTGGTGGTGGGGCTCTTGCCATACATCCTCCTCCTCTAGCGTGTCTGACAGACTCAGCAGCAGGAAGTTGTCCTGGAACTGCTCGATACCCCCATCCGGAATCTTGATGTCCTTACGGCACATCGGACACGGGAAGTAGCCGGGCAGGTGACCCGTGTGTCGTCTCACATAGTCTTGAAGACAGTGCTGGCAGAAACTGTGCAGGCAAGGCAGCGCCTTTGGGCGCCGGAACGGCTCAAGGCAGATTTTACAAGAAAGGAACTCTTCCTGTAGTTTTTCCCGTAGGCTAGAACGGTGGGCTTTTGCCATTGTTAGCCATTCTGAAAAGAGAAGAAGAAAATTCATCTGTTATTATAATTTTACTACAGTTATTCTTGTGTTAATGACATAATGGAATTTAATTGACTGTTTCTTGTTGTTTTTCCTTCCCTTGATGTTGAAGTGTATTACAACAGGGTTACATTTTCAGACAGAACTTTTCTCTCATTTAGCAGATATTTAAAGCTAAATCTCTCATAAAATCTTGCATCGTTGGAAATAGTCTACAACATACCAGTCCTATCAATCGATATTAAACTATTCACATTTACACATTTCGATTAATTGCTCCCAAACTTACAACTTACCCATTGATCCAACATTATATCAATCACATCCCAATCACCACCTATAAATTCAATCATAAGCAACTCTCAAAATATAGATTTCAATGTAAAATCTCAAACACAAGACTTCATTAACATCAAGAAACTAAACATCCAAAAACATTAACAAATTTATGCATAATCCTATCCTACGCATCTTGCAGTGATTGAATTTCATTCATAATATGCAGACCTTTTACATGTACCTGCATTCCAAGAACAGGCTCCCTGTATTTCACTATATTTTCATACTCTTCAAACATGCTGAAGAACAAATTCAAATATTTTGTTCTCTCACGGTTTAAATCAAGGATATGCATTTTAAAAAACAGCCACAGGCCATATCAGCAGTGCGGATGATTAGCAGGAGGATTTTACAATGTGCATGATGAAGTGTTATCTGTGTAGTGGAGGCTGCTGATACAGGACAGCTGCACACCCCACTCTCCTCGCAGCCACACTCTTCTGCTGTAACAGGGCAGCTGCACACCCCACTCTCCTTGCAGCCACACTCTTCCGCAGATACAGGACAGCTACACACCCCACTCTCCTTGCAGCCACACTCTTCCGCAGATACAGGACAGCTGCACACCCCACTCTCCTTGCAGCCACACTCTTCCGCAGATACAAGACAGCTGTACACCCCACCGCCACACTCTTCTGCTGTAACAGGGCAGCTGCACACCCCACCCTCCCCACCACACTTACCCAGGGGTTTCCTTAAGGACTTGACTTTCACTTGCCCAGGGGGCAAGTTACTTTGACCATCTACTTGCCCCCAGTGAAATCAGCTTGTCTGATCTTTAAGTTAGTGTTTGTCAGTGATTAAAACTAAATATGAGTAGTATTAAGATGAATTTTAGTTAACATGTATCAAACACAATTTGAAAGCAACTCACCCCTATATTATGTAGTAAATGAAAGAAAATACAAAAAAAATTAAGATTTTCATTTGTGAAAACAAACTTGCTTGACGGGCTATCTCCTTGGAAAAATCACTTGCCCATGGTGATTTTAACCCGGCACGGGCAAGCGGGCGTCCAGTTAAGAAAACCCCTGTTACCTGATACAGGACAGCTGCACACCTTACCCTCCCTGCTGCCACACTTATCCCGATACAAGACAGCTGTTCACCCCACCTTCCCCGTCGCCACACTCTTCTGCTGTAACAGGACAGCTGCACAACCCACCCTCCACACCACACTTCTCCCTTGATACAGGATAGATGCACACCCCGCCACACTCTTTCATTGATACAGGATAGATGCACACCCTGCCACACTCTTTCATTGATACAGGATAGATGCACACCCTGCCACACTCTTTCTTTGATACAGGATAGATGCACACCCTGCCACACTCTTTCATTGATACAGGACAGACCCCACTCTCCTGGCCACACTTCTCCCTTGATACAGGATAGATGCACACCCCGCCACACTCTTTCATTGATACAGGATAGATGCACACCCTGCCACACTCTTTCTTTGATACAGGATAGATGCACACCCTGCCACACTCTGTCATTGATACAGGACAGATGCACACCCTGCCACACTCTTTCTTTGATACAGGATAGATGCACACCCCGCCACACTCTTTCATTGATACAGGACAGCTGCACATCCTGCCCTTCCTGCCACATTTCTCCCCTGTACTGTAGACACAAAAGAAACCTTCAGGAAGAGTCATACTTATAAAGTCAGATGTATTTCAAAACATATATATTCCTTTAAATACCCTTCTTTCTTTGGGTGTTAATATGATCATTCCAACCTTGAAGTCTTGAAATGATTTGATTTTTTTCTTTTTTTTTAAGAGAGAGAGGAAGGGGGAGGAGATAATTATGACAATTCCATACATCATTAACATTATCCCAATTATCATCATCAGCAACATGATTTACAATGGCATGATCCAAACATCCCCAGTATCTTTACCATATAAGGCATAAAAAAAAAAGTACTGTTTCTAGTTACAGACTGAAAAAAATATGGGTCTGTAGTTTGGCTTTAAAAAAAAAAAAAAAAAAAAAAAAAAAAAAAATTTTTGGAAATGATACCTGTTACTTGCCAAAATGATAACAGTGTCCTTTGTAGTACCAGTTTTTTTGTTTTTTTTCCCTCATTGTGCTCACATTTCTTTAAATCTTTAAATGCAGTGCTAGTGAGGCTGCAGGTGGTGACTGCAACAGCTTTTTCCCACAGTGTTAATCAGGACCATCTTTCATGAAATGCTTGCAAATTTTTACATATACACTATTTTTGTTACTGATGTTTATTAATATTAATATGTAATATTATGTATGACAAAAAAATCAATGTCCAAACAGTTTTTAAAAAAAAATCAAAACTTATCCTTAATTTCAAAATGGCCGCTTCCATCGTAATTGTTATTTATCAGATTTTTAATGAAGACAAGGAGACAAAAAAATATGACAACAAAATTCATATTATACCTTGATTATAAGATTGATAGACAACATCATTGTCAGGTGGGCAGAGCGTATTCACTGACATTTACATTGAATTTTTTTTTTAAACTTCACTTGCGTTGTAATTTGGACATAATTTTTTTCAGCCTTGTAAAAAAAAAAATGGGCCAAGGGTAAAATAATGGGTTGGTTGGTAACCAGAAACAAACTTTTTTTTTTTAACACCTAATATTTCTTTGATCACTTAATTTGGACCTCAACTACAGCAGCAGCAGAAATGTATAAAATGTATGAAATGCAATCTCCTCACATTAACATTACACAGCTTCAATTATTTACATATCTATATATGCACCTCTTGTATACTATGAAATGCTAACATAACATTATAATCCAATAAAATAAGTTCAAAGCTAATTTTCTCCCCCTGAATCAATAACGTGCAACATGTTGCATTCAGTCTTGCGTTAATCTTCCATTATAGAAACTACATTCCATATAGATCTTTGAATATTAAGCACTAACTATACCGACCAGGACATTGCAGTTCATAAGTTACATCTCTAACTGTGATGTATTCTTTTGAAGTCCAGCAAAAAAAAAAATCAATTACATCTTTCTTTATCTTACTTCAATAAAATTCTATTCAGTATCCTTTGTCATACAGAAAATATTCACATAAAATTATAAATTTACATAAGGTAGTTCTAAACAAGTGTCTATGACTCCGGTATTTTGATTTGAAATAAAAACATCCGAATACAATAACATGAATATTGTCTGGCTTCAACAACCTGTAAAACTCTTCTACCGCATTCATTAAATGTTGATCAGAATAAGAAGTTGGTTGGTCAGGTTGTGTACTGGTGACAATTCTGATATATACAAGAGCTGAATGATATAACTGATCTTTGTCTTGTGCTATGGTTCTGTAAACTATTTCACAGTTTAAGCATGTACAAATATAAATATGCAGAGATCGAATGAGCGACTGATATTATTGACATATCCACCTCACCTCCGCTCTCTACATATTGAAGAGTTGGAGGTATCAAAATACAGTGTTCTGCCCAGGCCATGCCCTTGTGTCATTTGCGCTAAATAAATAAAAATGGCGCATTAAAATCCCAAGAGGTGGGCCGTAGGGCGCGTTGAAAATTCATGCAGATCTGATTATCTGTATTTATAAATAAACATTACCTTTCATAGAGTAACTTTCGTGTTTAATAGCGCACCTTTTTGCAGGTTACACTTTAGCTTTTCATAGCTAGAAAACCCAATTTTATTACCATTCATACATGATGAGAATGAAACATACATCTTTTTTTTGAAAATCCCCCTTTTTTTTCAAAATGGCATCAATTAGCACATGGGAGTCATGAAATTGTTAATTTTGCATTTTTGTATTATTCTTCTTTAGTGATATTATCAGGTTCATATTATTATGACTAATATATTTTAAATGATACACTGCAGAATGCAACTATTGTAAAGAAAATATCAGAAAAATAGTCACACAAAAAAGAAATGAGAAAAGTCGTTGACATTCCCTGAATCATGTTGATGGTTAATTCACTGCTTGCCACACATTTTTTTTACTGCAGTTAATGTACCACAATGACTAGAAAGATATCAAATTAGCTGATAAATTCTTCGAAAAAAAAAAGTATCTGAGGATTTCTTAATTTGATTGACAAGTAAATAAATATATTAGGTGAAAACAATGTCAAAAGTAGGTCACCCCGCCCAAGACATTGCCATGATAGTAAACCAGTGACAGCAAGTGAATGTAAACAATTTTTATCTGTTTAAAAAAAATTTGTATTGATCTTTTAATGAAGGCTGTATCATTGAATTATTAGTGCACATTGGAATCTTTTCTGCCTTGTGTTTTTAAACTATACAACAATGCTGCAATGAAGAAAGATCAAAGAATAACCCTCAGAACTAAATACTAATGATGTGATACATGCAGTTCCAAGACTGATTAGGATACATAATTATGGTTGTATTCATGAATACATATCCATATAAATGACACTGTTATCATGACTTGTTTACACCTCAACCTGTATATATTACAACTCTGAAGCAAAGTACCATTCTAATTCCAACAAAGTTTCTGCTATGGCCCATCAAATTAAAAGAGTTTTCTCTGGAATATGTGTGTCACCTGAAGTGTGACGGACAGACAGACAGACGGACGGACGGACGGACAGACAATGGAAAAGTGATCCATATGTCACCTCTGTTTACAGCAGGTGACACAAAAATGGCCCACCCTTTCTGATCTCAATGGCCACGTGGCCCATTTTTTTCAAAGTCTAAGCATAACAAAATGAAAATATATTGCAGTTTGCAAGCTTGGTAAGCTTGGTTTGGTTAACCCTTTCCCTCATAGAGGAAACCATGAAAAGACCTATGCGAACAACATAAAACCAGATCAGCCTGCGAGTAACTCGCAGGCTGATCAGGTTTTATGTTGTTCGCTGCTCCTCAGTGGTCTGGAAATGAGGATTTTATAATTAAATTTGGTAAGGTTTATCTGTGGTTTTCTGCAGATCAGGCTTTATGTGGTACCTATTGAGTGCGTCAAAATGAGTCTATATGAGGGAAAGGGTTAACATGCCCTATAAGTCATCAGAAATTTACAACATGCAAAAACACCTTGGTTAGAAATCAATACTGAACTGTACTGAAATCATGTACGAAGTACCAAATCAGTACTTTGAGGTCTGGGACTCTTATCATTTCAGCCATTACAAGTTTCTACCTTTGGAAAAATAAGTTGTAAGTCTGTTGTTATGCAATGTAGATTATGTCATGCTATTCACTTTTTTTAAGTTTGAAAAAAAACCCAAAAAACTGTAATAGTAATAGACAATATTTGTTTTTAAAACATATTGTAAGACCACGTTCTATCTTATGAATGGATAGAAGATCACCAGAACATTTTCCATCAGACCAAAAGTGAAATAAAATACAACCAAGAAACACTTCATTATAATGAACCCTGGGCCTTTCAATTTAACACTCTTCCACCATCACTACCTGTAAAGATTACGTGTAACTATCCACCCCACCAGTGGGATCTGACAGCGATCTGAGGAAATCTCACCATATGGTAGAGCTCTACATCTCATTCATCCAGGTTTGTCATCAGCCTCTCATTTCAACACCATTAGAATCTGCCATAATCAACGGTACATCAAAGCTCATCACATACTGATGGAGTCATAATTGTATTTCCCCATAATCCATTTCCAATTAATCCGATTAGATTGAATCTTGTTAAATCTATCCCCACCAATCAATGCCCCAGCCCAACTGTTGCGTAACCTGTCAGTGCATGAACTTCCTGTCACTGCAAGCCAGTCTTTTGCACAGTGGTGTCAAGCCGAGGATTATATGTTAAATTCAAATCATTTCCCATCTTTCTGAGGCAGCTCCCAATTAAGGAAAATGTTTGTAATTGTTGAAGAATTTCACACATGAATCAATGTGATTGAATCTGAAATGCACATAATTCCTGGATTATAGAAATCAATACTCTGTGGATATATCATTTGCCAAGTTCTACCCTAGTAAAAATGTCAATGGAATACCAGCGGAATTCCAGTGGATATCTGTTGACCAGTGGATTACTGTGGTATTCCATTGACATTTTTACTGGGGTATAGAATATAATCAAACAAATGAGATATTGATAATTCTGTTGCATAAATTTACCCTCATTTCTTTATAAATTTATTAAATTATAACAACTTCTAAATATATTAATCTTTCTTGATAGTTGGACCAGTACTTGGTACCTCTGAAGATCTTAAAAGATTTTAACTCAAAGCTGGGATGGAACTCAATGTACACTGCCACTGATACTTACACTGAACTCTTCTTCAAAAACGAATTTCAACTCCTTATCATTTGCAAGCGCTTTACCTCAAAACATGAAACTCTCTACGTCAAGTTGTATCAACATCAGCATGTAAGACATTTTACATGATATCCAATAAAACTTCACCTTAAGGTATAAGCCTCCTTTAATATCTCAATTATAGATCTATCAGACTTAAAATATCATTTGCTTGTCGCTGCTGACCGGCCTACCCAAAATCCACTAGCCAAAATATATTTTGACTAAAAAAAAAAAAAAAAAAAGCATTTTTTTTCTTATTCTTTACATATTTTGTTTTTAATATTAAAGGCTTATGGCCAATCCAATCCATCTAATTCTACATCTCTCTTTATTAGAACAGTTTTGCAGTCCAATTTGAAATGCTAGTGCACTGACATGAGGAAGAAATAACTACCCCAGGTGGTAATTAAGCTATTGTGTTGGGCAGCAGTTCAGAGATTGCATGTTGTGATAAACAATTGATATCAGCTGACATATTAACAATTATATAAGCTGAGCTGCAGAGTCACATAACCACTTCATATCACCTTGCATACCATACACAATTCATTAATGAAAAGCATTGAATTAACCCTTTCCCTCATATAGACTCATTTTGACGCACTCAATTGGTACCACATAAAGCCTGATCTGCAGAAAACCACACTTAAACCTTACCAAATTTAATTACAAAATCCTCATTTCCAGACCACTGAGGAGCAGCGAACAGCATAAAACCTGATCAGCCTGCGAGTTACTCGCAGGCTGATCTGGTTTTATGTTGTTCGCATAGGTCTTTTCATGGTTTCCTCTATGCGGGAAAGGGTTAAGTAAGAAGAAAGAGAACATAGAATAAAGATGACAGTATTTAATAAATCAAAGTTACTGGATACCTATTCATCCATGAGGCTCAAATTTAACGGGGAGAAAGAAATATTAATTAGCGTACTGCATAACATTCTCATACCAACAAAACGCAGCATTTGAACTTGGACCACACGAACAGTGACGCTACACTGTTGACATGAAGAAAATATGCACACAATGAACAATTAAAATGCAGCATTGTAATATACATAATATTTTTTGTCTATTTATATTAAATAGAACAGTAACATTTTGAATTTAAGTAAAGTGTGATTGTGTGTCATGAAAACAAAAAAAGAAAATTTAAGCTACCTACCGACCCAACCCAAATTTTGGGTGGGAAGTAGGAAACAAACAATATCCAAGGTTGAGGCCAAAAGTCATCCACAAGATGCCAACAACTGGAACCCTGCGCAGCCTGCAGGTTGAAAAAGAAAAGGGCAGGAGAGCAACAGTGGGTCTTCCGACAGCAACTTTATACTGCACAAGCCATTCCCACATGCAACATTTATTAGCTGCTAGCAGGAGCCTAGCTGCCAGAGATAAGGGGATCAATGGTGGCTAATGAGAGACCATAAACCACTTGATCTCACCACCATCGTTCATTTGTCTCAGAGGCCATCTTCTCTGTCCTCTTGTGTTATTGAGCTGGTTTTGATATATATATACATTTCCAGGCAGAGTTTTGAATCTTTATTAACAAATGCATTTTCAACTTCTTTAATTAATAAAATATCTGTGTTCAATTATATTTATATGTATTGGATCTAACATCAATATTCATTGATCACATATGTTACACAAGAGGGCCATGATGGCCCTGGATCGCTCACCTGATATCATTAGGCTATGTAAAATCAAGTGACCCCTGGGGCAGAGCCAATTTTGACCCCAGGGTCATGATTTGAACAAACTGGGTAGAGGTCTATTAGCCCATGTTACATACCAAATATCTAAACTCCAGACCTTGTGGTTTTTGAGAAGAAATTTTTCTAGATTTTTTTCCAAAATAAGTCTATGTAAAATCAAGTGATCCCTGGGGAGGGGCCAATATTTTCACCAAATGGCCTTTTTTTCCAAAAAGAAGAATTTTCAAGTTATTTCTATATTAGCCTATGTAAAATCATGTGACCCCTGGGGCGGGGCCAAATTTGACCCTAGGGGCATGATTTGAACAAACTTGGTAGTGATCTACTAGACAATGCTGCACACCAAATATCTAAACCCTAGGCCTTGTGGTTTCTGAGAAGAAGATTTTTCAAGTTTTTCCTATATTAGCCTATGTTAAATCAAGTGACCCCTGGGGGTGGGGCCAATTTTGACCCCAGGGTCATAATTTGAACAATCTTGGTAGAGAGTCATAAGATCATGCTACATACCAAATATCTAAACTCCAGGCCTTGTGGTTTCTGAGAAGAAGATTTTTTCAAGTATTTCCTATATTAGCTTATGTTAAATCAAGTGACCCCTGGGGCAGGGCCAAATTTGACCCCAGGGTCATAATTTGAACAATCTTGGTAGAGAGTCATAAGATCATGCTACATACCAAATATCTAAACTCCAGGCCTTGTGGTTTCTGAGAAGAAGATTTTTTCAAGTATTTCCTATATTAGCTTATGTTAAATCAAGTGACCCCTGGGGCAGGGCCAAATTTGACCCCAGGGCCATGATTTTAACAAATTTGGTTGTGATCTACTAGACAGTGCTGCACACCAAATATCTAAACCCCGGGCCTTGTGGTTTCTGAGAAGAAGATTTTTCAAGTTTTTCCTATATTAGCCTATGTAAAATCAGGTGACCCCTGGGGCGGGGCCAAATTTGACCCCAGGGCCATGATTTGAACAAACTTGGTAGTGATCTAATAGACAATGCTGCACACCAAATATCTAAACCCTAGGCCTTGTGGTTTCTGAGAAGAAGATTTTTCAAGTTTTTCCTATATTAGCCTATGTTAAATCACGTGACCCCTGGGGCGGGGCCAATTTTGACCCCAGGGTCATAATTTGAACAATCTTGGTAGAGAGTCATAAGATCATGCTACATACCAAAAATCAAAAGGCTAGGCCTCGTGGTTTCGGAGAAGAAGATTTTTTCAAGTTTTTCCTATATTAGCCTATGTTAAATCAAGTGACCCCTGGGGCGGGGTCAATTTTGACCCCAGGGCCATAATTTGAACAATCTTGGTAGAGAGTCATAAGATCATGCTACATACCAAAAATCAAAAGGCTAGGCCTTGTGGTTTCGGAGAAGAAGATTTTTAAAATTTTCATTTTTAAAATCTATTTTTAGCTCCTGTGACCTAGATTTTTGACCAATCAAAATAATTTTAACATCTTCGGATAAGGGCCCCATAATGAACATTCCTGTGAAGTTTTATCAAAATTGACCAAGCGGTTAAGGAGGAGATGTCGTTTGAAGCAAAATGTTGACGGACGACGGACGGACGGACGACGGACGGACGACGGACGGACGGACGACGGACGAAGACCGGTCACAATAGCTCACCTTGAGCCTCTGGCTCAGGTGAGCTAAAAACACACTAGATGGAACTAAATGATGGAAGTTAATTTAACTTATAAATGTGGGCCTTTCAAACAAATAGACTAATGACTAATTACACCCATGTTATGCACTATAGTGTAGCACTCTAAATGTTAAGAATCTATGTATTACTTAACCCTTTCCCTCAAAGAGGAAACCATGAAAAGACCTATGCAAACAGCATAAAACCAGATCAGCCTGCGAGTAACTCGCAGGCTGATCAGGTTTTATGCTGTTCGCTGCTCCTCAGTGGTCTGGAAATGAGGACTTTATAATTAAATTTGCTAAGGTTTAACTGTTGTTTTCTGCAGATCAGGCTTTATGTCGTACCTACTGAGTGCGTTAAAATGGTCTATATGAGGGAAAGGGTTATATTCTTAATTACATAAATATGACATAATGTGTTTAATTTTAATATATTTAAACATCTTGGTTAAGATATAGATTGTGACAGAGAGAGTGAGAAAGAGAAGACACCGAGAAATTTTACATTACTTTTTCAAAAGAACTGATTTATGAACAATAAAAAAGAAACCCTGAATCGTTTTGGACATGAACCATTAGTCTCAGATGTTATGATATATCTTTTCTAAGAACAATTTACATGCTCCCACGTGTTACAATTATATTCCACTCGATCATCATAAAAAAAAACCCATAACAGATGGCAAGATTAAATGCTGTTTTGTTTTAACATTAAGTGAGACGAAATGATTCCATCTTTATACAGACTCTTATCTATAAATGGTTTATCTTGAACCATGACAAAATGCTCTATCAAGTGAATGGGGATTTAAGGCATGATACTTTCAGATCAATCTAAGCCTCAAGCGAAAATTTCCTTAACAAATCCATCTACCCGTTAAACTTTACGTTTCTCATGTTTTTGAGAGTTTATGAGGGGAGCCATATATGTAATCAGACAACTAACATAATTTATCACTTGGGAAACATCAGCCCTGGGTGAGTGAAACTCATAAGCAGGAAAGCAGGAAATTTTGATGGTCATGAAAATGATCAGGTTGTTTCTTTCATGATAAAAATGACGACTTCCCTACCATGAAATTACTCCTGTCATAATATTGTATACAAAATCATGGAATAAAATGCATTCTAGATAGCAGGCTGAAGAAATAAATTCACAAACCAGTTCATTCTCCCCCCCCCTTTACCGCATCCAGCTTCAGTCAAGATATAAAAATCAGCAAACTATCTCTGAAGCCAGAAAACAGGCAAACTTACTTATGGTGTATAAAAACGATATTAAGTCGTATACTGCCACAAAGCATGACCACGCGACCTAGCGCACTTGTTAAAGAGATTACTCCCCATCCAGTCCTAATGTCTGTTTCCGTATAAACATCTATTATAGGAAGCATTCTGGAAATTAGGTTGACTGGAACTCTGATTTTACTCAATAAAGGGGAGACAGTAACACAGGAATGTGCATACTTTGTTAACCAGACCACTATACAGTGCTTTGATAAATAGGGCCATCATTATAGGGAATGTCAGGAAATATTTTATTCCTTGATTTAGAGAAATATTTGTATACACTATCCATGCTCGATATATCATTGATTCTGAATATGATTCCAAATTACAATAATTCTCTTGAAGTGTGAAGCTTCCAGTCTTGCTCATTCTGACAATTCCTATAGATCTGTCAATAAATCCTAATACAAGTCACATTATTTGCCCTGGTCTTGATTGAATGACTTTATGGAAGAGTTACAATCACATTCATTTCTCTTCTGACCTCTATATGGTGTATTTTCCAAAATTTACCATTCATTAGCTTATGGTAATCTTCAGTGTGTAGTTTGGAAAACCTTGACAGCAAATCAGTCAACATTTTATTACATCACACTGGCCTTCAAGTATTTCACATCAGTTTCAGACTCTATTCTAACATCATTTTCACTCTGGCCTAAATTGCTGCCAATTACAAGATGTTACTAGACCAGATCTTGGCAATTAGCAGAACAGTGCAGCTTCCCTTACAGAACTGCTTCCAACTTTCCACACCAGACTCCCCGAACCTTTTGCAGCTACCGTATTCCCTAGAATACCTCCTCCTAACTCTTTCATGAGAACCTGATATTTCCAAAGCAAACTCTCATTGTTGTTTTTTTTAAATAAGGTGCATATTGCTGTCTTTTCTTTATTCTTCAACCTTGAAGCGTTTAAAGAGTCATAAGTCACCTTTTTAATTTTTGGGTACAAAACAAATTATTTGGAGTAAAAAAACTCCAGGAAGAAAGAGGGAATTGCTGTAATCCTAAGCACATTAAAATGATATTACAAGTTTTTTTTAATAGTACTAAACCCAATTAAATTTATATTAACAAATATTTGCTTCCCTTACATAATTAGAGTGAAGGTGGCCTTTAATCAAAAAAAGATCTGTGCATATATTTTAATAGGAAAGTGTGAGCCCAACCCCAGCTGGAACACTTATTAGGGGTAATATGGTATATATACACTGTGCCGGCTGCTGAACCCAGCTGACCTTTGTGGAATTACAGATGTAATGAGAGTTCAATTCCTTGCACAAAACATGCTTACAAAAATAGTATGAGAGCTATATTTGATACACCTCTGACTTATTCATAAGAAACAAATAATGTTGTTCCAGGACCACCAACCCAACTCCATTTTAAGTCAACACTGTGAAATATTTCCTCAGCCATTATCACTTTTTAGTATCAGAGATTAAAATCAATAGTTTACAATTTCCCACTTGTATGCTATTTTAACACCTTTTTTTTTTTGACTATATATAATGCATTAGCAATAACCTTAGTCTGAAAGCAATTTCCAGTCCCCTAATTTACCCAGTTTGTTTTAAAACATCTCAAACCTTTAGATTAGTGTATATTGCCCATAGATTGTGAAAAACATGTTTTTTGTTGTTTTTTTTCCCCTGAAAGGTTTGAACTGAAAACAAAATTAACGTTAACCACACTTGTCTCAGACATAACTGATATATATTCCCTTTGTCACATGACAGTCTGTAAAATAACTGGTGGACTGTCTCTCAGCGAGAACCGATTTTAAACGTCCTGACTTTCATTGAGTTACTGCTTTTTGCAACAGGTCTTCCAAAACATTTACTAAATTTTTAATTCAAACATCAGGAATAGAGAGTGACATTGCTGTGTACTGAACTCATGATAATGTATCCCCATACACAGTGATCTTGAAAAATGATCATCATGGAGTGAATCAATTGGACCATAGGTCTGTTTTACTAAACTATTAGTGTATTAAAAACAAGAGCTGTCCGTAAGACAGCACGCTCAACTGTTCTAATGCTTGTCAATATAGAAAAATATTGCAATAAGAGGCAAAACAAGAATCACTGTCTTATCAAAAAGTAAACAAAGGATCCAAATTAAAGTCAATATCTCAAAGGGTTCAGTGAAAAAGTGAGCAAGTATATAAAAAAAAACTAAACTTAGATTTTAAGTAAGAAAAGGGGTATTTATTGGTCAAAATCCATGAAAGAGGTATGTACTCTACCCTACATGTGGAAAGAAGAGGTCATAAACAAGCATTAAAATATTCAAAGAAACACCTTCAAGGGTTCAGTGGAAAACTCAGGTGGTACAAATATATATGATCAAGATTTTAAGTTGATAATTAAGGGGCATAAATTTGTCAAAATCTGTGACAGAGCAATCACCTCTTGACCAAAGGCAGGGGTGATAGTGATACATAAGTTCACCAAGTTTCAAAGAAAAACATCAATGGATTCATTAAAAAAGTTGTACAAAAAACTTAACCAAGATTTTAAATCGAAAAAGGGGCATAATTTGCTCAAAATACATGACAGTGTTATCCCCTCTTGCCTACAGGTTGGGGTGGTGGTCATATATAAGTATTCCAAGTTTCAAAACAATACCTTAAGGGGTTCAGTGAAAAAGTGAGGTGATACAAAAAACTTAACCAAGATTCTAAGTCAAAAAGGGGCATAATTAGGTCAAAATCCATGATAGAGTTATCCCCTCTTGCCTACAGGTTGGGATGGTGGTCATATACAATTATTCCATGTTTTAAAACAATACCTTAAGGGGTCAGTAATTAAATAAGGTGGTACAAAAAACTTAACCATTATGGTGACGGCAACGCTCTAGTGAGTAGAATATAGCCCTCCTTATTCTTCTAATAGTCGAGCTAAAAATCAGTGATGTAGCAAGAGTCCTAAATATTAACAAACACCAACTAACTTAAAGATCTGGCAACTTGTTTTCAGTAGGGGCTAGTAGATGTTCAAAGTAACTTGCCCCCTCGACAAGTGAAAGTCAAATCCTTAAGTACACCCCTGCAGTGAAATAATTAATGTAGGAATTTTTTAACTCACAATAGGTGATGAGTTTATTATACAGCAGCAAAACTGGTCACTTTTCTTCAGGTTTTATTGAGCAAATTATCAGATATTCTGATTTATTCCTAATAAGTTAAATGAAACCTGCCCCTGGATTTTCTTTCAGTGCTAATTTGGGAGCCCAAAATGTCTCCTGAGTTAAAAAAGAAAAAATATATTTGCAAGCCAACATGATTAAATTTTCAACAATAAAAGCAGAATTTGCCTCTCCACTGATGTTATATGTCAAATGCATAATTCATGTAGCGGGAGAAATAATGAAATTATAAAGCAATTCATAATTCATAACATGCATACCGAGACACATCAAGAAAAACACATCTGAACATTCAGACAGACAACTCTGCTGTTAACCTTTAAAACCTATGAAATACACCAAAAAGTCAGATGAAATGATCATTACCATGCCGGCTGATCAGGTTTGAATACTGACCCACAATTAACTGTGTGTAGTACACATCATCCATCTAGAAGAAGCCTCTGAGAAAGTAATGAGACAATTATTTTTCAATTTAAAGCAATGAAGACGAAAAAATTAGTAAAAATTCAGTAAAAATGATAGGACCACTATATCATTATCAAGAAAAATAAATATATATTTATTTTTTCAGACGTTTTCAAATCTCAATAAAATATTAAAAATAAAACAACTTTTGAAACAAATGGCAGTCTTCAGATGCAAGTAATTAATTACCAATCAATCTTAAAATACTTGAAATATGTTTGATACCTTTTGACGAGATCCTGATCATATTTAAGTACTGCTACTCTCCTGTACAACATGCAGATCGCTGTCACACATTTTTGTACTATCCTCTCAAAACTCATCCAGAAAACAAAACTGGCCAGTAGTCTTCCACCCACTTTATATTTCAGAGCAACTATTCCAAAATGAGTGTGTTTTGTTTATTACCAATACAAACTTAGCCAGACTCTGAGCTGGAATACTGAGTAACGGGCCCACGCAGCCAGTCAGTTTGACTATCGGGCATGTCCAGGGAACCGATGACTGTGCTCTATCTATGTCACACCATCAGATGAGGGGGACCAACCAAGCTGAGAGAGAGATAACTACTGATACAGAGACAGAGTGTGTCTCTAGGAATGACCCAGATTCATCTCCGATATTTACAATAACTCATCTGAAATCTTCAGTTGTTGAAAATTCATAATGGTGTGCTTTGAAATTACTTTGAAATGAATGTTAGAGTGAAACACACATGCATTATTTAATAAATGACAGTTTATGAACAAATTTGCTAGCTATTGCTGATGTGCAAATACTCAAGAAATATATTAATTTTGAAAATGCCTAGCAATATAATTTATAAACATTTTCTACTATTTGTCAGGATTTTTGTTTTTAAATTGTAACCACTGTGATGAAGGAAGGATGAAGAAATGGAGATGAAGTAATCTCCTCCCACACCCAGGGGCCAGCAGGGGGCATGAGTCAGTGACAGCTGGGGTCACGTGCCACCCTGCAGGTAGTTAACACACTCACCATCACATGGTGCACAACAAGTCTGTAGGGGACACTGACTGACATGCAATCACTTTCACATGGTCACCTCACGACTGCCCTCTACTTCATGAAGACAGAAGGTGATAATCTTAGCAAAATCCATACCAAAAAAAGCCCGAGTGTGAATGAAGAAAATGTGTTAATATTGCACAGGGCTGTAAAAATCCACTCGAATGAATTTTAAGGTCGGACGAGCATAATTTCCCTGAAGACTCGTCCGACCGGACGAGTGACTTTTCGCGGCCAAGAAAGAAATGTTTCAGTAAAAAATGAATTTGATATTGTTACGATGGTTAATCAAGATCATAAAAAATATCACCATAGTGACACTCATATTTTAGAAAGATCCGTAAGGTGCTAGTGCAGACTGGTTCACAATATTCTACGGTGTTTTTTCAATACCTTTATATGTTAGCTTGCGGCACAGTCCGGGACTGAGGTGTTTCCGCAAAATATCAAAAGCTTAATACAACTTATGGGAAGCAAAAATTAAAATCATTTTAGGACGAGCTATCTTTGTTTAAGGACGAGTAAGATTTTTCACCTACTCGTCCTACAGGACAAGTGACTTTAAAGAAATTTTTTACACCCTTGTTGCATTTATATATAATACACAAGTGTTTTTAAACTGAAACATGTGTCACCTATTGAAGCATGACGGACAAGCGTGATAGACAGACAGATAGATGACAGAAAAGTGATCCCTATGTGTCACCTCTGCTTACAGCAGGTGACAAAAATTTTTTTTGGTAACACATTCTTTGCTGTTTAAATAAATGCATACATACTGTTTACAAATAAAAGAGAAGGAAGAATCTTTATAATCTAAAATATCCTGATGATTCAAGCTAATTGCTGGACATACTAGAAAAAAAATTCTTGTCAATTTTAATATCAAATCTAACCATGAAACGTTCCATGACATTTAAATGCCATATCCTCAGGGTAATTATTCACTGCAGACTCTCACTGATGAAATATCAGATCAGGTTCAGAATCAATTTACCATCATAATTTCAAATATTCAAGGCCACATATCCCCACTAAGTTTATTAACAGCTAATCCTTCATTGTTCCCACCCCCTGTCATCCTTTCCAGAGAATCAGACCCTAGTACTGGTGACCCACATGACACACATGTTTACCTTGTCGTGAAGCATAAATATCGTCAGTGTTGTTTAGTCCCTGGTTGACTGCCACTGGTTGTTTGACCTGTATTGGCTGGAGAGGAGGAGGCAGGAGCGGGGCATCACTCGCATCCCACTGTGCCACGCCACTTGCGCCTGGTCCCGTCCCTTTCAGAGGGGGCGCAGAAGAGGACCGCAGCTCAAACAGCTGTGTCCTGTGGTCAATATTCTTACCCGGTGACAACTTTGAGTTGTCATGCCTACCCGAGGAACTAATCATGTTGTGCAGTCTGTCAAGTGACTTCACCTTGTGTTTGGATTTGTGAAGTTCCCTTAGACTGTTCACTGGTGTTTTGTTGTCATCAGCCAGCGTTGGTGTGGAGCTACAGCCAGACTCATGCAGCTGATGAACCATGTCCATTGAGATGGAGGTAGTTAGGGACTTAGTCAGACTATCAGAACTAGAGCGGGCATTTTTGTCCACACTTTTGCCCCGATTTCTATAATTTGACCATTTCATTGTTAAACTCCTTCCGACAGACACCCTTGGCTTCTCCCTTGCCTTCGGTTCTTTTTCTTTCTTTTCCATTTTGCTACAAACTGCTGATCATTTTTCTTTTTCATTCAATTTCAAACAAAATGAAACTATCATCATTACACCACAATGCTATATAACACAGAAATATTCTAACACATTTCCCAACACTATTCACGAGAGCATCTGTTAATCCATTTCATCACACATTATATTCCGGGACATTTAGCTCCATGTTGTAACACTAGCTATCTCCCCATCTACCAGATACCAGCCCTAAACATCCAAGTTAGTGCATTAATCCATCCTCACACCCACTGCAATAAAGCCCATGTCGAAGACTGTTATAAATTTGCCATCATCACATTTTTCAAATAAGAGTTCTCCCTCCATCTTTGCACCAAATGCATACATTTGCCTATGGATTGTCAAGTGCTTCACATCACTTCTATATTCCCATACACAATGCGAGTGGAAGCCATTTCCATATTTAGACCAAATTCAATTCCACTGCACCAGAGACCTCTATAAACGGATAAAAAGCGCACAATTTCATTATTGCTGTCGCGTTTGATGATAAACTGCTCCAAAAGGCTTAGCTGCCTGGTGTGATAAAGATTCCTTGTTACTGGGAATGGCAAAACTATCTCCGGTAAATTGTTGCTGAACTCTAGTATTTAAATCAACATTAAAATATCCTGTTCAAAACTGTCAATATTTTGCTTTCATTCCTGATAAAAACAATCCACTCTTTTTCATCCTATTACATCTGAAAATGCATGAACATGGCAGAGATGAGGTAAAGCTTGTGACTCTGTAAATAAACTATAATCCGTGACTCTGTTCCTTGGATGATAAAGAACCAAATATCCTGTAATTAAGGATTCTAGTATACCACTAATTACTGCTAAGTCGGTATAGTTTACATCTTAAGGAACAGACCACCTGAGGGCATGAGTCTTCCTATCCTCCACACAGAAATCAATACCAACATGAAGCTTAAAACAATGACCATCCCTGCCTGCTTTTCTGAGAAACACTCAGCTGGTATAGATCAGAGTAGTGCTGACTGAAGAAAGATGCAACATGAACAAAATCTCCTTAATCTTATAAGCGGAATACCAAAGCATTACAATGCTTGCTTAGCAACTTTTATAATTATTACCTTATTAATTTTTACCTAAGTATAGGAACAATTTCATATAACTACTTCTTCTTCACAGTTCACATGGGTTGGACTAGTACTTTGTCTTGCTCAAAAATGGGCCCCAAACTTAAAAACTCTGTGTCCATAGTCATGTAGATCATAACCCTTAATTTCCAGAAGTCACAAAGACCTAATTCACTTAAAGAAGTCAAATTAATATTATGTTCAGGACTCATAATGTACATGTATATTCATTCAATTACCATGATGGTTGTTACAGGGAGCAGATTGACAATGTGATACACATTCAAATGCATGAACCTTTATTTCAGAAATTTTTGTTGCCCAACATTCCCCAACCTTTCCTTACATGATGTGAGAATCTGCTCAGAATCAAGCCAGCTATATATAGACTTTTAAACACCTTGTGCATTATTCTTCTATAGTTGTAATCAGCTAGCTTTGGAATTTTAAGGGGAAGTAAAATGATCATTTTATTGCTTTAAAATGCAGTGCAATACCGTGAGATAAAAACAGGCCATCTTAATTAGCACCTCTCTCCCTACCATAGGCAATGTTGCACCTGTGCATGCTGAGAGAGAGAGCAGCTGATGGGGATAATCAGCAGTTTCCTGTCCCCCCCCCCTCCCCCCTTCCACCACACCCACCCCTGACCCCCACTACTGCACTTTCTGCATGAAATATGTTCCAGGACCTACCGTTAAATACTACCTACAGCTGATATAAATTTAGTTTCCACATAGCTTTAAAAATACGACTGAATATCCAAGAAGAAATAGAGACGCTTTTCTCTGTTTTCGCTTCTATATAAAATATCAAAAACACAACCCCTGGTTCCAATTATGCATAAGAAATCCATAGTCCACAACTAATGTGAACAAACAGAGTACTTGTATAAATATTTAACCTGAAGGTTACTTTTTCAAGTCACTTTGAAACATTTTGGAAGATTGACAGAAAAGCTCAAAAGCTTCGGGACAGATGCTATAAGACTTATGTCTTGATGATTTTATCCTGACTGGGCAATTTTTCCAGATGATTGGGACAGGACCTTCATACCTTATATTTTGTGCATTTGATTTCAGGGAAAGAAATCCCAGGAAAGATAACAAATTATGGAAAAGCCACATGAATGAAAAATAATTTTCTGAGGGGAAGATGCCTTTTAATTCTAGGCCCCTGATAAAGGAGTGTTATGAATTTCAGAAAAGCCCTTACTGTGTGCTGAAATCCCTTAAAAGATCTTATAGATATAAGATTGATCAATAATCACCAGTTGCTTAATTGTTGTGGGTGACACTTCACCCATAATCATCATCATCAGCAGCAGCAGGCTGTCCATCAGCAGCTGCATCCAGATGATCACAGGCTGCTAGGGATGGTGTCTATCACAACATCACACCAAGCCTGCCTCTAATTATAGATAATCACTCCCCTATCTATCCACACAAGGGTACAACAATAAGCAAGGAGATTGC